>SJXQ01001002.1:117789-186016 GCA_006408695.1 Aepyceros melampus
TTCCAAAAAAAAAAAAAAAAAAAGAAGCACACATTACTATTATCACAGATTTGCTTTTTAAATATTTTGATGCCTGCTTCAGTATAATTGATTTTCTCTGTAATTGCATTTTCTGTGTCAAAATCACTCAGAAACATTCTGATTAGAGGGTCTAGATTGCTAAGGCAGCCCATGGCACTTAAAAGGTCAGATATTCCTGCTTGGATGGCACCCTTGTGTCTTTCCTATCTTCTTTTGAGCCTGGATTTGTTAATATTTAAAAAAAAAAAAAAAAAAAGGTCTCCTCTCAAAAAAAAAAAAACAAAACACTATTTACAAGCTTAGAAATGGCACTTTACTTTTCTTACAGAAGTTGCCATCATTAGATATATTACTATATTGCAAGACAAACAAACCTACAAAAAGTATTAGCAATGATATGCCCTACTTTATTACATATTCATGATCATAGTCAGTTGAGTTTTTTAGATGAATAAAAAACGATTATAATATCTTTAGCATTCATTTTTGTCACCACAGACACTCCTCATCTAGTGATTCATCTGATATCCAGGCCCATATGTAAAAGTTATAATTAAAGAGAATATATATTTTAAAAAACACAAAGTGAATAACTTTTGTTTTTAAATGCTCACATATATTTCTGGCATACTGATAATATGGCATAGTTAGACCTATGTTATGATCAAAAATATATAGATTTCCATGGAAATGTTCTCTTATATTCTGATACATAATGCAATGTATAGGCTAATATTGAAATAATGATTGCAGTTAACATCTGCTAAGGGCCCATTATATAGTAAGATCAGTATAAAGTGCTTTGTGTGCATTTTCTCATTTGCGTTTAAGGAAAATATTATTTGCTTCTCATTTTACACCTAAGTTCCCTGAGTCAAAGGTTATCAAGTTGCCTCAGACCTCAAATGTAACTAATAATTGAGATGGCACATGGAGATGGCACTTGAAGTTGGGTCAGTCTAGCCCACATTTAAGCTTCATATCAGAGACTTGCAATATTTGGTTAGAAAGTTTCATTTGATTAGCAATGGAGATTAAATCACATTGCCACTGCTATCTAGCTTCACACTGTCATTAATTACTTGGCTTCTCTTATCCACAGCTGCTTCATCTGTAAAGTGGCTATAACAGTGGTTTTTGCCTATAAGTTTAATGCAAAAAAGAACTAAATTAGATAACGGTATAATATTATAAATATAGCTATTATTATTAATGTTGTTTTTATTATGTTTTGATCATGGAGAAAAATATCATGCAAGAAGTCCTTAATGAAGGGTCACTGTGCAGAGAAGAGGAAGGTGGAGGCTGGGAAGACACTGGGGCCAAGAGCTCTAAGTATCCCAGAGACTGGGAAAACAATGCACAGGCTAGGCAGTAAGGGGCCAATGAGGGCAGGCAGCTCAGAGCAGAAAGAGACATTAGGAGAAGCACAGAAAGAATGAGTAACTTTCCGCATCACCTGGAATAAAATTGGAAATCACAAGGCTTGGCGTGAATTGCTACCTTCCACCCCTTCTCCCTTCACTTTGGTCACAGCACATCACCTCTTTTCTTTCAAAAGGACTTTCATTTTTCTGTCATATTCTGTTGTTTCTTCTGCCTTAAACACTACTGCCCCATGTGTCTCTGTGGCTGGCTTATCACCTTTTCCAGGACATTATATAAATATCATCATTGAAAGAAATCTTCCCTCATTACAAAATACCACTTTGTTCTACCTTATGTCACTCTTTCTTCAATTTTTTCTCTTTTATGCTTAGAATCAATCACATTCTAACAAATGTGATTGAAATAGTAGATATTGCCCCCCACTTTTCTTTCTTTATTTATTTCTTTTTTTTTTTTAGTTTTATTGTTACCTTTCCCTCACCCTCACAAGAATGTCAGTCTCATGAACACAGGGAATTTATTTCACGGCTGCATCCCCAAGCCTTACTACACTGTCTGGTACACGGTAGTTGCTCAGAATGTTTGTTTAATTAGTTATTTAATTTAGATCATCATTTAACAGTTGGATTAGCTGTGGAGATTCATATTTGGGGATCTATAGATAATTGGGATTTTTTTTTTTAATTACATGAAAAGTAATTTCCATACAGGATGAAAAGAATAGAAATGGAAACAGATTATTTTAAGTGACAAAAGGACACTATAAGCGGTGTCCATTTAACTCCTAAGTTTTTGATCATTGCTTACAGGAACAAATAAACTGAAAATATGGACCAGGCACTCTGAATCTTTTTTTTTGTTTTTGAACTACATTCTCAGAATCATGAGAGAGAAACAGATATTAAGGAAGCAAGCATGAGAACATACTCATTATTTTCTAATGCTTTGAATAACAAGATTTAAAAATATTGTAAGGAAACATCTGAAGTCACTTTTGTTTATATGTTTACTAATTCTATATTTTGGCCTATCCTGACTACTACACTACCTGTTCCAATATAATGTATTCTTAAAATATTTTTTTTTGAAAACATAAAAATAATTTCATTTTCTCCACTGTTCTTTAAACTGACACTTTGACCATATTTGTTTCCATACATAGAATTTTTTTCCACAACAACATAGCAGTAAGAATTATGCAAATTAGTTTCTCTTGGGTTCACAGCATGTTGTCTAATAAGTAGACTTGTGTACATTCCTTCTGCTGCCTCTTAACTCAGGTGTCCCAAGGTTTGTGATATTTTAAATGTAAAGCAGTAAAAAAAAAAAAAAAAAAAAAAAAACCACCTTAATTTTTAACATAATTGAAACTTTAATGTTATCTTCATGTGTCACTGGGTAAACAAATAATATTTTTCTACTACTAAATCCAAGGTATCCATATACTCCACATTTATTTTGAAAGAATATCTACTATTTCTATTTTTAAATCAATAAGGCTTTTGTATTACTAGCTTATACACTATTGAAAATATGAATGACCTCTTTAAATAAATATATATTTTGTTTCTTTCTGAATCTGTTCCCAACTGCTTTATATTTTAGATATACATAATTCAGCAGTTATTTCAAAGTGAATCAGATTTCTACACTAGCTAACTTATATAACTAAGAGCAATTCCTATGAAAAAAAGTCTATGCGTTGAATGTGGAAATATCTATAATGACCATGAAATAATCATCACAACTTTAAAAGTATTTTTTCCTTTAGAATATTGCCATGATATAAGCAACTAAAAATAACAAAATTTTAATATTAATATCTGGAGTAGGTAGTTATTTGAAGGCCAAAAGTTCTCCTGGTCACTGTAATATTTCTCTGTTTTTTACAAAGATATTATTTGGGGCTAAGTTAAATTGATGCTCTTATCTATAAGACTACAAGACAATTATTTGCTCAGGGCAAGAATAATTTTATGCTCTCTCTCTAGATCTATGCCCTATAATTTAGAAATAATTTGTAAGAAATTTTGATATAATTGATTCTCCAAAATATTAAACATCAAAAATTTATACAATATATTAGCTACATAGTAAATAAGATTTAATAGTATATTACTAATATTTTAATAAGTTTCTAGGACAATCCAAAGGAATGTGCAATCCTTAATAATTACAGTTACATAAATTGGGATATACATAACATAGCCAAAATGAATGCATTTATATTGTGAAATTAAAAAAAAACTTGTTTTGAATTCCATTTGTGTCATAATTCTGTTTCTCTACCATATCAGAACATTAATTTGATTGTTTAAAAATATGATATATTTATATCTGTTTGCATATATATATTCAAAATATATGTGAATATATATATTCAAAATGAAGTCCTTATTATTTTATGCTTATGTAAAATGGTTCTCAATTTTATTCCCAAATGTAAAGCAGTAAAAAATGATTTCAATCATATCAATTTTGATTTTACTTTACTGTTTTCATTAGAAAAGATACACTCAACATATATGAAACAAAAATAATTATCTGTATTTAAGCAGCAAGAATTTCTACCTGAACTAGAAAGGTGTGCTTCAGTGTATTAGTAACTATCTTCTTTAAGATTTGTGTGTCACTGAGAAGAAATGCTTTTACAACATAGGCACTTTCAAAGGTTAGGTAATATTGCATTGCAGATTTTAGTTCTGTTTGTAGGGCAAGTAGAGTACAAGTGAGTTCACTGCAGATGGAGTTAAAAGGCAGCCGGGTATTCATTCATTGGCTTCTGCTTTTTCACTGATACATGCTACTTTCTACCCTTTTCAAGACAAACTCATATTTTTCTCATAGTGTAAAGACAATGAAGTTCCTCTCTTATGATTCTATTATCTTTGTGCCACAAATGAATGGTGACATATATTAACTGAATTTCAAACATTTATTCATAGCATAAATCTCCTGGAACAAAATATTTTCCTGACATTTGAGTCTTTTGGAGCTTGCCAAATCATTCCTTTGTCCTCTACCAGAGCTCTGAAATAACATATTTGTGAAAATGATACTTAAGAAATGACAGCAAGGTTGATAAATTGGTGCTGATTTATTGTCATTTCCTATTCATTTTTTTCCTGTCCCATACCAAAGAGCTGTAATGGGAAATAGCTTTTCATCCATGCATTAGGAAATGAACCTCAGTCTACATTGACTTTTAGCTGAGAAATTAGGTATAGGATTCTGGGATCATTCTGCGATGTCAAGTTTGTGAATGCAATTATAAATCAGAGAGATAGAAGGCTGATTTTCTACAATGATATTAGTAGGTTCTAAAGTCACTGAAGAGCTCCAAGTATATTTGAATGGCAGTGCTATTATTTTGGTTCAAATGACGATAAATATTATTTTAGACTTTTGAATAGGTAAGTCAGTGGTTCACTGAAGAGTCATCTGAAGGTTCTGTTACAATAAAGATAGCTGGATCCCACCTCCAGAGTTTCAGATTCAGTGGATCTGGTGTGTAGTCCAAAATTTACATTTCTAATAATTTTGTGGGAATCTTCATGCTGTTATTTGGGAGACCACAGTTTTGAGTTTCAGGGGAGTAAATCACTGACAGGTAAATCCCTTGGAAGCTGAGAATCACTTGTTTTCAAGTAGAAGACAGTAAGAACTCATAAATTTTGTATATGACAGGAAAGTATCTAGCCAGAAGTGTATATCATTTTTAACCAATGTTTACTTTTAACACACGAACATATATATAGATACATATATATCAAATTTAAAATTTTTATTGTGTTTCCCATTCTTCAAACATTCTAGAGGATACAAGAGTGATTCATTGACTTGTCAATTTTGTTTAGGAAAGACAAGTTCACTGACCCCAATAAATATTGTCAGCTTTTTTTTTTTTTTTTTTTTGCAGCAGTGATAGACGCCAGGGGTGGTAAGTGGTCATTTCAGCAAGGTTAGTGAAAGAAGGCCTCGAAGGGGTTGACATTTGACCTAGAATATGTAAAGAAGCAAGTTACAAAAAGATCAAAGTACAGAGTTAGCATTAGCTCAAGGTTCTAAAGCAAAAACAAGCTTGACTAAGCTGAATACAGTGCTTTTCAATTTGCTAAAAAAAAACACAAAAGTCATAGAAAGTGTCATTTGATTAAAGATTAAGGTTGAAATAGAGGTTTAAAACAAAATCAACTAAGAACAGCTAGGGGAATTTGAGAATTAACCACATAAACTTTTTCACAGAAAAGGAAGAACAAGACTCAACAGTATTTATTAAATGAGTATGCTGAAGTTAAGGTCACAAGTCCAAAGAGGGAGATTCCAGAGATGGGCTGAGTAGACAAAACTACCATGGAGCTCATGTTACATTGCTGAACAATCAGAAAGTCAGTTTATCACTTACAACTGGGGGCATTCTTTTCCTGGAAATGGAATATTATTTATGTCTGCTCTCCATGAATTTCCCATTGTTACAATATATGAGAAGTTGAATTTCAGAATAAATTACTTTTGACAAAAGATGGATTCAGTGTAAAATAAAAGGGAACAACAACACTGCAATCAACTGACCTCAGTGAGGCCCAATGACTCAAGTCAGACCCACAACACAGAACATATCTTTCTAGTTACTAGAGTTTGAGGATCCCTCCACTGTGACCTCAACCCAGAACATGGCTGGAAATGCAATAGTGAGTTCTTACTGTTTCGGCTGCTTTTCTCCAGCTGAGTAAAAATCATCAGCACCCTCTGCCAACATATTCTTTTTTTTTTTTAATCAGATGTAAATCTTTGTCACAGATTTACATTTGCTAATATAATGACACTCTTCTAGGACTCTACTTGGGTCACTATGATATGCCTTTGATGAATCCTCAAAGTCTAGCTTCTCACACATTTAGGGTTTGGAATATGACTGCTATTGGGAATAGCTATACTCTTCTGCTATAACTGTATTTTTAAAAAATATTTTAGAAGGTTGCCTAAATTTATTTGGAAAACTAACTTGCAATCCCCATGTTATAGGCTGAACTGTGTCCCTGCCACCACAAAACTTATATGTTGAAGTCCTATCACCATCATCTCAAAACGTGACTGTGCTTGGAGATATGGCCTTTAAAGAAGCAATTAAAATTAAAATAAGGCTGTTAGGGTGGGCTAGAATCTGCCCACAATGCAAGAAGCACAGATTTGATTCTTGGGTTGGGAAGATCCCCTGGAGAAGAGAATGGCTACCCACTCCAGTAATCTTGCCTGGAGAATCCATGGACAAAGGAGACTGATGAGCTACAGTCCTTGTTGTCACAAAGAATCGGACAGGATAGCAACACTTCAGAGTGGGCTCTATTCCAATATGACTAGTATCTTTAAAGAAGAGGAAATTTGGACCTAAGAAGATACACCAGTGATGTGTGCACACAGAAGAAAGGCCTTGTGAGGACACAGAGAGAAGTCAGCCACCTGCAAGCCAAGCAGAGAGGCTTTGGGCACAACCAAACCTGCCTAAGCCTTAATCTTGGATTTCTAGCCTCCAGAACTGTGAGAAAACACACGGTTGTATAAGTCACTCAATCTTTGATATTTTCTTATGGTAGCTCTAGCAGAGTAAAACATCCCATGATTTCTGACTATGAAAGCATTCAACAGTACATCTCACAGTGGTTGACGCATCTTTGGAACGCTGGTAGTAGAGAGAGGAGAGGAGGAGAAAAAGTGGGTAGAGAAGGAGAGGAGAGGATAAATAGCCAGAAGTGGATTCCCTTTTTGTGGTAAAACAGAAATGAAATCAGATATGGTGGTTAAGTATCTGTCTGTTTAGTCCCTGTCTCTCTCACATATACACTAAAAAAAAAAAAAAAAACCTGATAAAAATGTCCTTTAGTTAGAACAATGATCTACAGATTGTCTGCTTTTGAATTCAGTAATGATTGAGAAGACTCTTTAACAAATTAAGTTTCTTCAGAAGTAAGAAGTGTCAGATTCTATCACTTAGAATTAAGAATGGCATTTTAAAACAGTTGTGCTATAGACAGCAGTTTCCAATATGCAAAAATACCTCCTGAACTTATGTGACATTTTAAAAAATAAAGGAACATGACTGTATTCTTCTGCTACTCAGTAATCCTCTGGAACTGGGCAGGGATTTGTAATGTACACTCACAAAACAAAAAGAAGAATTTGGATGTTTGCCACCTAATTGGTTGAGATCATAATTCGAATGTTCAAAAACACTAGAATGTAATTATAATTCTTCACTCTGTGACAGTGAATTCATCATTTTATTATCTGAGCTCTTGATTTTTCTTCAGTTTGTAAGATAAAAGATGTAGAAACATTGGCCACATAGCACAAAAATATCTATCAAACAGAAAACAGTAATACATTAATAATAGTGAAGTCACTGCTGACTTAGGCTAAGTGCTTTAATTAATGACATTGACAAGGTGAAGTGTCATCATTCTGTCTTCTGTATGCCTACCTTGCTGGGCTTCCCTGGTGGTTCACATGGTAAAGCATCTGCCTGCAATTCAGGAGACCCAGGTTTGACCCTTGAATTGGGAAGATCCCCTAGAGAAGAGAACGGGTACCCACTCCAGTATTCTTGCCTGGAGAATCCCACAGACAGAGAAGTCTGGTGGGCTACAGTCCAGGGGGTCACAAAGAGGCAGATATGACTGAGCAACTAAGCGTACACACACACACACACACACACACGCACACGCACACACACATACACACACACATGCCTACCTAGCTAACTCAGGATAAAATATGAAATAAAACTAGGTAAATTAGATAACAGATCCATACTAAACACAGACTCCACGCTGAGTATCATACTAAATGAAAAAATAAAACCATGAGTTTCTGAGTGTTGGCTATGTGCCAAGCATTGGTCTAGGCTCTTCAAATACTCTTTTAATTTATCCTCACAAGAACACTAAGAAGTATGGATCATGATCTCTGTTTTATAAATATGGATAACTAAAATCAAAAATAAAATAAATTCTCCAAGGTGGAAGAGCTATTAATTTGTAAGGGCTAAGACTTTAATATAGCTGTTTGATTCCTAGAACTGATATTTACAATTTAACATGTTCCTCTAAAACAATACCATAACTAAGACATCCTGGGCCAAATGGAGAAAAAAACACAACCTCTGGTTAATGAGTCCAGTACTTATGTCTGTTCTCTCGTGATTTATACTGAAGAGGGCTGAAAAGAGTACACTGAATAAAAAATGGTATCAACTGCGAACGGCACTAAGGATCACGGGATCTAAAGCATAACAGTTTTTTTCTCTTTGTTTGCCCTTCTCAGAAGCTTCCATAATGAAAATTACTTTCCCAGAGCATATGGCCTTTTTACGTTTTCCTTTTCCACTACTTAAAAATGTTTGTGATAAAGAATAACTTTCTTCACATTCCATATGTTTGCTCATCTCAAGGAGAAATCTACAGATTTAGTCTGGAGCTGATTGAAGCAAAGAATTATGTTTCCTCTAATACAAAAACCATAGGCACTGGCAGAACACAGAATATAAAATATCAAACGGAGAGATTTTTGTAGTTGGTAGTAAGTACAACTTAACTAGGGGTAGTACTGATCACAGATTGTCATCGAAGGAGATAAAATTTCAAAAAAGGCATCCATCAGTAATTTACCTATACACCCCTCTATTCATACTGTTCATAGGGTTCTCATGAAACTCAAAAAGAATGAAGATTCTCCAAAAAAATGAAGGGACAGAGCCAAAGCAAAAACAACATCCAGTTGTGAATGTGACTGCTGAAGAAGCAAGGTCCGATGCTGTAAAGAGCAATATTGCATAGGAACCTGGAATGCTGGGTACATGAATCAAGGCAAATTGGAAGTGGTCAAATAGGAGATGCCAAGAGTGAACATCAACATTCTAGGAATCAGCAAACTAAAATGGACTGGAGTGGGTGAATTTAACTCAGATGACTATGTTACCTACTACTATGGGCAGAAATCTCTTAGAAGAAATGCAGTAGCCCTCATAGTCAAAAAAGAGTCCCAAATGCAGTACTTGGATGCAATCTCAAAAACGACGGAATGATCTCTGTTCATTTCCAAGGCAAACTATTCAATATTACGGTAATCCAAGTCTATGCCACAGGACTGGAAAAGATCAGTTTTCATTCCAATCTCAAAGAAAGGTAATGCAAAAGAATGCTCAAACTACTGCACAATTGCACTCATCTCACACACTAGGAAGTAATGATCAAAATTCTCCAAACCAGGCTTCAACTGTATGTGAGCAGTGAACTTCCAGATGTTGAAGCTGGTTTTAGAAAAGGCAGAGGAATCAGAGAAAAATTGCCAACATCTGCTGGATCATGGAAAAAGCAAGAGAGTTCCAGAAAAACATCTATTTCTGCTTTATTGACTTTGCCAAAGCCTTTGACTGTGTGGATCACAAACAACTGTGGAAAATTCTGAAACAGATGGGAATACCAGACCACCCCATCTGCCTCTTGAGAAACCTATATGCAGGTCAGGAAGCAACAGTTAGAACTGAACATGGAACAACAGACTGGTTCCAAATAGGAAAAGGAGTACATCAAGCCTGTATATTGTCACCCTGCTTATTTAGCTTATATGCAGGGTACATCATGAGAAACGCTGGGCTGCAGGAAGCAAAAGCTGGAATCAAGATTGGCGGGAGAAATATCAATAACCTCAGATATGCAGATGACACCACTCATGGCAGAAAGTGAAGAGGAACTAAAGAGCCATTTGATGAAAGTGAAAGAAGACACTGAAAAAGTTGACTTAAAGTTCAACATTCAAAATCTAAGATCATGGCATTTGGTCTCATCACTTCATGTGAAAATAGATGGGGAAACAGTTGCCGACTTTGTTTTTCTGGGCTCCATAATCACTGCGGATGGTGACTGCAGCCATGAAATTAAAAGACTCCTTGGAAGGAAAGTTATGACCAACCTAGACAGCATATTAAAAAGCAGATACATTACTTTGCCAACAATGGTCAATCTAGTCAAGGCTATGGTTTTTCCAGCAGTCATGTATGGATGTGAAAGTTGGACTATAAAGAAATCTGAGTACCAAAGAATTGATGCTTTTGAACTGTGGTGTTGGAGAAGACTCTTCAGAGTCCCTTGGGCTGCAAGGAGGTCTAATCAGTCCATCCTAAAGGAGATCAGCACTGAGTGTTCACAGGAAGGACTGATGTTGAAGTTGAAACTTCAATACTTTGGCCACCTGATGTGATGAGCTGCTCATTTGAAAAGACCCTGATGCTTGGAATTATTGAGGGCAGGAGGAGAAGGGGATGACAGAGGATGAGATGGCTGGATGGCATCACTAACTCAATGGACATGAGTTTGAGTTAACTCTGGGAGTTGGTGATAGACAAGGAGGCCTGGTGTGCTACTGTCCATTTTGTTGCAAAGAGTCGGACATGACTGAGTGGGTGAACTGAACTGAATCTCTTTTATTGATAGTTCCAGCTACCGATTGTGTGTTATATACTAGGATGATGATCGATAAAGGAGACAAAGTCATCTCCAGAGGAAATATTGTGCAGGTAAAGAACCTACTCATGATTTTTTAAAAAAGTTTCCTGCTCTAGTTAATGTGATTGTGGGGTATGGCTTACATCTATGATGCTGCTAAAGAAACAAGTGATCAATAAAATCTTCTAAGATCTATCAACTAGATCTGTCTCTGTGTCTGTTATTCCAAGGATCCCCAAAATGTGCAACAGGACTAGTTGAGCAGATTGTACTCATGAGAGAATCTTGGTTTTTGCAACAAATATAATGATACCAAGATGTCACTGGTTCTGATAGGAAAGACTTCTATTCAAACATAAAATTTGCCATTTTTTAATTATAAGAAGCCATTTTAAGTAAAAATATTTCATCTACAAATAGGATTTGGATATTTCACTGGGCACAAAAACACAGGTATACTTCTAATCAACCCACAAAATAAAATCAGGAAATTACTATTTGATTGATCTTTGTGGCAAAAATATCTTTACTCAAATTACACAATAGAATCAAGTGAGAACATGTTAGATTCTTGTGTTCCCTTTGTTCATTTTCATATCCATCCCAGCCAAGATATTTTAGTGGCAGTTATAATTGTTTGACAATAGCCTTGGAAACATGTCATATCACAGCACTCACAGAGATGGTATCATAATAGCCTGTCTCAAGAAAACCTCAGCAAAGCCCTAAAATGAAAGTTTACCAAGTGGGAAAGTCACATATTGATATTGTACAAGTGAATTGAAAATGTACTTGGTAAACCCAGAAAGAAAAACAGCAATACAGTATACTTACACATATATATGGAATTTAGAAAGATGGTAATGATAAACCTGTACGCAAGACAGCAAAAGAGACACAGATGTATAGAACAGCCTTTTGGACTCTGTGGGAGAGGGAGAGGGAGGGATTATTTGGGAGAATGGCAGTGCAACATGTATGATATCATAAGTGAAATGAATCGCTGGTCTAGGTTCAATACAGGATGTAGGATGCTTGGGACTGAGGCACGGGGATAGTCCAGAGCGATGGTGTGGGGCGGGAGGGTGGAGGCGGGAGTTGGGATTGGGAGTTCATGTACACTCATGGCTGATTCATGTCAATGTATAGCAAAACGAATACAGTATTGTAAAGCAAAACAAACTGAAAAATAAAAATTAATTAAAAAAAATAAAGCTCCAAGTCATTTAGAAACAATAAATAATATATGTCACTGCTTGCATGTGTGTCAATCATACCAAAATTTTAAAATGAAGCCTAGTAACATCTTACTAAAGGCTTAGTTAAATAAATTCTTCAGATATTTTTAAGGAAACATGCAAAAACACATCATTGTGTTAGATGCAAAAAAAAAAAAAAAAAAGAAAAAGCTTATACACAAAGGTTTCTTAATGCTGGAAGTACTTTCAAAGCCTCCTAAATTAATTCAAAGGGAAAAGAATATCATCACCAAGTGCTGCCATTTCCAGTGAGAGAATTGTTTACTACAGCCGCCAAACAAGCCGACCGTGGCCCAGGGGAGCGCGTCATCACCGCTTCACTAATGGCCTGTCCATATTACCTCATGACAACTGTGCGCCCAGCGCCTCCGATCTATGTGGCATGCCTGGGTCACCGTGAACCTGAGTGATCTCATCTCCTAGGTACAGGCCTGGCTGTTTCAGTCATCTGTGCACAGTCAGAATCGAGCAGCTCCTTTGGGTAGATTACACTGATGGTAAGGATTTCAAATAGGTTTTTCCAAAATACAGTCCTATCTCCTAATAGGGTTATTGTTCTTCATCTTTAGTGATGAGGCTGCTGACAGTTTTCTTGTAAGACTTTGCCTCTTTTACTTTCTTCCCTAATACCCTGCCCTTTGTCACCTCATCATGTGCTTTACACTGGGCGATGTTCCCAATTTATTGCAGGAGAAAATGGGCTTTATTTTATCTCATTTGAAAGATTTTGGTCCAATTAGCAGCATGATTTAGTTCCTAAGTCAATATTTTGAACTAGAAAAAATCTTGAAATAGAGTTTGCACATCAGATACTACAGGAACCATTTGGTTAATAGTTATAAAAGTAGGTTATTTGTATTTACAGATTGAACAATTGCCCTTTCAACTTAATATATAATTTTCCTGATGGCCAAATTTGAATCATACACATTAGTATGTACTAGAATGAGGTTCTATGCAGGTAAACAAGCAAAACAAATGGATTAAAATTCATATCCCAGTACTAAGTACTTTTTATTTATGGATGCATACATATTTTTGTGGAAGGAGGGGAAAATATAATCTCTTATTTGAAAATGGAAATCTGCAAAGGTCCCACAAACATCTCTCACAAAAATCAAGATTTACTGGAAGATGACAAATATCAAGAAACCATAGCAAATATATCTTAACAGTCATTCTTATGAGGCTATATTCAACCTGTTTCCTTTTCACACAGCCCTCCAGGTAACTGCTTATCAATTCATCATGATAGGCATGAGAAATAAAATCTACTTGCCAATCCTGGTTTACTATGTATAAAGAAGCACTGGAAGGGTTGCCTTTATTTTGATATTTTCTTTACCATTTTAGTCTTCTGTAATCTAAAGACAGTTAATAAAATGAAAGTGGCCAATTGCATTGGAAGATAATTAGTATATTTAGGAAAAAATGACAATAGATTTATGCCCAATCATAAGTAATTTAGATATTTTCTATTAGCATATTAGCTTCTAAAACATTTTTAGAAAACTCTAGTGTAAAAAATAAGGTGCTGAATGGCTATAATCTAATCAATACCTAATGGATGTAAGTATCCATTACTTCACTTCAAATTCAACATTCTAGGCTTCTTCCAAGATTGTACCCTCAGTAAAAGTAATTACTAACTCTCCCAAAGCATTCAAAATTAACCTTTCTTCCCTATATTAATGTGACTTGTAGATATTTACATTTGATAAATATCAGAGATTCAATATAGCTTAGTTATGGTTAGATCTAATCATGTAAGAGGCGGCATGCTACTCAAGTGTTTACACAGACAGAGTGATGAATATTTGAATTAGGTCAATTTAGGAAAGTTTTCTGGCCTTGTCTGCCAGTGGCACGGATCTCTTTGACCCTAACCTTTTAGATGCACTTTCAAATTGATGTGAAAGACAAGAGAGAGAGAGAGAGAGAAATAACTGTCAGTGTCAAAACAAAAACAAAATGAATGCACACTGGTTGACAATTGAGTTTCTAAAAGGCCACTTAAACTGAATCAAAGGTTGTCCTTAAAGGTATTATTAGGAAAAATATTACATGCAGTCCACCTTTTCTGAGAGTCATAACATTTTAAAAAGCAATGCTCTATTAGAGAGATTTTTAAAAGTACTTCATGCTTATTGTTACTTTATTTCATAGTGAGCTAGTGTGATTTCTCATTTGAAATGTCAGGTTTATAACTAGAAATCCTATGATAGAAAATTTATCTTTTCTGAAGACATAGGTAGTTTTTCAAAGATTTAAATTTCTAATATATCAGTTATATAAATATTTATTGACTCTTTAAAATTATAAATTAATTTTATACTACTTCTTTTGGGGTTCCCTGGTGACTCAATGGTAAAGAATCTGCCTGCAATGCAGGAAATGCAGCTTCTATCCCTGGGTTGGGAATATCACCTGGAAAAACGTATGGCAACCCATTCCAGGATTCTTGCCTGGGAAATTCCATGGACAAAAGAGTCAGACATAAGCTAGCAACTAAACCACCACTGCCACTACTTCTTTTTCCTTTTGACCGTGTTAATGAGATAATAAACTACTTCGAAGAGTCAGCTTTAAGATTTGTAAAGCAAAACTTAAAAGACTGTATACTTTATTTAGGTAAGAGATTGAATTTTGCCTACTTCCCTTTAAGATTGAAGGTGATATTTATTATAACAGCCTAGATGGGGAAACAGTGAAAACAGTGTCAGGCTTTATTTTTGGGGGGGCTCCAAAATCACTGCAGATGGTGACTGCAGCCATGAAATTTAAAGACGCTTATTCCTTGGAAGAAAAGTTACGACCAACCTAGATAGCATATTCAAAAGCAGAGACACTACTTTGCCAACAAAGGTCCATCTAGTCAAGGCTATGGTTTTTCCAGTAGTCATGTATGGATGTGAGAGTTGGATGGTGAAGAAAGCTGAGCGCCAAAGAATTGATGCTTTTGAACTGTCGTGTTGGAGAAGACTCTTGAGAGTCCCTTGGACTACAAGGAGATCCAACCAGTCCATAATGATGGAGATCAGCCCTGGGATTTCTTTGGAAGGACTGATGCTAAAGCTGAAACTCCAGTACTTTGGCCACCTCCTGCAAAAATGTGACTCATTGGAAAAGACTCTGATGCTGGGAGGGATTGGGGGCAGAAGGAAAGGGGACGACGGAGGATGAGATGGCTGGATGGCATCACTGACTTGATGGGTGTGAGTCTAAGTGAACTCCAGGAGCTGGTGATGGACAGGGAGGCCTGGTGTGCTGCGATTCATGGGGTTGCAAAGAGTCAGACACAACTGAGCGAATGTACTGAACTGAACTGAAGCGTTATCACTGAGACAGGAATAAATTACTTACATTTTGAGATACAGCAATGCTGCACTGTGCACGTGTGCTCAGTCTTTCAGTTGTGTCTGACTCTGCGACTCCAGGGACTGTAGCCTGCCAGGCTCCTCCTGGCCATGGGATTTCCAAGCAAGAATCCTGGAGTGGATTTTCACATATGGAACCCATATCTCCTATGCTCACAGGCAGATTCTTTATCCCTGAGCCACTTGGGAAAACTCAATCCTTTAATACAACCTTTCATTCTTTGTGATGTTTCTATCCTGAGAGCATTGTTCCACCTCTCACAAGTAAACTAATTAATCTCTTTTTCAGTTATAGCTGGTGCTAGTGGTAAAGAACCTGCTTCTCCAAACAACAGACATAAGAGACACAGGTTTGATTGTTGGATTGGGAAGATTCCCTAAATAAGGGCATGGCAACCCACTCCAGCATTCTTGCATGGAGAATCCCCATGAACAGAGGAGCCTTGCAGGCTACAGTCCATTGGGTCTCACAGAGTTGGACATGACTGATGATTTACCACACACATTATTTCCAATAGTAAAATTCAGTAACGTTTTTATGATTAAAGTTAACTCTAAATAGAAATTTAAATAGGAGAATGCATATGTACAATTAAAATTAAAAGAAAAATCCTCATTTCTTGGATTACTAATAAAATTCACTACTGTGATTGTTTCCCTTTCATCAAGTAAACTATTCCTAGGGTCATAAACATTGCTTTATACCTTCATATTATACTTTATTTTACACAAATGTTTTTACAAAAGTAAAATGTAAAGTTTCCAAAAATGATTTCAATATGTGATATTTACAGGATATAATGTGTATTTAATAAAATATTATGAATAAAAAAATTTAAGCTGTCTGATAAAAGGAAACTAGGTTGGTTAAAATTTTTCTCTTGCAATTACAGGGTGAAAAATCTCATTTATTCAGGATTGTTATTACTTCAGAATTTGTGACAATTAGGGCAATGAGTAGACTGAAATTTATAGTTATATTATCATCAAAGAAAAATTTTACTCTTTAATATAGTCTACTTTTTCTTATATTTTTCTCATGTTTTAAATATACTTCTGTTTTAGTAAACACCAATAGGACCCTTGAAATATGATTTATGTTTAAGCAATTTAAGTAGATGATATAGGTGATGAAAAAGCTCTTAATTTGTTCATAATGAATGCATTATCACTAGTTACTTCTCCTTCGGTTTATTCCACAAATAAAACTGCAGTCCCCCAAAGGAAGGAGGGAGACTTCTATTTGTGAAGTCCATTACACATATGCTCAGAGTGCTCACGTGCTCAGTTGTGTCCGACTCTTTGTGACCCCACAGAATCTATTCTTAATTGCTAGTTCAAAAACAGTTATCAAGGGGGTATTCCTTTGAATAGTACTGTGTTAGTCTTTAGGGGACCCAACAATGAACTAGATAAAATCTATGGATCAAGGTACTACTATTATTCTAATGGTGAATCAATGTAATAAATGTTTACTTTGTGTCTGTCCCTAGTCGTGTCCAACTCTTTGTGACCTCATGACTGTAGCCTGCCAAGCTACTCTGTCCAAGGCAAGAATACTGGAGTAGGTTGCCATTTCCTACTCCAGGGGATCTTTCCGATTCAAGGATCTAACCTGGGTCTCTTGCATCTTCTGCACTGGCAGGCAGATTCTTTACCACTGTGCCTCCCAAGAAGCCCTTATGTTTACTTTATCTACTCATAAAGCCATCCACAAAAATTCACAGGAGTGCTGCCAATCCAAATGGTGATGGCAGTCAGGAATAATAACAGGTGTGATGAAAGGACCTCTTAGGAAGGAAATCAACAATGCAAAAGTTGTTGCTCCATTATGTACTTTTCTCTTAATAAAGTATATATTTAGTTCACATTCTAGGGTCAAACTGTTTGTACTCAAATCTAATCTGTACAACATTCCACCTGTATGTCCTTGGGGGCTTTATTAACTTAAAAAAAATTAGTTTATTTATAGGACTATGCTAGTTTCAAATATACAACAGTCCAATACTTTACATATGATATTTCATTTAATGTTATTATACAATATTAACTATATTCCCTGTACTGTATAAGATACTTTATTGTGGCTTAATTTTCTCATCTGTAAAGGAAGTGATAACATTTCCTGGGTTGCAAAGACTAATGAGAGACTACAAATTCTAAATAAAAAACTGACAGGATGATCCAGAGAGATGATATGGGGAGGGAGGTGGGAGGGGGATTCAGGATTGGGAACTCATGTACACCCATGGCTGATTCACGTCAATGTATGGCAAAACCAATACAGTATTGAAAAGCAAAATAAAGTAAAAAAAAAAAAAAAAAAGAAAGTATCTAAAAAAAAAAAGTTTGCACAGATGGCAAGTTCTCAAAAAATGCTGGCTACTATTATCATCATTATCATGTAAGCAGTTAAGAAAATATTTATTATCTCTACAGTGTACTGGCTCTCTCAATAAACTGTGCTGAAAACTTGAGATCTGGACTAGGAGCAAGTCTTAGGAAATTTACAACGTGTGAATAGTGAGAGAACTCAAGAGAGATTTAAAACTCAGGATGTATGTGTTTACCTTTCAAGAGACCCAGGACCATAGAGTTGTTTCCAGATCATATAAGTCAGCCACAATGGGGCTGACTGTCCAATGGAGAGATTTACATTTCCAAAGGTTCAAGTGAGAACCCATTATCCTTTTCTTCCCATCTGCAAAGAACAGAAAATTTTCTCCTTCCTTTTTGGGATATGTAGGGAAGGTAGCTGTCCTTTTCTACAGTATATAGGCAGAAAAAAATCCATTTACTTTTATCCCCTATGGAGTGCAAGGTCCCTTACATAGTTAATCTTACCATTTGTCTTCATTGTGTGCGTTACCAATAAACTCCAGGATAAAGGAGGTCAACACAATTATTGATGACTGTTAATGACTACATCTGTCTCTAATCCAGAACATCTTGGGTGCATACTCAGGATAAAATTAATGGTTATGTTTTTTTAACAACCCAACAATCATCATCACCACCAACAATATCATCATTATCATTATGATGCCAGAAAATAGCTACAATCTAGCTGCTAGATTTGCAAAAATCTGGCTTTCTTTCTTCCTGGGTGCAAAGTTAGAGTATAACTCCCAGCCTCTGTTGCACATCAGTACAGCCATGTAACTAAATTTTGGCCAACAGAATATGGACACAAGTGAATGCCTCCTCTAGGCCAGGTCTGGCCTCACCTAGAGCCAGACATCCTAGAATGAGAAGTCAAGTGGGCCTTAGGAAGCATCACTAGGAACAAAGCTAGCAGAGGTGATGGAATCCTGGTTGAGCTATTTCAAATCCAAAAATATGATGCTGGGAAAGTACTGCACTCAAAATGCCAGCAAATGTGGAAAACTCAGCAGCGGCCATAGGACAGGAAAAGGTCAGTTTTCATTCCAATCCCAGAGAAAGGCAATGCCAAAGAATGCTCAGATTATCACACAATTATACTCATCTCACATGACAGCAAAGAAATGCTTTCTGAAGCATCACTTTTTCCACTTTTATAATAAAGAAACATTTTTTAAAAACCTAAAATCAAAAATTTAAACTTTTGACCTTTTCTGAAATGACAAAATAATCAGAGAAAAAGACCACCTCATTTTGTCAATTATGAATTCTTCTTATGGGTTATAGATCTAGGAAGATGTACACTTAGCAGCAGAGAAGGAGTCAAGCACCATCTGGCAGACAGAGTATTCATACACAGTAAGAGCCTTGACTTCATAAATGAAGTATATATTTCACCTCAGAATAAGAATTCACTTTATATTGAATATAAAGGTATGTCTCCTAAATATTCAACATTTTTTTTTAAAATTCACAAAGGCCATATTTTACTGTTTCAGATCAAATAAAAATAACAACGTGGCTTCCCATGGTGACTCAGTGTTATAGACTCAGCCTGCCTATGCAGGAGACACATGTTTGATCCCTGGTCCAGAGGCACCACAACTACTGAGCCTGTGCTCCAGAGCCCGGGAGCTGCACCTACGAAAGCCCCCATGCCCTAGATCCTGTGCTCCACAAGTGAAGTGACCACAGTGAGGAACCCGAGCACCCCAATGAGAGGAGCCCCTGCTCACCGCAACCAGAGAAAAGCCCGCGCAGCAATGAAGACCCAGCACAGCCAAAAATAAATACATTAAAAAAAAAAAACGAAACATGTAGATATAAACTTTTTTCATTTGCAAATTTAAAAGACAGACTTAATTGATTATGCTCACACCTCCTGTCCAAAGCTGACTGATTTCTACCACACAGTCGATCCATTTCTGTAATGTGTTCCTATGTCACTAGATATTATCACACTCCTTGAGATTATGCACAGAAGAGCTACACACCTTCCTTTCGAAGGCCCTACGTACCATGGCCGTGGTGAGTCACTGTGGCATTTCTATCCCTCTGGCACTTCTCTCAGTCAATAGCAATGTTAAGTAACAGCAGGTGTTTCCTTCACATTCATTGATTCAACCATGAATCAGACTCTCATTATCTTAGGCGCGAGTTACAGACTCTGACTCTGAACTCCCCTTCACTGTTCTATCTTAATATGATTTTGTGATATTGTGATTTATTATAAGAAATATATATTTGGTTTTTGTTCCCAGTTTTTGTTCACAGGTCCCCAAACCCTTGAAATTTCCTAAGTGTAGAGAGTGACAAAGGTGTCTGTTGTTTTGTTAGCGATGTGATTTTGGAAAGCATCTAAGTGCACTCCCTGACCTCTAGGGAGGGGAGGGGAGCTGAGATTGAAACTACTGCCAGTGGCCAATGACTTAATCAATCATGTCTATGTATCAATGGGCATGATTAGTAAATCATACCTAAGTATTAATAGGTATGATTAACAGTAAACTTTCATAAAAACAAAAGGACATGATCCAGACAGCTTCTGGGCTGGTGATCACAGAGAAATCTGGAGGAGACTGGAGTACATGAAGAGGATATGGAGGCTTGACACTTCTTCCCACGCACATTACCTTATACAGCTCTTCCACTTGACTGTTCCTGAGTTATGGTCTTTTACAATAAATCAATAATCTAATAAGTCAAATATTTCTTTGAGTTCTGAGAGCCACTCTAGCAAATTAATTGAACCCATGAAGGTCACGGTAACCAACCTACATCCAGTTGGTCAGAAGAACAGATAACAACTGGGCTTGTGAATGGCATCTGAAACCCCAAAAAAGGGTCAATAGAACTCCCAATCTAAAGCCCACAGTTCAGAAGCACGGGTATTATAATAATCTGAACTTGCAACTGGCACCTGAGGTTGAAGGTGGATGAGGTAGGGGGAGTAGTCTTTACTGAGCCCTTAACCTTTGGAATCTGGTGCTATCTCCAAGTAGGTAGTATCAAAATTCAGTTGAATTCTCTGACACTCTGCTTGTGTCCAAGAATTGCTTGTTGGTATGGGGAATGCCCAGGTTTTCCCTGCTGGCTCAGTGGTAAAGAATCTGGCTGCAATGCAGGAGATGCAGGTTCAATCCCTGGGTCGGGGAGATCCCCTGGAGAAGGAAATGGCAACCCACTCCAGTATTCTTGCTTAGAGAATCTCATGGACAGAGAGGCCTGGGGGGCTACAATCCATGAGTCCTGCCTCCAATTTGGTTGGAAAAAAAGTGACCCCTGTAAAACAAGAATTATGAGAGGATGGAAGAACACAATTGAGTCTGTAGGAAGTCAGGTCCCATGATATGTGAGTGACACATGAACTTTCTTTCACCTCCACTAATGGTGTTATTTTCACTTAAAATGTTTTTCCTTTATAATTTTTAGCATGTTCAAATTTTTCTTCAGTGCTTGAAACATTTTAGATTCTTTTTACTTATATAACAAAACCTAGCACTTGCATTGGAAAAGGCAATGGCACTCCACTCCAGTGTCTTGCCTGGAGAATTCCAGGGATGAGGAAGCCTAGTGGGCTTCCATCTATGGGGTCGCGCAGAGGTAGACATGACTGAAGTGACTTAGCAGCACTTACATTTTACATTGAAAGCAATTAGAAAAATAGAAAATACTTTCTATTTTTAGAAAAAATAGAAAAACTGTAAAATACTTTACTTAAAGTTAAAACTTAAATATAACTCCAATTGAAACTGTCACTAACAGCAAATGGGACAGTGGACTTAAAATCAAGATGCTGAAAGAAGAAAATTAGGCCAAGGGAATTTTCTGTTTACTAAGATTTCACCAGTTTTAAGGGACTTGATACTAAAATAAACACAACATCTTAACTGAAGGTTGATAACTGAACATATGTAAATGTTTAGATTAACTCTTTAATAAACTGCATGGCTTTTCTTTCATAGTGTCAATTAAATCATTCACAATTAATGACTTAAGAAAAATTCCAAGATAAGCAGCTAAAGACTCTGTGATAGCCTGACTAATGCTGCTGCTGCTGCTGCTAAGTCGCTTAAGTCGTGTCCGACTCTGTGCGATCCCAGAGACGGCAGCCCACCAGGCTCCCCCGTCCCTGGGATTCTCCAGGCAAGAACACTGGAGTGGGTTGCCATTTCCTTCTCCAATGCATGAAAGTGAAAAGTGAAAGTGAAGTCGCTCAGTCGTATCCGATTCTTTGCGACCCCATGGACTGCAGCCTACCAGGCTCCTCAGTCCATGGGATTTTCCAGGCAAGAGTACTAGAGTGGGATGCCATTGCCTTCTCTGAGACTGACTAATAACTGTCAACAATTTCTAGGTTCTAATATCTGAAGCCTGTGAATTCTAACTTTTTTTTAAAAAGTGACTTTGCATAGGTGATTAAGGATTTTGAGATCAGCTGGATTATCTGGTTGTGCCTAAATTTAGTCAGGTGTGTTATAAAAGAGGAGGCAGAGTGCAACAGGACTAGAGAGACAAGGGTAATGTGACTACTGAAGTAAGATGAGACTCTGCTGGTTTAAAGATGAAGGAGGGACCAGCCGCTCAGAAATGCAAAGAATACTGCTCTAAGAAGCTGGAGAAGCAAGGTACAGATTCTCTCCTTAGAGCCTTGAAGAGATCATAATACTGGGAACACTAGACACCAAGTTGGTATTCACTAATCACTAGAAATTTTCTTTCCTAACTATTTGTGTGCCCAGGCATTATTGGCTTCATGAATTATTGACTGTAAAACTAAAATATATGGAATAGTAATAAAGCCAGACACATTTTCCTTTATATAATTTCTCCAATTTTTTCCACCCCTAGTATAGACTCATCTCACTATGCTAGAAAAATCAGTGTAGATTCAGCCAAGATATATAACACCTGCCAGATATGCTTGGGTTGTTTGGATGATAGCATTGAGCAGGTATGCAAAGGTGAAGTGGTGGATGACATTTGTTTAAAATAGATGGAAATCTTAGCATACATCATTGAATTTGTACTCTCCAAATGCTTAAGTTTAAAAGTCAGTAATCCAGGCAGAGAAAGGTGCAAAGACACTTAAATGAATCTAAAATTTTCTTTAGGAGAAAAGACGTGCTCTAGAAAAAGTAAACATTTGTAACAAGGAAATAAAAAGGGCCACTCAATTTCACAAGAAGTAGTCTTGAGAGATTTTCTGTGGCTTGACATACAAATGACCTGGAGGAAAGTAAAACACAAAGTAAAATGGGACAAAAGAAATTGCCTGTAAATGAACTTGATCACTTTTTCAAGTAGACAGTGTTATCGGGTTGATTGGGAACTTGTTTCTGGCTCTGCTAATTTGCAGAACACTAATTTTACCAGGGAAAGGCATAAAATCTCTAGTGCTAGGAAATACAGATGCATTTATTTTTTGAATTTGTAGAATTGTTTTGGAATATTATCACACAGAATTCTAAATGCTCAAATGACCATATAGAAATTACAATGCACACTTGGCTCAAATCCCTTACTCTTTTAAACACATTTCTTTAGTTAAATAGATTGTTAATTCTAAAATTCAGTGAAGTACAGGTAATGAAATGAGGTAACTGCATGTAAGGGAGACTAATGCAAAGATTGCTTAAATTCAGTGTAAAGAACAATTGATAAGCGAAGGCTGGAAGATTATTTGAACAATTAAATCTTTATTGTATTCACCAAGAGTTACCTGAGGTTAGTGATCTTATTTTCCATAACTAAGGACAAGGCAAGGCAGAGCTTTCATTTGCAAGAAAATGAGCTAGATAAAAACCTTATTAGGAATGCTCTCCAGCTTGAACTGCAACCAAAGAGCTCAACAGTGCTTGTCAAAAAGAAAGTGAGGGCTCCAGTCTTTATTAGCTTTGCAGGTCAAACACAGAGCCTCCTGTGACTGAATAATGAAGAAATTCATCCAATTGTTTTAAGACATTTGTATTGTATTCTTTTAGCTTCAATAGGCCCTTGCACATTCTGGAAAACAACTCGCAGTTATTAACCTTTCTTTGTTGTCATTAGGGTTGCATCATTTCTGGAAATATTTTTGAAGAGGAAACAAAGACCTATATCAAGATTTAATGTTTGACATATGCACTTCATATGACTATGAACAGCTTACTGAATATATTTTTATTCTGGTATTGTAGAGTTAATGAGTAGTGTGTCCAATGCAGGCATCCCTGTCAGCTCAGATGGTAAAAGAATACCCCTGCCTATACAGGAGACCTGGGTTCAATCCCTGGCTTGGGAAGATCTGGAAAAGGGAATGGCTACCTACTCCAGTATTTTGGCCTGGAGAATAATAATTCCATGGACAGAGGAGTCCGCCATGGGGTTGCAGAGAGTCAGATATGACTAATGGAATAACACTAACTAATGAAGAAAGTAGGGAAAATCACTCGACCATTCAGGCATGACCTAAATTAAATCCCTTATGATTATACAGTGGAAGTGAGAAATAGATTTAAGGGCCTAGATCTGATAGAGTGGCTGATGAACTACAGACTGAGGTTCGTGACATTGTACAGGAGACAGGGATCAAGACCATCCCCATGGAAAAGAAATGCAAAAAGCAAAATGGCTGTCTGGGGAGGCCTTACAAATAGCCCTGAAAAGAAGAGAAGTGAAAAGCAAAGGAGAAAAGAAAAGATATAGGCATCTGAATGCAGAGTTCCAAAGAAAATCAAGAAGAGATAAGAAAGCCTTCCTCAGTGATCAATGCAAAGAAATAGAGGAAAAGAACAGAATGGGAAAGACTAGAGATCTCTTCAAGAAAATTAGAGATACCAAGGGAACATTTCATGCAAAGATGGGCTCGATAAAGGACAGAAATGGTCTGGACCTAACAGAAGCAGAAGATATTAAGAAGACGTGGCAAGAATACATAGAAAAACTCTACAAAAAGATCTTCATGACCAAGAAAATCACGATGGTATGATCACTCACCTAGAGCCAGACATCCTGGAATGTGAAGTCAAATGGGCCTTAAAAGCATCACTAAGAACAAAGCTAGTGGAGGTGATGGAATTCCAGTTGAGCTATTTCAAATCCTGAAATATGATGCTGTGAAAGTGCACCAATCAATATGCCAGCAAATTTGGAAAACTCAAAAGTGGCCAAAGGACTGGAAAAGATCAGTTTTCATTCCAATGCCAAAGAAAGGCAGTGCCAAAGAATGCTCAAACTACCACACAATTGCACTCACACACTAGTAAAGTAATGCTCAAAATTAATGTGAAGTCAAATGGGCCTTAAAAGCATCACTAAGAACAAAGCTAGTGGAGGTGATGGAATTCCAGTTGAGCTATTTCAAATCCTAAAATATGATGCTGTGAAAGTGCACCAATCAATATGCCAGCAAATTTGGAAAACTCAAAAGTGGCCAAAGGACTGGAAAAGATCAGTTTTCATTCCAATGCCAAAGAAAGGCAGTGCCAAAGAATGCTCAAACTACCACACAATTGCACTCACACACTAGTAAAGTAATGCTCAAAATTCTCCAAGCCAGGCTTTAGCAATATGTGAATCGTGACCTTCCAGATGTTCAAGCTGGTTTTAGAAAAGGCAGGGGAACCAGAGATCAAATTGCCAACATCTGCTGGATCATGTGAAGATCATGGCATCTGGTCCCATCACTTCATGGGAAATAGATGGGGAAATAGTGGAAACAGAGTCAGACTTTATTTTTTGGGCTCCAAAATCACTGCAGATGGTGATTGCAGCCATGAAATTAAAAGACACTTACTCCTTGGAAGGAAAGTTATGACCAACCTGGATAGCATATTCAAAAGTTGAGATGTTATTTTGTCAACAAAGGTCCATCTAGTCAAGGCTATGGTTTTTCCAGTGGTCATGTACAGATACAAGAGTTGGACTGTGAAGAAAGCTGAGCACCAACGAACTGATGCTTCTGAACTGTGGTGTTGGAGAAGACTCTTGAGAGTCCCTTGGACTGCAAGGAGATCCAACCAGTCCATTCTGAAGGAGATCAGCCCTGGGTGTTCTTTGGAAGGAATAACGCTAAAGTTGAAACTCCAGTACATTGGCCACCTCATGCGAAGATCTGACTCATTGGGAAAGACTCTGATGCTGGGAGGGATTGGGGGCAGGATGATAACGTGATGACAGAGAATGAGATAGCTGGATGGCATCACCGACTCAATGGATGTGAGTTTGAGTGAATTCCAGATGGACAGGGAGGCCTAGCATGCTGCAATTCATGGGGTCGCAAAGAGTCGGACACGACTGAGCAACTGAACTGAACTGAATGTAAATTTACATAGAAGGATATGCTTATCTGCTTTTTACCTTTGTTTCTTATACTCAAGTGGATTACAAGCAGTTCAGGGAACCCTGTAAAACACCTTCAAAAGGCTGGAGTCACAAGTTCAAATTACTTTCGAGGCTGGGTTTCATGGAATCTATAGCAATATGAAGACATGCCTTGCTGCTGCTGCTGCTGCTGCTGCTAAGTCGCTTCAGTTGTGTCCAACTCTGTGCGACCCCATAGATGGCAGCCCACCAGGTTCCCCCATCCCTGGGAGTCTCCAGGCAAGAACACTGGAGTGGGTTGCCATTGCCTTCTTCAAGGCATGAAAGTGAAAGTGAAGTTGTATCCAACTGTTCGCAACCCCCTGGAGTGTGGCCTACCAGGCTGCTCCATCCATTGGATTTTCCTGGCAAGAGTACTAGAGTGGAGTGCCACGGTCTTCTCCAGAAGACATGCCTTAGCTGAAGGCATATTTTACTTTAATTCTGTTGACCAAAGAAAGGATACTATGTGTCAGTTTGGGGTCACTATTCTGGGACTTCTATCACAGAAGCTACTTTCAGGATTTGTTGAGAACATCTAAGCATACATTCTATAATAAGATCTAAATACCAATTATGCATAATTCATAGTACATAGAGTATTCTGAAGAAAATTCTTATTAGGAAAAATGGTTAGAAAGCCTTAGGAACTCAACCAAGGAATGGATATTGGTCCAATCAGAGGATTTCTTTGAATCACATTAGACCACTTCACTTAGGCTGAGCAGAAATGTTCACCTCTTGTTAATACTAGTTCTTGTTACAAACAATATTAAACTGGGACTCTGTTTTTGTACTTAAAGTGAAGTTTTTACTACTGAGGTTTTATCTTCAAGTTCTATAACTGAAAACCATACACAATCTATGTATTGGGTGCAGCAAAAATTGTTCTTGAAGAGAAGTTCTTAATGATACCATCCTTTCTCAAAAATAAGAAAAATTTCAATAATAGCAAATGAAGCAACTGACAAACAACTAATCTCAAAAATATACAAGCAACTTATGCAGCTCAATTCCAGAAAAATAAATGACCCAATCAAAAACTGGGCCAAAGAACTAAGCAGACATTTCTCCAAAGGAGACATACGGATGGCTAACAAACACATGAAAAGATGCTCAACATCACTTATTATCAGAGAAATGCAAATCAAGACCACAATGAGGTACCATTTCACACCAGTCAGAATGGCTGCGATCCAAAGGTCTACAAGCAATAAATGCTGGAGAGGGTGCAGAGAAAAGGGAACCCTCTTACACTGTTGGTGGGAATGCAAACTAGTACAGCCACTATGGAAAACAGTGTGGAGATTCCTTAAAAAATTGCAAATAGAACTGCCATATGACCCAGCAATCCCACTGCTGGGCATACACATCAAGGAAACCAGAATTGAAAGAGACACATGTACCCCAATGTTCATTGCAGCACTGTTTATAATAGCCAGGACATGGAAGCAACCTAGATGTCCATCAGCAGATGAATGGATAAGAAAGCTGTGGTACATATATACAATGGAGTATTACTCAGCCATTAAAAAGAATACATTTGAATCAGTTCTAATGAGATGGATGAAACTGGAGCCGATTATACAGAGTGAAGTAAGCCAGAAAGAGAAACACCAATACAGTATACTAACACATATATATGGAATTTAGAAAGACGGTATTGATAACCCTGTATGCGAGACAGCAAAAGAGACACAGATGTATAGAACGGTCTTTTGGACTCTGAGGGAGAGGGAGAAGGTGGGATGTTTTGGGAGAATGGCACTGAAACATGTATACTATCATGTAAGAAACGAATCACCAGTCTATGTTCGATACAGGATACAGGATGCTTGGGACTGCTGCACGGGGATGATCCAGAGAGTTGATATGAGTTGGGAGATTGGGGAGGGGGTGGGTTCAGGATTGGGAACTCATGTACACCTGTGGCGGATTCATGTCAATGTATGGCAAAACCAATATTGTAATGCAAAGTAAAATAAAGTAAAAATAAAAATTTATAAAAAAAAGAGAAAAATTTCAGATAAAAAACCTAACCTACCATCTGAAAGAATTAGTAAAAGAAGAACAAAAAAACCTTAAAATCAGTATAAGGAAGGAAATGATAGAAATTTTTTTAAAAAACAGGAAAATAACCTATTAAAAACAAGAGCTGGTTCTTTGAGTGTTAGACACTCAGTCATGTCCAACTCTTTGTGATCCCATGAACTGTAGTGCACCAGGCTCCTCTGTCCCTGGAATTCTCCAGGCAAGAATAACTGGAGTGGGTTGCCATTTCTTTCTCCAGGGGATCTTTCTGACCCAGGGATCAAACCCAGGTCTCCGCATTGCAGGCAGATTCTTTGCCATCTGAGCAAAACTAACAAATCTCTGACCAGGCTCACCAAGGAGAGAGAGAGGACTCAGATAAAGAAAATAAAAATGTAAGAGGAGAGATAACAACCGATACAACAGAAATATAAAAAACCCATAAGAGAATGCCATGAACAAATATCTGCCAACAAACTGGACAACATAGAAGTGGTTAAGTTTCTAGAAACATATGCATGCTAAAACTGAATCAAGAGTAAATAGATAACTTGAACAGACCTATCTCTAGAAGTGAAATAGAATCTGTAATTAACAAACAAACAAACAAACAAAACCTCCCTGTAAACAAAAGTTGGGAACCAAATGGCTTCACTGGGAAATTTTACCAAACTTACAAAGAATTTATACTGATCCTTCTCAAAGTCTTCCAAAAGACTGAATAAGAGGGAACACTCCAAAGTCATGATGTCACCCTGATACCATAACCAGACAAAGACATTACCAAAAAAGAATTACAAGCCAAAAACTTTGATGAATATAGATACAAAACTTCTCAACAAAATATTAGCAAATCAAGTCCGACAACACATAAAAAAGATCATGTCACAACAAAATCAGATTCATCCCAGGGTCACAAGAATAGTTCAACATATGCAAATCAAACAATATGATACATCACATTAACAAAAGGAAAGACATGAATCACATGATCATCTCAATAGACACAGAAAAAGGCATTTGAAAAAACTGAATATCAATTGATGATAAAAACTCTTACAAAAGTGAGCATAGAGGGAACATATTTCAACATAATAAAAGCTATTTAAGACAAAGCCACAGGTAAAAAAATACTCAATGATGAAAAGCTGAAAGCCTTTCCACTAAAATCTGGACTAAGACAAGGATGCCCCCTCTTACCACTTCTATTCAACACAGTATTGGAAGTCCCAGTCATAGCAATGAGATAAGAAAAAGAAGTAAAAGTCATTCAAATCAAAACAGAGAAGGTAAAATTGTCACTTTGTGCAAATGACATATACTATATATAGAAAACCCTGAAAAATTCACACAGAAATTACTAGAACTGATTAAATGAATTCAGCAAGGTAGGAGTGTACAAGATCAACATATAGAAATCAGTTGCATTTCTTTACACTAACAATGAAATATTAGAAATGGAAATTAAAAATTCAATCCCTTTTAAAATTGCATCAAAAAATACTCAGGAATAAACTTGACCAAGGAGCTAAAAGACTTACATTCTGAGAACTACAAAACATTAATAAAGAAAATTGAAAATGACTCAAAGAAATGAAAAGATATCCTATGCACTTAGAGTGGAAGAATATTGTTAAAATGGCCATGCTACCTAAAGTAATATACAGATTAATGTGACACATACCAAATTACCCACAATATATTTCACAGAGTTAGAACAAATAATCCTGAAATTTATATGAAGTTTATATGGAACCATAAAATTCACAGAATTTCCAAAGCAATTCTGAGGAAAAAGAACAAAACAGAAGGTATAACCTGTTTATACTACAAAATATAAATCTTCTGTTTATATTACAATACTGCAAAGCTATACTAATCAAAACATCATGGTATTGGCACAAAACCAACATATGAATCAATGGAATAGAACAGAGAAGCCAGAAGTAAATTTATGCACCTATGGTCAATTAATCTTGGACAAAATAAGCACAAATAAACAATGGAGAAAAGACAGTTTTTTCAACAAGCAGTGCTGGGAAAGTTGGATAGCTGCATGTAAGACAATGAAGTTAGAACATACTGTCACATCATACACAAAAATAAACTCAAAAGAACTTAATCACTTAAATTTAAGACATGACACCATGAAACTCCTAGAGGAGAACATAGGCAAAATATTCTCTTATGTAATCATACCAATGTTTTCTTAGGTCAGTCTACCAAAGCAATAGAAATAAAAGCAAAAATTAACAAATGGGACCTAATCAAATCTATACACTTTTCCAGAGCAAATGAAACCATAAACAAAATGAAAAGCCCACCTATGGACTAGGAGAAATATTTGCAAACAATGTGACTGACAAGGGCTTAATCTCCAAACTATACAAATAGTTCATACAGTTTATTTGCAGCCCAAGACAAGAAAACATAAGTTGACTTTTCACAAAAATCATACAGATGGCCAAAAAGCACATGAAAAGATATTCAATACTGCTATTTATTAGAGAAATGCCTATCAAAACTGATATAATAAAGTATCACCTCACACTGGCCAGAATGGCCATCATTAATATGTTAACAAACAATAATGCTGGAGAAGAGTATGGAGAAAAGGAAACTCTCCTACACTGTTGGTAGGAATGAAAATTGGTCCAGCCACCATGGAAAACAGTATGGAGGTTCGTCAAAAATCTAAAACCAGATTTGCCTTAGGACCTAGCAATCCCACTCCTGGGCATATATCCAGAGAAAACTATAATTCAAAAAGATACATGCACCCCTATGTTCACAGCAGCACTATTTACAACAGCCAAGACATGGAAACAACCTAAATGCCTATTAACAGGTGAATGGATAAAGATTTGGTACATATACACAATGGAATATTACTCAGGAATGAAATAATGCCATTTGCAGCAACATGGATGGACCTCCAGATTATCATATAAAGAGAAGTAAATCAGAAAGAGCTAAACAAATGCCATATATATCAGTTATATGTGGAATCTAAAATATGACACAAATAAATTTACTTATAAAACAGAAACAGACTCACAGACACTGAGAACAGACTTGTGGTTGGCAAGGTGGAGGAGCATGGGGGAGTTTGATTATGAGTTTGGGATTAACAGATGCAAACTACTGCATATACATATTATACTATATAGCACAGGGAATAATATTCATTATCCTGTAACAAACCATATAGTAAAAATCAGAAAAAATATAGAAGAAAATAAACCATATAGAAAAATCAAAAACTAACAGAAACTAACACAATATTGCAAATGAATTATAATCAAATAAAACATATTTTTCAAAATTCTATAATTACTTCTTTACTGTCCAATAGAAGTAGGTCATATAGTAAAAATCAGAAAAAATATAGAAGAAAATAAACCATATAGAAAAATCAAAAACTAACAGAAATAACACAATATTGCAAATGAATTATAATCAAATAAAACATATTTTTCAAAATTCTATAATTACTTCTTTACTGTCCAATAGAAGTAGGTTTGATGCTGTAAAGAGCAATATTGCATAGGAACTTGGAATGTCAGGTCCATGAATCAAGGCAAATTGGAAGTGGTCAAACAGGAGATGACAAGAGTGAATATTGACATTCAAGGAATCAGCGAACTAGGATGGACTGGAATGGGTGAATTTAACTCAGATGACCTTATATCCACTACTGCAGGCAGGAATCCCTCCGGAGAAATGGAGTAGCCATCATAGTCAACAAAAGTGTCCGAAATGCAGTACTTGGATGCAGTCTCAAAACCGACAGAATGATCTCTGTTCGTTTCCAAGGCAAATCATTCAATATCACGGTAATCCAAGTCCACGCTCCGACCAGTAACACTGAAGAAGCTGAAGTTGAGTTCTATGAAGACCTCCAAGACTTCTAGAACCCAAAAAAGATGTCCTTTTCATTATAGGGGACTGGAATGCAAAAGCAGGAAATCAAGAAACACTTGGAGTAACAGGAAAATTTGGCCTTGGAGTACAAAATGAAGCAGGGCAAAGGCTAATAGAGTTCTGCCAAGAGAACACACTGGTCATAGAAAACACCCTTTTCCAACAACATAAGAGAAGACTCTACAAATGGACATCACCAGACGGTTGACGCTGAAATCAGATTGATTATATTCTCTGCAGCCAAAGATGGAGAAGCTCTATACAGTCAGCAAAAACAAGACAGGGAGCTGACTGTGGTCGGATCATGAACCCCTTATTGCCAAAATCAGACTTAAATTGAAGAAAGTAGGGAAAACCACTACACCATTCAGGTATGACCTAAATCAAATCCTTTATGATTATAGAATGGAAGTGAGAAATAGATTTAAGGGCCTAGATCTGATAGAGAGAGTGCCTGATGAACTATGGAATGAGGTTTGTGACATTGTAAAGGAGACAGGGATCAAGACCAATCCAAGAAAAAGAAATGCAAACCGCAAAATGGCTGTCTGAGGAGGCCTTACAAATAGCTGTGAAAAGAAGAGAAGCAAAAAGCAAAGGAGAAAAGGAAAGATATACCCATTTGAATGCAGAGTTCCAAAGAATAGCAAAGAGAGATAAGAAAGCTTTCCTCAGTGATCAGTGCAAAGAAAGAGAGGAAAACAACAGAAAAGGAAAGACTCTAGATCTCTTCAAAAAACTTAGAGATACCAAGGAACATTTTAAGCAAAGATGGGCTCAATAAAGGACAGAAATGGTATGGACCTAACAGAACCAGAAGATATTAAGAAGAGGTGGCGAGAATACACAGAAGAACTGTACAAAAAAGAGCTTCATGACCCAGATAATCACGATGATGTGATCACTCACCTAGAGCCAGACATCCTGGAATGTGAAATCAAGTAGGCTTTAGGAAGCATCACTACGAACAAAGCTAGTGGAGGTGATGGAATTGCAGTTTAGCTGTTTCAAATCCTGAAAGATGATGCTGTGAAAGTGCTACACTCAATATGCCAGCAAATTTGGAAAACTCAGCACTGGCCACAGGACTGGAAAGTGTCAGTTTTCATTCCAATCCCAAAGAAAGGCAATGCCAAAGAATGCTTAAACTACCACACAATTGCACTCATCTCACACACTAGTAAAGTAAGGCTCAAAATTTTCCAAGCCAGGCTTCAGCAATATGTGAACTGTGAACTTCCAGATGTTCAAGTTGGTTTTAGAAAATGCAGAGGAACCAATCAAATTCCCAGCATCTGGCGGATCATCGAAAAAGCATGAGAGTTCCAGAAAAACATCTATTTCTGCTTTATTGACTTTGCCAAAGCCTTTGACTGGGTGGATCACAATAAACTGTGGAAAATTCTGAAAGAGATAGGAATACCAGACCACCTGACCTGCCTCTTGAGAAATCTGTATGCAGGTCAAGAAGCAACAGTTAGAACTGGACATGGAACAACAGACTGGTTCTAAATAGGAAAAGGAGTATGTCAAGGCTGTATATTGTCACCCTCTTATTTAACATATATGCAGAGTACATCATGAGAAACACTGGGCTGGAAGAAGCAGAAGCTGGAATCAAGATTGCCAGGAGAAATATCAATAACCTCAGATATGCAGATGACACCACCCTTATGGCAGAAAGTGAAGAGGAACTAAAAAGCCTCTTGATGAAAGTGAAAGAGGAGAGTGAAAAAGTTGGCTTAAAACTCACCATACAAAAACAAAGATCATGGCATCTGGTCCCATCACTTCATGGGAAATAGATGGGGAAACAATGGAAACAGTGACGGACTTTATTTTTTGGGCTCCAAAATCATTGCAGATGGTGATTTCAGCCATGAAATTAAAAGGCACTTGCTCCTTGGAAGGAAAGTTATGACCAACCTAGATAGCATATTCAAAAGTAGAGACATCACTTTGCCAACAAAGGTCCGTCTAGTCAAGGTTATGGTTTTTCCTGTGGTCATGTATGGATGTGAGAGCTGGACTGTGAAGAAAGCTGAGCACAGAAGAATTGATGCTTTTGAACTGTGGTGTTGGAGAGCACTCTTGATAGTCCCTTGGGCTGCAAGGAGATCCAACCAGTCCATCCTAAAGGAAATCAGTCCTCGGTGTTCACTGGTAAGACTGATGTTGAACCTGAAAGTCCAGTACTTTGGCCACCTCATGCGAAGATCTGACTCATTTGAAAAGACCCTGATGCAGTGAAAGATTGAGGGCAGGAGGAGAAGGGGATGGCAGAGAATGAGATGGTTGGATGGCATCACCGACTCAATGAACATGGGTTTGGGTGAACTCCGGGAGTTGGTGATGGACAGGGAGGCCTGGAGTGCTGCAGTTCATGGGGTCACAAAGAGTCGGACACGACTGAGCGACTGAACTGAACTAGTGTCCAAGTTACTCTTAATCCTCTCTGATACAATTTTCATCTCAAACATATTTTTCATGTTTTGAATTTCAATTTGGGTCTATTTTATATGCTCCATATTTTCCATCAAACTCATGGTTTCTTTATTATTAGAAGCATATAACCTTTTAATGCCTTTGTGTATTTATTCCATTATCCATTTCATTTCTGGAAATGTTTATATTTATTGTGTTTTTCTCCTTATTTGTGTGTCCTGGTTTCATGCTTTGCATATCTGGGATTTTTTTTTTTTTTTTTTTTTTTTTACAATACTGCTAGGTGTCAGATTCTTTTTTTTTTTTTTTAAGTGGTAATCCTTTAAATATTTTTGAACTTTTCTTTCCAACCTGGTTATTTAGAAACAACGTGATGGTGCTTTATTCATGCTTTTACCTTTTGTTAAGAAGGACTATAGCAGTCTTAATGTAGGTCTAATTTGGTTCCACTTCTGAGGCTGTATCTTTCTGTCTGTTTCCCCAGGTACTACAAGCTGGCTTTTGGGAAGGTGAATTATTCCTAGCTCTGTGTGAGATCTGTGAATTGTTCAATCTATTCCTTTTCAACAGTTCTTTAGCTAGCTTTGAGTAGTTTCCTCACAGAAATTCTCTGATCTGTACTGAGATGAACACTTGAGTGCAATCTTCTGCTGAAATATACACTCGCTCTCCTGTAGCTTTCTCCTCGCAAGTGCACTGTCCTCTCAATTCTAACAGAACGGCTCCTCCTGCCCCCTAAGACTGTCTCCTCGATGTAGTGAGACCACCAAGCTCTGTTTGGTTCCTCCTCTCTGCATTTCAGCCTGTGGCAGCACACAATAAACTGAGGCAACACAGAGCTTAACTCATTCATTTCTCCTCACTTAGGGATCCCTATCCTGTCCAGCCAGTTGTCAAATGTTTGAAAGGTGTTGTTTTACATATTTAATCCAGATTTTTAGCTGGTTAAGGCAACAAAATAAATTTGATCCCTGTCACTCCATCATGCCTGTTCATACTGCTGGGCACAATAAAGGACAGAAATGGTATGTGTCTAAAGCAGAAGACAGGTGGTAAGAATACACAGAACTATACAAAAAAGATCTTAATGACCCAGATAACCATGATGGTGTTATCACTCACCTACCACCAGATATCCTGGAGTGTAAAGTAAGCGGGACTTAGGAAGCATCACTACAAACAAAGCTAGTGGAAGGGATGGAATTCTAGGTGAGCTATTTCAAATCCTGAAAGATGATACTGTGAAGATGTTGCACTCAATATGCCAGCAAATTTGGAAAACTGAGAAGTGGCCACAGGACTAGAAAAGATCAGTTTTCATTCCAATCTCCAAGAAAGGTAAAGCTATGCCAAAGATTGTATGAACTATCCAACAATTGCAATCATTCCACATGCTAGCAAAGTAGTGGTCAAAATTCTCCAAGCTAGGCTGCAAAAGTACATGAACCAAGAACTTTGAGAAGTTCATGTGGATTTAGAAAGGCAGAGGAATCAGAGACCAAATTGCCAACATCTGTTGGATCATAGAAAAATCAAGAGCATTCCAAAAAAAAAAATCTACTTCTGCTTCATTAAATACACTAAAGCCTTTAACTGTGTGGATCACAACACACTGTGGAAAATTCTTAAAGGAATGGGCATACCAAACCACCTTTCCTACCTTCTGAGAAACCTGTATGCAGGTCAAAAATCAACAATTAGAACCAGACATGGAACAATGGACTGTTTCCAAATTGGGAAAGGAGTACGTCAAGGTTGTATATTGTCACCCTGCTTATTTAACTTATATGCAGAGTACATCATGTGAAATGCTGGGCTGGATGAAGCAGAAGCTGGAATCAAGATTGCTGGGAGAAATATCAATAACCTCAGATATGCAGATGACACCACCCTTATGGCAGAAAGTGAAGAACTAAAGAGCCTCTTGGTGAAAGTGAAAGAGGAGAGGGAAAAGCTGGCTTAAAACTCAGCATACAAAAAATGAAGATCATGGCATCTGGTCCCATCATTTCATGGCAAATAGATGGGGAAACAGTGATGGATTATATTTTTGGCTCCAAAATCACTGCAGATGGTGAATGCAGCCATGAAATTAAAAGACTCTTGCTCCTCAGAAGAAAAGCTATGACCAACCTATACAGCATATTAAAAAGCAGAGAAATTATTTTGCCAAAAAGATCAGTATAGTAAAAGCTATGGTTTTTCCAGTAGTTACATATAGAAGTGAGAGTTGGACCATAAAGTAGGCTGAGTACTGAAGAACTGATGCTTTTGAACTGTGGTGTTGGAGAAGCCTCTTGAAAGTCCCTTGGACTGAAAGGAGATCAACTAGTCAATCCTAAAGGAAATAAATCATGAATATTCATTGGAAAGACTGATGCTAAAGCTGAAGCTCCAATACTCTGGCCACCTGAAGTGAAGAGCTGACTCATTAGAAAATAAACTGATGCTGAGAAAGACTGAAGGTGGGAGAAGGGGACCAACAGAGGATGAGATGGTTGGATGGCATCACCAACTCAATAGACATGAGTTTGAGCAATCCCTGGGAGATGGCGAAGGACAGGGAAGCCAGTAGTGCTGCAATCCAGGAGGTCACAGAGCTGGACACAACTGAATAACTGAACAACAATACTCCATCATGAATGAAAAATAGGTGTCTTTCCTGAGGGTTTATAAATAGATGTCTGATTAAATAATTTTCTATGCAATCTGATTATTTTTACTATGAATAATATTTCAGTCTGTATTTAAATAAAACTTTCTGTGAAATCTACTTTCTTCTATTTATGAGGAAGAAATGAAGAACCTCTGTGATAGGAAGAGTTTCTTCCTAGTATGACCAGGAAATGAGCCAATTCTTCCCTTAGACTGCATAGTGAACTTGTATAAAAATATGAAACATCACCCAACTACTGAGATTTTGTATTTCAGCATATGACTTGCCCTTTGCAATATGAAGTTTCAACAGTTACGTGGCGACCGAATAAACCACATCTGTAAACTAGGACTTGGCTGGTCAGTGGAAACATAAAACAAAGTAAAAGAAAATAAAAAAGTTACTTCAAGCTTTCTATGTATAACCCTGCATTTTGGGAACTCTGTTTTTTACAACTTTGCAAAATGAAGAAGGTCTAAGAACATTAAGGTTATGTGCTTCTTTTTTTTAGTTTAATAATAACCAAATAATTCTCTTCCAAAATACAACCTAATCCTTGTAACAGTTGATAAAATTCTAACCATGTTAGTCTTTTTTCAGTCTCTCTAAAATGCTTACAATTAAATAAATAAACATGTAATTTTCACTTATTGGAAATAGAGTAAGATGACCACTGAAAAATGATATATTTCATATTAAATGCCTAGTGATGCTTCATGACTGAGATCCATCTGGATTTCACACTTGGAAGTTTTTCTTTCAAAATTACATGTCAACGTGATTTCAGTAGCCACTACTTTTCCCATTTTTCCTCATATAAACTATACCACCGACCTACACTCATTGGTAGACTGCTGTTTAAAAAAAAAAAAAAATACTACTAAATATGCTCCAGGGCACAGAGGAGACAGTGACTCACTGTGTGCTGGGAGCAGTCTCATAAGAAGGTGACATGGAAAAATAAAGATATTAAACATGTAGATTCAATACTAGAAAATGTAGAAAAGTTAATGTACCTCAGCTTTGGAACTAGTAAAACCTGGAAACAAAATCTTTGCTAAACATATTACTCTCTTTGTCAGTGTCAGAAATAAGATATATAACTCAAAGCCTGTTGTCCTTTCAGGATTTTTGTTATTTTTTTCCCCTGACACAATCTTTTCCCACATATCCAGACAGCCCATTCCTTCCCATCCAACAAGTCTCTCATCACATTGGCAAGTGCTTCCCTTACATAAAACAGTAAAATATCACTACTCTATTCTCCTTATTCCTTTTAATTTTTTGTTATAGTTCTTCTTACTGCCTGTAATTCTGTACTTTCACTTTTAATTTTGTTGTTGTCTTTCTCTCTAGAATGCAAGCCTCACAAGGGTGGTAACTTCATCCAGTTTTTTTCCGCTATTGTATTCTCAGTCCTTACAATGGCACTTTACACATAGTATATGGTCCATAAACATGCATTGAATGAATAAATGAATGAGCCACTTAATATTGTGCCTGATACATTATAAATCACAATCACAGAAAACTAGCCAAACTGATCACATGGATCTCAGCCTCTTTAACTCAGTGAAACTATGAGTCAGGCCATGTAGGGCCACACAAAACGAAAGGGACATGGTGGAGAGTTCTGACAAAATGTGGTCCACTGGAGAAGAGAATGGCAAACCACTTCAGTATTCTTGCCTTGAGAATCCAAATATGAAAAGGGAAAAAGATATGGCACTGAAAGATGAACTCCCCAGATCAGTAGGTGCCCAATATGCTACTGAGGAGGAGTGGAGAAATAACTCCAGAGAGAATGAAGAGATAGAGCCAAAGCGAAAACAATGCCCAGTTGTGGGTGTGACTGGTGATGGAAGTCAAGTCTGATGCTGTAAAGAACAATATTGCATATGGACCTGGAATGTTAGCCCTTTATCAAGGTAAATTGGAAACGATCAAACAGGAGATGGCAAGAGTGACTACTTCAGCATTTTAGGAATCAGTGAATTAAAATGGACTGGAATGAGTGAAATTAATTCAGATTTAATTCAGACCATTACATCTACTACTGTGGGCAAGAATCCCTTAGAAGAAATGGAGTAGCCCTCATTGTCAACAAAAGAGTTCAAAAATCAGTACTTGAATGCAGTCTCAAAAACGACAGCATGATCTCTGTTCATTTCCAAGACAAACCAATCAATGTCACAGTAATTCAACTATGGAAAGAGGTTTGTAACATTGTGCAGAAGGAAGTGATCAAAATTGTTCCCAAAAAAAAGAAATGTAAAAGGCAAAATGGTTGTCTCAGGAGGCTTTCAAATAGCTTAGAAAAGAAGAGAAGCAAAGGTAATGGAGATATATCCATCTGAAAGCAGAGTTTCAAAGAATAGGAAGGAGAGATAAGAAAGTCTTCCTCAGTGATCAATGCAAAGAAATAGAGGAAAACAATAGAATAGGAAAGACTAGAGATCTCTTCAAGAAAATTAGAGAGGCCAAGGGAATATTTCATGCAAAGATGGGCACAATAAAGCACAGAAATGGTATGGACCTAACAGAAGCAGAAGATATTAAGAAGAGGTGGCAAGAATACATGGAGAACTGTACAAAAAAGATCTTCATGACCCAGATAACCACAATAGTGTGATCACTCACCTAGAATTAGACATCCTGGAATACAAAGTCAAGTGGGCCTTAGGAAGCATCACTATGAACAAAGGTAGTGGAGGTGTTGGAATTCCAGTTGAGCTATTTCAAAGCCTAAAAGTTGATGTTGTTAAAGTGCTGCACTCTGTATGCCAGGAAATTTGGAAAACTCAGCAGTTGCCACAGCACTGGAAAAGGTTAGTTTTTATTCCAGTCCCAAAGAAATGCAATGCCAAAGAATGCTCAAACTATCCTATGATTTACCCATCTCACATGTTAGAAAAGTAATACTCAAAATTCTCCAAGCAAGGCTTCAATAGTATGTGAACCAAGAAATTCCAGATGTTCAAGCTAGATTTAGAAAAGGCAGAGGAATCAGAGATTAAATTGTCAAGATCATTTGGATCACTGAAAAAGCAAGAGAGTTCCAGAATAACATCTACTACTTCTTCATTGACTATACTAAAGCCTTTGAATGTGTGCATCACAACAAACCGTGTAAATTCTTAGAGATGGGAATACCAGACCACCTTACCTGTTTTCTGAGAAACCTGAGTGCAGGTCAAGAATCAAAAGTTAGAACTGGGCATGGAACAACAGACTTGTTCAAAATTGGGAAAGGAGTACCTCAAGGCTGTATATTGTCACCCTACTTATTTAACTTATATGCAGAGTCCATAATGAAAAATGCTGGGCTGGATAAAGCACAAGCTGGAGTCAACTTTGCCAGGGGAAATATTAATAACTTCAGATATGAAGATGACAACCCCCTTAATGGCAGAAGATGAAGAGGAACTAAAGAGCCTCTTGATGAAAATGAAAGAAGAGAGTGAAAAAGTCTGCCTAAAACCCAACATTCAAAAAACTGAGATCATGGTTTCCTATACCATTCAGTTCAGTTCAGTTCAGTCACTCAGTCGTGTTCAACTCTTTGCGACCCCATGAATCGTAGCACACCAGGCCTCCCTGTCCATACCAACTCCCGGAGTTCACTCAGACTCATGTGCCTTGAGTTGGTGATGCCATCCAGTCATCTAATCCTCTGTCATCCCCTTCTCCACCTACTCTCAATCTTTCCAGCATCAGAGTCTTTTCCAATGAGTCAACTCTTCGCATGAGGTGGCCAAAGTACTGGAGTTTCAGCTTCAGCATCATTCCTTTCAAAGAAATCCCAGGGTTGATCTCCTTCAGAATGGACTGGTTGGATCTCCTTGCGATCCAAGGGCCTCTCAAGAGTCTTCTCCAACACCATAGTTCAAAAGCATCAATTCTTCAGCATTCAGCTTTCTTCACAGTTCAACTCTCACCTCCATATATGACCACTGGAAAAACCATAGCCTTGACTAAACGGACCTATCCCATTACTTCATGACAAATAGATGGGGGAAACAGTGAAAACACTGAGAGACTTTATTTTGGGGGGCTCCAAAATAAGTGCAGATCGTAACTGCAGCTAGGAAGTTAAAAGATGCTTGCTCTTGGAAGAAAAGCTATGTCCAACCTAGACAGCATATTACAAAGTAGAGACATTACTTTGCCCACAAAGTTCTGTATAGTTAAAGCGATCATTTTTCCAGTAGTCATGTACAGATGGATGTGAGAGTTGGACAATAAAGAATGCTGAGTGCTGAAGAATTGATGCTTTTGAACTGTGGTGTTGGAGAAGATCCCCTTGACTGCAAGAAGATCAAACCAGTCATCCTAAAGGAAATCAATCCTGAATATTCATTGGAAGGACTGATGCTGAAGCTGAAGCTCCTATATTTTGACCACCTGACTTGAAGAACTGATTCACTGGAAGTGTCCCTGATTCTGCGAAAGATTGAAGGCAGGAGGAGCAGGGGATGACAGAGGATGAGATGGTTGGAATACATCAGCAACTTGATGGACAAGAATTTGAGCAAGCTCCGGGAGTTGGTGATGGACAGGGAAGCATGGCATGCTGCAGTCCACGGGGTCACAGTCAGACATGACTGAGACTGAACTGAACAAACATACAAATGTTCATTCACATGACTGCAACTTTTTATTATCATCATTATAAGCTTTACTATTACTCTAAAACACAAAATACTTCCATGTACCTCAATTTTCTTGTGGGCATGTATGAAAATTACAGGAAAATAGAGAAAATTATTTGACACCCAATAAGAAACTCTATCTATCAAAGGTAGCACATTGAGTAAATTAAAATTAATTTGGAACTACATCTGTAGGTTAAATAAATCATTCTAAACGTGTGTTTGGTTTTTCTTGATAAATGTGTTTTAATCCATTTGAGCCATTTAATTTAATTTTAGTTATTTGATATTTTGTTGAATAAAATTCCCTGGAGTTACAGAATTAAATTTTATATATTTAGAAATGAATAGGAATCTAGAGAGAGTATAATATTTAAAAATTATGAAAGACAAAAAATATAAGTTGCTAATACTAATAAGTTAATTATAGCATTAACAAGATATGAAACAGATTAATCTGAACCAAAATATCAATGGTGGTTTAGTTCCTAACTTGGGACTGACTCCTTGACCCCATGGTCTATAACCCACCAGGTTCCTTTGTCCATGGGATTTTCCAGGCAAGAATACTGGAGTGGGTTGCCCTTTCCTACTCCAGGGGATCTTTCCTATCCAGGGATAAAACCCACATCTTTATTTGCGGGAAGTGGGTTCTTAACTTCTGAGCCATCAGGGAAACCCAATAAATTTAAATTTGGCACAAACCTGCAAAGCATCGTTTTCTGCAATGTTGTTATAAGAGAAGTGCTTCAGGCACACAGAAGAAATAGAGATTCACTCTGTGATGGGAGAGGTTTCACGTTAGTGAGGCCATCAGAACCACCAATCAAGATAAAGAATAAAGGGGAAATAGCAGGGTTTGGACATGAGTTTGTGCAAACTCCAGGAGAGAGTGAAGAACAGGGAAGCCTGGTGTGAGCAGTCCATGGTGCTGCAAAGAGTCAGACATGAGTAAGTGACTGAACGACAACAATAAGCAACACAGCCGACTCTGTGAGGGTGACAGAGTGAGGGGCAAAAGATGAGGAGCACTAGTCACCTAGAGAAGGAAAGCGGAATAAGTTCCAAGAGTAGAAGGAGAAAATACCACATTCTACTATATGAGGTTGTCATATCAAAAGGTTTTGCACTGTAAAATTATATGTAGCCTTAAAACTCATGGGCCATCTTAACACTTTATAATTCTCTGTAACCTTAGGAAGTCTTCAAAGCAGGCTTAAGACATCTGAACTCAGGAAAATGAATGGCAGATAGGAAGAGGTGAGAAAGTCCCTGATGTCACATGGCAAACAGCGGCTGAAAGCATATGGCCGATGCTAAAGACACACCACCCATTTCAGTCCAGTTTTCCTCAGCTTAAGGGTTGGAGCCATTTGCTCCATGCAATATTCATGTCCATGCACAATTTTAATTGAACTGAATCAAGAAAAAAGTGAAACTGAATTCGAGAAGAAATCTGAAAGAAAAGAAAGTGAAAGTCACTCAGTTGTGTCTGACTCTTTGCAACTCCATGGACTATACATGGAATTCTCCAGGCAGCATATTGGAATGAGCAGCTCTTCCCTTCTCCAGGGGATCTTCCCAACCAAGGGATGAAACCCAGGCCTCCCACATTGCAGGCGGATTCTTTACCATCTGAGCCACCAGGGAAGCCCAAGAATACTGGAGTAGGGAGCCTATCCCTTCTCCAGCAGATTTCCCAACCCATGAATTGAACCAGGGTCTCCTGCATTGCAGGCGGATTCTTTACCAGCTGAGCTACCAGGGAAGCCCAAGAAGAAATCTATGTATTTACACAACTATTTCACAATAAATACCTGCTTCAGATATAATAGCTCCAAATTTTAAATAACCCAAGTATATAACAATAAGAAAATATTTTATACAACTATAGATCATAAATGTGAAATTATGTTGTCAAATGTGTTCCAGAATACAAAGATAATTAAAATGTAATATCAAGTAGAAAGGATGGAGGACTTTATTTTATGCATTGTATATTCATTTAATATATACACTTATTTGTTTTTATATAAGAGGACATACAAACACATAGAGAAATATATAGATTTCTTCTTGAAGGAATGCTGGACCAAAATGGGTGGTGCGTCTTAACATGGGACATGTGCTTTCAGCAACTGTTTGCCATGTGATATCAGGGGCTTTCTCACCTCTTCCTATCTGCCATTCATTTTCCTGAGTTCAGATGTTTTAAGCCTGCTTAGAAAACCTCCTAAGGTTACAAACAGAGAATTATAGAGTGTTAAAAAGTCCCATGATTTTTAAGGCTACATATAATTTTACAGTGCCAGAAGTTGTTTACCTTATATCAGAAAATGGTATTTTCTCCTTTCTCTCTTTCTAACTTATTCCACTTTCCTTCTCTAAGTGACCAGCACTCCTTATCTTTTGCTCCTTGCTCCTTGCTCTGTCACCCTTCATGATGTTGGCTCTGTTGCTTATCACTGTTATTCAGTCACTTAGTTGTACATATCATGTAAAGAGAAGTAAAAAAAAAAATCATTATTTTTGAAGAGGCATGCAATCAAAGATAATAAAATGTTGTTATGATACTACTTGCTTTGTCCTTCTCCAACTTAGGCTATGTTTTGTTAATGAGAGAAAAAGAGAATGAACATGAGTCCATCAATATTTGGTCTTCATATTTTCACAAAATTCAAAATATATCATCTCTACTCCCAATATTTATCTTATTCTTATGACTCCAACATCAGTCCAGTCTATTTTTTGAGAAAGTGCCTTGCTGTTGAATGAAAGAGAAAAGGAAACAGATAACCATGCTTGAGAGAAAAAAAAGAAATTACTATACTTGCCACATTGGACAATAATCTCTCTCTTTTCTCCTAATAAAAAAACTGTTCCAATATATAAGTGAAAACTCACTGCAATATCCTTAGATATTATAAAATTATAATAGATAAAATTTTAGAAAATCTAAACTAAATTAAAATCTGGAAAAGGTAGAGCACTGCACAGTAAAAGGCAAGGAAAGACACAGGGAAATTATTTTGTGTTAAAGGGAGGGGAGATTATTATCATCTCATAGAAGTTATTTCAGGGCAGACATGACCTCTTAAATTGAAGCATATCAAGAGAAAAATATTTTTAAAGACTTTATACTTATTTTCATGATATAAAATGAGATACATCTGTAATTTCTCTTTGCTTTTAACAACATGCTTTGTTTCCTATAATGGAGAGGCTGATGCCAAAGCACTTGCTGAAGCACAGCACACCAAATTGAAATAAATGTTTTGCCCCAGTGTGAAGAAGGCTGCTGATTTTTAGTAACTAGCCTCACAGTTGGATTAATTGAGAACAACTGCTGATGAGAACAAGCAAGGCAACAAATTATGAATAAATAATATTTTCTCCATCATTTGGCATTTTACTCCCAGTGGTCCATTAGCTTAAAAAACAAGAGACTCAGCACTTAAAAGATTTGTGCTCAGTTTGTTCATAAATGTTTCGTTTTGCTTTACTGCTATTTATGATTACCTCATTAGATGTTACATGTTCTAGGGCATTGCAGAAAATATGCAGTGATAGGTTTCTATTAAAGAATCTGTGCTGATGAACAATGAAATGATTTAGCATTTGCTCCTTATTTTATGTGGCCACCATGCTTTAATGTGAAGACACACATTCTCATATGTTCTTCAGTTCTTGCTTTTAACTCTGGTAACAGAACAGATGCCACTCTAAGACTGAGGAAAATATTTAAGCATAAGTGATCACACTCCATCAATAAAGCTAACCCTTACATAATGTGCCTATATTTTAAGTGTATACATTAGTTGCAGTAAAAAAAAAAAAAAAAAGAGAGAGAGAGAGAGAGAGAGAATGAAAACTTGAAGGAGGGGAAATAAAAAGCATGTAAGTCTCAGTTTTATTTTGTTTTGTTTTGTTTTTGTCTTTCCTGAGGAACCCATTCCAATGCCAGGGGACAGGTAAGGGGAATCTCCTCCAGTTCAGTGAGGCTATTATTAGTTTATCATTATTAAGTCCAGAGAAGGGGATGAAGAGGTTTATCATTAAGTCCGAGAAGGGGATGAAAGAGGATAAGATGTTGGATGGTATCACCAACTCACAGACATGAGTTTGCACAAACTCTGGGAGATAGTAAAGGACAGAGAAGCCTGGTGTGCTGCAGTCCACAGGTTGCAAACTATTGGACATGACTTAGCAACTGACCAATGACAATTAGATCTAGAAAAGATTTCAATTCACAAATTTTCAGATGTCAAACATCTGAAGTAAATCCCTGAAGTAAATCACTGAATTGTTAAATGTCTACATATTGGATGATTATCTAATCCAGGGTAACTGAAGCACTCAGAATTCTTAGAATTTTTATCTAACAAGAATTATGTATTTCTGTTTCTTAAAATTTTGAGCGCTAATATTAATTGTTTTAAGCATCAATTCTGAAATTGTGATGCTCTAGGAGGCTACTTAACACTAGAGATGTTTTGACCAATAATTTAGTAGCTCTAATTTATAGGTTACCTTCCTCAATATTTTTGTTGTTTTATCACATCATTTCTTTTTCATGACATTTATTTTTCCATGCTTTCAATCTACAACAGTTTAAATTATTTCTTGGTTAAATAACTATATTCAGAACAGATATACTTCTCTCAGGGTGTGAGATACAGTCAATTTCAACTCAGTGGTCCATCATTTTGTTGTCTTTAAAAACAGACCAGGAATACAAGTTTTATTCTTGGACCAGTTAATATAACAGATGTTTATATCTCATTTCTTCCTTTCTCTACAAAATCATCATTTGAGAGCAAAGGTGAGAACACAAAGTACAGCCTCTTCAGTTTCTTCAGTTCCTAACACATTTTGTGAGAGTAAATGAATAATATGCAGGCCTTTGATGATACATTTGTAGCCAACCTGATTCAACTGGCAAATATGATGAAACTCAGCAGGCCTTCATTCATATCCCAGGGGCAAATGCCAGGAAGACAGCTCTCATGTGAAAGGCCATCAGCAGCCCTCAGCAGGAAGTCACTAGACACCAAAGGTGTTTTCTATCTGGATTTATTATAATGATTTTTGTTATCTTCATGTACATATTTTTGGAATTTCTTTTCTAAATGTTTGAGACATTGTACTTTTCCCAAGCATCTTGCTCTTCCTTAGACTAGACCTTTTCTGTGACTTTGACTTTTTCTTTCCCTCATTTGGATTTATTTACCTATGGCTGTCTGTCTGTCTGTCTGTCTGTTTCTAGCCCTAGCTGAGTTCCACTCATGGTTTAACTATTGTGAGACACCTGCCATAGTATAAGTTGTTCTGACAAGAATGATCTTGAAGGATGACTGCAGTCTGCTATTTCACAAATTGTATGATCTTAAATAAATAACAACTTTCGAAAGTATCATTCTCTCATTTACCACTCCACAGATTTATTAATACTGACATCACTATGTATTTGATATATGTTTGCAGCTGCCTAAATAACAACCTCATATATCTTAAAGCAGCAGAAACTCAAAGAATTCAAATCTGAAATCATTATCAACTTTCCCATATTTTCTGCTACCTTCAAAAAATTAACTTAATTGATGCTAAAAGTGTTAAAAGAAGGTTTGTAGAGAAGATGGAATTTGATTTTAATCTTTAAATTATTCCTTTATTCAAAAGTTCTTAGATAAAATATCTAAATAATAGCACACTTGTTGAAAGTTGATATATGTCATGCGCTGTTGGAGGTGATTTACATACAGTATCCCAATTAAAGTCCTACTAAATAATAAACAGTGTCGGACTTTATTTTTTAGGGGGCTCCAAAATCATTGCAGATGGTGACTGCAGCCATGAAATTAAAAGACGCTTACTCCTTGGAAGAAAAGTTATGACCAACCTAGATAGCATGTTCAAAAGCAGAGACATGACTTTGCCAACAAAGGTCCGTCTAGTCAAGGCTATGGTTTTTCCTGTGGTCATGTATGGATGTGAGAGTTGGACTGTGAAGAAAGCCGAGCATCGAAGAATTGGTGCTTTTGAACTGTGGTGTTGGAGAAGACTCTTGAGAGTCCCTTGGACTGCAAGGAGATCCAACCAGTCCATTCGAAGGAGATCAGCCCTGGGATTTCTTTGGAAGGAATGATGCTAAAGCTGAAACTCCAGTACTTTGGCAACCTCATGAGAAGAGTTGAGTCATTGGAAAAGACTCTGATGCTGGGATGGATTGGGGGCAGGAGGAGAAGGGGACGACAGAGGATGAGGTGGCTGGATGTCATCACTGACTCGATGGACGTGAGTCTGAGTGAACTCCGGGAGTTGGTGATGGACAGGGAGGCCTGGCGTGCTGCGATTCATGAGTCGCAAAGAGTTGGACATGACTGAGTGACAGAACTGAAATAAGAAAGCTGTTTTGAGGAACTGAAATAAACATAATATGCATAGAGAACAGAAAGTAAGAAGGAAGATGACATAAAATAAGAGACACCAAGGTGGCGTTCAGAACTTCTGAATCTTGTAGGTAATGTTTTTTTTTTTTTTTTAATTTTAATTAATTTTTATTTTTTAGTTTGTTTTGCTTTACAATACTGTATTCGTTTTGTTACACATTGACATGAATTAGCCATGAGTGTACATGAACTCCCAATCCCGACCCCCACTTCCACCCTCCCGCCCCACACCCTCTCTCTGGATTATCCCCGTGCATCAGTCCCTAGCATCATGTTTAACATCTTTATCTCAAGAAAACACAGATGGATCAGTATCCTTTAAGGGATGTGGTATCATAATTATTCAACCTTCAGTAATGAAAACTGTTTGAAAGGGCCAAATTTTTTTATGAAGAAACCAGAGAAAAGACTGAAGTATAGCTAAGCCATGGAATGCTCTCCTACTACTCTGGCATATGTTCATGTCTTTCATTTATGAAGTTGTATTATCATAATAACATAAACACTTTTTTTTCAAGATAGTTGGTTGAGTCAAGAAGAACTAAGACAAAACAAAATTATAAACTGGAGTTGAAACTATGAACTCCAACTGAACACTGTGTCTTGTTACATGAATAAAAAATTAGTTGAAATATTTCAAACAGTCTTTAAATAGAGTAAATTTTTTTCCTTGCAGTTAGCAAAATCATTAGGATAACTATTTCTGAGTTGTTCATCATAAGTTTTTAAAAATACATGGAAAGAACCATATATGATTCCACAAATTTTATTATATATAAGTACTAAGAAACATGAGATGATACTGAAATATTTTCCAACAAACCTCTCTCAGAAGAAAAGCAATTTACTTTGAGTATTTAAAGCTTATCCTTGGACTTTGTAAATATTTAGGCACTTCTGTCATGCAACTGAAATAACATGAGTAGTGTTAGATAAGTGCTGTCACACCTATAACAAAAATGCTTCGCTTCTGCTACCAAACACCAGATATTGTCCATGGGTACGTCAGCAGGTACACACACACAACAGGTGTATAGACTGATGGAACAGAATAGCGAGCCCAGAAATTAACTCACAATTATATGGTCAATTTATCTACAACAATGGAGGCAAGAATATACAACAGGGAAAAGACAGCTTCTTTGATAAGGAGTATTGGGAAAATTGGACAGCCTCATGGATAAGAATTAGACTGAACTACTTTCTCACACCGAAATTAAATAGGCGGAAAATGGTCTAAAGACTTAAATGTAAGACCCTAAAGCAAAAAACTCCTAGAAGAAAACAAAGGCAGTATGCTCTTTGGCATCAGTGTTAGTAATATTTTTTGGATCCATCTCCTCAAGCTAGGACAACAGAAGAAAATAAATGGGACTACATCAAACTAAAACACTTCTGCACAACTGAAGGAAACCATCAATACAGGCAGTCAACTTGATAAGAGAACATATTTGCAGGCAATATATCCAACAAGGGATTAATATATAAAATATAAAAAGAATTCATACAAACCAACTTCAAAAAACAAACAACTCTATGGAAAAGGGGCAGAGAGCCTGAATAGACTTTATTCCAGAGAAAGCACACAGAGGCTCATTAGACCAATGAAAAGATGCTCAACATTACTAATCATCAGGGAAATGGAAATAAAAACCACAGTAAGTGTAACCTCACACCTCTCAGAATGGTTATAATAAAAAATCAACAAATAATCCATGTTGGCAGTGATGCAGAGTAAAGCTAACCCTGGTACACTACAGATGGAATTATAAACTGGGTGTAGCTCCTATGGCATCCCTGGTGGCTCAGACAGTAAAAAAATCTTCAGGAGTGCAGGAGAATCTTCTGCAATGCAGGAGACCAGGGTTGGACCCCGAGGTCAGGAAGATCCCCTGGAGAGGGGAATAGCAACCCATTCCATTATTCTTGCCTGGAGAATTCCATGGACAGAGAGCTCTGACAGTCCACAGTCCATGTGGTAACAAAGAGTTCAACACAACTGAGAGACTAACACTTCATGTCACTTAACTTACTATGGAAACCATCAATGGGAGTTCCTCAAAAAGTCAAAAATTATATCATTTAGCTATATCATACCATATCCAGAGATTATTTCACCTCTAGAAATTTACATGTAGAAAAAAAAAACACTAATTGGAAAATACATATGCACAGCAATATTTCCTACATTTTTTATAATAGCCAATATATAGAAGAAAGTCCAATGCATAAAGAACAATATTGCACAGGAACCTGGAATGTTAGGTCCATGAATCAAGGCAAATTGGAAGTGGTCAAACACGAGATGGCAAGAGTGAACATTGACATTTTAGGACTCAGTGAACTAAAATGGACTGCAATGGGTGAATTTAACTCAGATGACCAATACCAGTATATCTATTACTGTGGGCAAAAATCCCATAGAAGAAATGGAGTAGCCATCATAGTCAACAAAAGAGTCCAAAATGCAGTAATTTGGATGCAATCTCAAAAATGATAGAATAATCTCTGTTCGTTTCCAAGGCAAACCATTCAGTATTACAGTAATCCAAGCCTATGCCCCGACAAATAATGCTGAATGAAGAAGCTGAAGATGAACAGTTCTATGAAGACCTACAAGACCTTCTGAACTAACACCCAAAAAAGATATCCTTTTTTTTTTTTTGGATATCAAATGCAAAAGTAGGAAGATAAGAGATACCTGGAATAACAGACAAATTCAGCTTGGTGTACAAAACAGAGCAGGTCAAAGGCTAACAGAGTTTTGCCAAGAGAACACACTGGTCACAGAAAACACCCTCTTCCAACAACACAAGGGAAGATTCTACACATGGACGTCACCAGATAGTCATTATCAAAATCAGATTGATCACATTTTTCACTCCCAAAGATGGAGAAGCTCTATACAATCAGAAAAAAACAAGACCAGGAGCTGACTGTGGCTCAGATCATGAACTCCTTATTGCCAAATTCAGACTTAAATTGAAGAAAGTAGGAAAACCACTACACCATTTAGGTATGACCTAAAGCACATCCCTTACGATTATACAGTGGAAGTGACAAATAGATTCAAGGGATTCGATCTGATAGAGTGCCTGAAGAACTATGGATAGAGGTTCGTGACATTGTACAGGAGGCAGTGATCAAGACCATGCCCAAGAAAAGAAATAGAAAAAGTCAAAATGGTTGTCTGAGAAGGCCTTACAAATAGCTGAGAAGAGAAGCTAAAGGCAAAGGAGAAAAGAAAAGTTATGCCCATTTGAATGTAGCGGTCCAAAGAATATCAAGGAGAGATAAGAAAACCTTCCTCAGTGATCAGTGCAAAAAAATAGAGGAAAACAATAGAATGGGAAAGACTAGAGATCTCTTCAAGAAGATTAGAGATACCAAGGGAACATTTCATGCACAGATGGGCACAATGAAGGATAGAAATGGAATGGACCTAACAGAAGCAGAAGACACTAAGAAGAGGTGGCAAGAATGCACAGAAGAACTATACAAAAAAGACCTTCATGACTCAGATATCCACGATAATGTGATCACTCATCGAGAGCCAGACATCCTGGAATGTGAAGTCAAGTGGGCCTTAAAAAGCACCACTAAGAACAAAGCAAGTGGATGTAACAGAATCCCAGTTGAGCTATTTCAAATCCTTAAAAATGATGCTGTGAAACTACTGCACTCAATATGCCAAGAAATTTGGAAAACTGAGAAGTGGCCACAGGACTGGAAAAGGTCAGTTTTCATTCAGTCCCAAAGAAAGGCAAGGTCAAAGAATGTTTAAACTACCACACAACTGCACTCATCTCACATGCTAGCAAAATAATGCTCAAAATTCTCCAAGCCAGTCTTCAACAGTACATGAACTATGAACTCTCAGATTTTCAAGCTGGATTTACAAAAGCCAGAGGAAGCAGAGTAATTGCCAGCATCCTTTGGATCACTGAAAAGTATGAGAGTTCCAGAAAAATATCTACCTTTGCTTTATTGATTATGCCAAAGCCTTTGACTGTGTCGATCACAACAGCTATGGAAAATTCTTCAGGAGATCAGAATACCAGATCACCTGACCTGCATCCTGAGAAATTTGCATGCAGGTCAAGAAGCAACAGTTAGAACTGGACATGGGACAACAGACTGGTTCCAAATCAGCAAAGGAGTGTGTCAAGGCTATATATTGTTACCCTGCTTATTTAACTTATATGCAGAGTACATCATGTGAAATGCAGGGCTGGATGAAGCACAAGCTGGAATTAAGATTGCCGGAAGAAATATCAATAACCTCAGATATGCAGATGATAGATACCACACTTATGGCAGAGAGCAAAGAGGAAATAAAGAGCCTCTTGATGAAGGTAAAAGAGGAGAGTGAAAAAGTTGGCTTAAAACTCAACACTCAGGAACCTAAGAACATGGCAGTCCCATCCATGATCATTCCAGTCCCATCACTTCATGGCAAATAGATGAGGAAATAATGGAAAGAGTGAGAGACTTTATTTTGGGGGGCTCCCAAATCACTGCACATGGTGACTGCAGCTGGGAAATTAAAATACGCTTGCTCCTTGGAAGAAAAACTATGACCAATCTAGACAGCATATTAAAAAGCAAAGACATTACTTTGCCAAAAGTATGTCTAGGCAAAGCTATGGTTTTTCCAGTAGCCATGTATAGATATGAGAGTTGGACTATAAAGAAAGCTGAGGGCTGAAGAATTGATGCTTTTGAATTGTGGTGTTGAAGAAGACTCTTGAGAGTCTCTTGGACTGTAGGAGATCCAATCAGTCCTGAATATTTATTGGAAGGACTGATGTTGAAGCTGAAACTCCAGTACTTTGGCCACCTGATATGAAGAACTGACTCATTTGAAAAGACCCTGATGCTGGGAAAGACTGAAGGTGGGAGGAGAAGGGGATGAGATAGCTGGATGGCATCACCAACCTGATAGACATGAGTTTGAGTTGGTGATGGAAGGGGAAGCCTGGTGTGCTGGAGTCTATGGGGTTGCAAAAAGTCAGACATGACTGAGCAACTGATCTGAACTGATATAGAAGAAATTCAGTGTCCATTGATAGATGAGTGGATAAAGATACACACAGACATACTGTGCTGTGTTTAGACACTCTTCATCTCTTCATGTTCAACACTTTATAACCCCATGGACTGTAGCCCGCCAAGCTCATCTTTCCATGAGGATTCTTCAGTCAAAAATCCTGGAGTTGGTTGCTATCCCCTCCTTCAGGTGATCTTCCCAACCCAGCGATCACACCCAAATCTCCTGCATTTTAGGTGGATTTTTTACCATCTGAGCCACCAGGGAGGCCCAAGAATATGATATGGGGTAACCTATCCATTTTCCAGGGGAACATCCCAACTCAGAAATAGAACTGGCATTTCCTCCATTGCAGGCAGATCCTTTACCAGCTGAGCTACCAGGGAAGCCTTGTATATGTACTACTCAGCAATAAACAAAGAAACAAAACAAAATCTATAAACCTATTTGCAACAAAGCTGAATGATATAGAGGGTATTTTGCTAAGCAAAATAAGTGTGACAGAAAGAGACAAAAATGGTATGATTTCACATATATGTGGAAAAGCAATACAAACAAAATAAAATAAAAACAGACTCAGAGATAAAGAGAAGAATTGGGTGTTACTTGGGAACAGGTGATGGGATTAAGAGGTACAAATTTTCCGTTTTAAAATAATAAGCCATAGGGGTGTAATATACAATATAAAGAATATGCTCAGTAATATTAGAGAGTTCCAGAAAAACATCTATTTCTGCTTTATTGACTATGCCAAAGCCTTTGACTGTGTGGATCACAATAAAATGTGGAAAATTCTGAGAGAGATGGGAATACCAGACCACCTGACCTGCCTCTTGAGAAATCTGTACGCAGGTCAGGAAGCAGGACATGGAACAACAGACTGGTTTCAAATAGGAAAAGGAGTATGTCAAGGCTGTACATTGTTACCCTGCTTATTTAACTTCTATGCAGAGTACATCATGAGAAACGCTGGACTGGAAGAAACAAGCTGGAATCAAGATTGGCGGGAGAAATATCAATAACCTCAGTTATGCAGATGACACCACCCTTCTGGCAGAAAGTGAAGAGGAATTAAAGAGCCTCTTGATGAAAGTGAAAGAAGAGCATGAAAAGGTTGGCTTAAAGCTCAACATTCAGAAAACGAAGATCATGGCATCCAGTCCCATTACTTCATGGGAAATAGATGGGGAAACAGTAGAAACAGTGTCAGACTTTATTTTTCTGGGCTCCAAAATCACTTCAGATGGTGACTGCAGCCATGAAATTAAAAGACGCTTACTCCTTGGAAGAAAAGTTATGAGCAACCTAGATAGCATATTCAAAAGCAGAGACATTACTTTGCTGACTAAGGTCCGTCTAGTCAAGGCTGTGGTTTTTCCAGTAGTCATGTATGGATATAAGAGTTGGACTGTAAAGAAGGCTGAGTGCCAAAGAATTGGTGCTTTGAACTGTGGTGTTGGAAAAGACTCTTGAGAGTCCCTTGGACTGCAAGGAGATCCAACCAGTCCATTCTGAAGGAGATCAGCCCTGGGATTTCTTTGGAAGGAATGATGCTGAAGCTGAAGCTCCAGTACTTTGGCCACCTCATGCAAAGAGTTGACTCATTGGAAAAGACTCTGATACTGGGAGGGATTGGGGGCAGGAGGAGAAGGGGACGACAGAGGATGAGACGGCTGGATGGCGTCACTGACTCCTTGGGCGTAGGTCTGGGTGAACTCCGGGAGTTAGCAATGGACAGGAAGGCCTGGCGTGCTGTGATTCATAGGGTCGTAAAGAGTCAGACACGACTGAGAGACTGAACTGAACTGAACTGAATATTTTAATAACTATATGTAGACAGATCACTACTAGTTTTATCAAGGTTATTATATATGAAAAATTAAATCACTATGTATTATACCTGAAACTATCATTATGGTGTATGTCAACTATAATTCATTTTTTTAAAAAGCAGAGGATGTTGATTACGATGTTCTTTGCATTTATAAAGGTTTGAAAAACAATTAATGAACAATAGGGCTATACTTATTTTTGTAGGCTAGAACTTCAAATAACAGTGAAATCAATAATGATTAAAAAAAGATTACATGTCAATGTGAATAAATCAAAAACACATAAATGAGAAACAGAAAAATAGCTATTAAAAGTATTTATCATTTATAAATATACTTATAGCATAATGAGTGATTACAAATAAACAATGTGAGGGTTTGATGAAAGATCTGAAAATGGAATAATCTGATCATCCTCTGGGACATAGTTTTAAACTCTGTAATTCTCTGAGTAAATTTTATACACTAAATTTTTGTGTTCTTCTATTACCTAAAAAACTATATCTTGAAACCTAATTTCCAATGTGATGGTATTTGGAGGTGAGGTATTTGAAAGGTACTTAGGTAATGAGGGTGGAGCCTTCATGGATGAGATTAGCGTCCTTATAAGAGAGATTCCAGATAGAGCTCCCTATACCCTTCTGCCATGTAAGGACACAGCAATAAGATGGGCATTTATGAACCATGATGCAAGCTCTCACTAAACACTCAATCTGACCACACCTTGATTTTGACTTCCAGCCTTCAGGACCACAAGAAATAAATTTCTGCTCTTATTAAGCCACCCAGTGTATGGTGTCTTGCTATAGCAGCCCAAATGGATTAAGACTATAAAAGATCATTTTAGAATCTTTAATTTTCCAACAGCAAGGCATGCATTAATATATGAGCCATATTATAAAGACTCAGATTTGTTTACCAGTCCATTATGTTTTGTAATTGTAGAATATATGTTATCCACAAAGATTCACAAGAGTCCAGACCTTTTTATTTAATAAACATAAAATTATGGTTTAGGTTTTCAACTTCCTATACCAAAGACAGAGTAATATTGCTTACAAAAAGCAAGGAAGGCAAAATATTTGACATGGACAGATATTCATTTTTATGTGGCTTTAAGTGCTATAACCAAGATGACAAACTCTGTGGAAATCTACTTTACTAGCCTATATTTACAGCAGGACAAACAGAACTTATCAGTTGTCAAGTATCAATAAATTCAATTTTGTTAGAAAAAAAATGAAACAGAGAAATTCAAGTTGGATTGAAAATCAGTGTAGAACTACTTATCTGTCTTTCCAAGATATGAGTCATCTGCAGGGAACTTAGGACATCAGTGGCATTAGGACCTTAACTAAAATTATATTCCTAACATATCATGGTATTCATATTTATTCACCTATACATTCAATCAAGCAGATTTAAAACATACTACGAAAACCATTTAAATCTCACCAGATCATTTAAAATTCAATGTCAGTAATTTAAAAATAATTATTATTTGCAATTGAGTCAAAGGTATCTTTTATAGCAAATAAATCATATAAATTTTATAAGAATAATAACTTTTATTGAGTATTCACTAGCTACCTAATTGTCACAATAGTTTTGTAAAGTAGGTTATTTTAGTCTCCATTTTACAGAGGCAAACAGTGAGATTTGTAACTTCATTAGTATTTTCCACTCTACCAAAATAAGTTAGAATCTGGCCTCTACATGCAAAGTTTGAATTTTTTTCCACTATTCTGTGCTACCCCATTGTATAACCCAAAGTAATCTTCTAAAATCGTTCTAGAACTTATTGAGTCTGATGAGGCAATTTTCAGTGAAGGCAATGGCACCCCACTCCTATACTCTTGCCTGGAAAATCCCATGTATGGAGGAGCCTGGTAGGCTGCAGTCCATGGGGTCGCGAAGTCGGACACAACTGAGTGACTTCACTTTCACTTTTCACTTTCATGCATTGGAGAAGGAAATGGCAACCACTCCAGTATTCTTGCCTGGAGAATCCCAGGGACAGGGGAGCCTCGTGGGCTGCTGTCTATGGGGTCACACAGAGTCAGACATGACTGAAGCTACTAAGCAGCAGCCTAAGTAATTTTACAGATAGGAAATTTGAGTCCAAAATAATTGATTCAGGATGATACAGGTTTGCAGTTCTTGGCACAGAATACCCATCAACTTTGGGATTATACTTTAAAGAAAAGTAAAAATGCTCAAATATATGCTTTCGGAAAAAAAGCATATAACATGATGCTATTAGTAGGTTAATCACAAACTGAGAAAAGTGGCTAATACTTTTCAGGAACACAGAGCAAGACAGGCCATAGGGAAATTTCATTCACTCTTGACCTGTTACTTGGAGAAATAAACATTTTCCTTTTCAAAATGCTATCATAAAATGTAAGCTTATTAAATTATTGTGTTGATGTTATTTGACCTTAGAAAAATGCCTTCAAACTTTAGTCTTTCATATCCATTTTGGATGAAGATAGTTAGCATAGTTGTTAAAAGCCTGGATTCTGGAACTAGTTACTAAAGCTCTGATACCAGTAATCCATTTCTATCTGATGTAACTGAACTACACCATGTTCCAGTTTCTTATTCAAAAAAAATGTTGGTTATAAAAGTACTTATTTATAGTGCTGTGGTGGAATTTAAATAAGTCATATAAGATACAGCTTTAAGACCTCTCTGTTGCTTGGTAAGGAATCATCCGGAGAAGTAGTCTTACTCGGGCATATTAGAAAGACCACAGGCCTGTAGGTCTGAGAAAAGGAAGAAGGAAAAGGGTCCTTCAGGATGCAGAATCAAGCAAGGTGGCAGTGGGCTGATGAACCTCTTTTAACCTTTCTCTAAGTCACTCAGTTAAAGTCATCTGCCCATATTCATGAGAAGATACGTGTAGGAACTGAAGTAAAGAGAGTTTTGTGGATCTGCACAAATATTTCAAGAACAGGGTCCAGAGAAGATTTGGTGTGGGTCTGAGCTGTCTTCCTCAGTTAAAATTATTGAAAAAAGAAGAAATATTTGAATGCGTTCTGTTGAAAAAATAGTTGAAAGGGGAGGGACAAAGATGGCAGAGTAGGAAGACCCTGAGTTCACTTCATTTTGTGGGTACAGGAGAATTACAATTACATTACAAAACAGCTATCAATGAAAACAACTTGGAGACAAGCAGAAAAGATATTCTACAACTAAATCTATAAAGAAGGAACAACAAGGAGACAGGTAGGAGGGACAAAGACACAATATAGGTAAGACATCCCACCCCGCACCCCTGCCCAGGAAGACAACCAACTAACAGGAAGATAGTCAGGATGGCAGGGGTTCTCCCGAAGCAGCTAGAGGTCCAAGACCAACACTGGCATCTCCAGCCTGGGGGTCCTATACTGGGAAGATGAACCTTTAAACATCTGGTTCTGAAGGCCAGCAGGGCTTGCATAAAGGAGAGCTAGATGACTGTAAGAAATAGAGATTGTGCTCTGAAAAGGCACACACAATGTCTCACAGACTCCAAGACCAGTGAAGTGGTAGGATAATAATTTGAGAGAAATCCAAGTAGACTCATTTACTGATCTTGGAGAAGTCTCCCAGAGTCAGGAGGCCACTGGGACTCTTCCTAGGGATATAAATGCTGGTGGCAGCTATTTGGGCTTTCTTCCTTGAGACTATTAGTGACAGAACCCAGCCCTGCTGACCAGCCTGTCAGCACCAACCCTGAGACCCTCAGACCAAGTAGCCAGTTATAAAGGGACCCACCCCTGCTCACCAGCTGATAATATATCAATCAGTTCCATCCAGAGTCAGGAGGCCACTGGGACTCTTCCTAGGGATATAAATGCTGGTGGCAGCTATTTGGGCTTTCTTCCTTGAGACTATTAGTGACAGAACCCAGCCCTGCTGACCAGCCTGTCAGCACCAACCCTGAGACCCTCAGACCAAGTAGCCAGTTATAAAGGGACCCACCCCTGCTCACCAGCTGATAATATATCAATCAGTTCCATTCAGTGGCTCAGTCCTGTCCGACTCTTTGCGACCCCATGAATCGCAGCACGCCAGGCCTCCCTGTCCATCACCAACTCCCAGAGTTCACTCAGACTCACGTCCATTGAGTCCGTGATGCCATCCAGCCATCTCATCCTCGGTCGTCAATATCTTAGCTATATTTTAAGGGTTCTATCACCTTGGGTAATGGAAACAAATAAACAAATGAGACCAAACCAAGCAAAAGGCTTTTGCACAGCCAAGGAGACTACCACCAAAATAAAAAGGCTGCCTACTGAAGGGGAAAATATTTGCAAATGACAAATCTAAAATATATAATATATAAAGAACACATACAATTCAACATTGTAAAAGCCAACAACCCTATTTAAAAAACTGGGCAAAAGCCCTGAATAGTCATTTTTCCAAAGAAGACCTATAGATGGCTATCAGAAACATGAACAGGGAAATTGAATCAAAATCACGAGTATCACCTCGCACCTATCAGACTGGCTCTAATAGAAAAGATGCAAATAACAAGTGCTGGTGACGATGCGGTAAAAGGGTAACCCTGGGGCACCGATGGGGATGTAAATTGGAAAACAATGTAGCGGTTCTTCAAAATATTAAAATATAACTATCATAAGATGTACCAAGTCCACTTCTAGGTATTTTTCTAAATAAAATCAAAATACTAATTTGAAAATAGACATGCACCCTTATGTTCAGTGTAGCAGTATTCACAATAGCTAAGGTATGAAAGTAACCTAACTGCCCATAGACAGATGAATGGATAAAGAAGTGGTATATGTATGCAACAAAATATTAGCCATAAAAATAATGAAATATTGTCATTTGTAATAACATAATGGACCTAGAAGTATTGCAGTAAGTGATTAAGTCAGACAGAGGCAAACACTATCTGATATCCATTATATGTGAAATCTAAAAAATGAACAAATGAATAAATATAAGAAAATAGAAACAGAATCACAGGTAGAAAGAACAAGTGGTTCCCACAGGAGATGGTGTTGAGGGGATAGTGAAATATGTGAGAGAGATGAAAAGTAGTACATCTTCAGTTATGAAATAAGTGACATGGGAATGAAATGTACAATGTGAGGAATATGGTCAATAATAATGTAATATCTTACGTGGTGACAGATGGTATCTAGACATTGTGGTGATCATTTCGTAGTATATAAAAATATCAAACCACTATATTGCATACTGAAATCTAATATAGTGTTGAAGACCAATTATACTTCACAACACAAACAAACACATTCATAGAAAAAGAGACCAGAGGCAGGGGATTAGGGAGAGAGGGAATTAGATGAAAATGGTAATCACAATTTTTTAAAAAATAGTGATCTAAATCACTTATAAGAGTATCTGTCTTTTGGTTAGTGCTCAATGTGTTTGGTAGCTAGCACACCTTTTAAACATAAATTTAAAGTCTATCTAACTTTTCAATTTTTTTCATAGAATATAAAGTATCCAAAATATCCATACACATATGCAGATATAGATAAACAAATCACAAATCAACTGTTAATATTTTGGATTCAATTAAAAACATTTTTTTAAATTACATGCAATTTATCTTTCAGTTTTCAAAATCCAATTAATATTGAATAGAATAGATTGTGTTTTTAAAATTTGAGAATATTTCTGTATAAAACATTATGGTGAATTTCTTGATCTTTCATGACTCAATGCTCTGCATTCTTGATTCTAATGAGAATTTTAGCTTAGGATAAAAACGGGATTGCACTCATTCTTATTAGTGACCATTTTGTCCTTAAGATTATTCCTCAATTACTGTTATTTAATTACAGTACTTTGTTACTTCTATAGGATAAATTAAAAATACATATTTTATATTAATTATAGTGCTTTTGAGAATGTATTTAACTCCCAGGCAATTTAAAAGAACATATAATTACTACATGTTTGGGATGTCAAGAGATTTTATTGTATATTAAACACAAAAATATGATGGAAGTAAAAATAAAATCTTCCTAACATACTTTCTCAAAACCATCTCCCTCAATTTATTTAAAGATGAAAATGTTTAAGATTCTATTACATGTAAATGATAAAAAAGAGCTATAGTATACCATAATCTCACATGAATAAAAATGACCTCAAAAATGATTTATCAACTCCTGTGATAATTTATTGTTTCTTTTACATGAAGTATTTTCTTTCTCTATATAATCAAACCAATTTCAAGGATAGTTACTAATCACCTTTATAAGATTTACTTCTGTAGAAATAAAGCATATTTTACTCTTAATGAACTTGAATTTCATAACATCAGCCCCTCAAAAATAAAACATCATCATAGTAGAAGCTAGCAGTTCTAGAGCAAATATTATGTACTTTTGTTCTAAGTGCTTTAGATATAGAAACTATGCACTACAATAATTCCATGAGACAGAAACTATGATTATGTTTCTAATGAGAACACTGAGGCATAGGGTGCTTAAGTAACTTCCCAAGGGCATTTAACTAGAGAACACTGATAAAAAAGAAATTACTATAGTGGCTGTGAATCAGGGAGAAGGGCATGGATAATTCTGTGTGAGAAAGAACAAAATTGCTCTACTGAACTGAAATGACTGTTGACACAGATATTGAAGGTTTGAGTAGGATGGGAGGGGTAAAATTCCAGAAAGTAACTCAGATTCTGCTGACTCCTCAAGGCTTTTCTTAGAGTCTGTTCAGTTCACTAAGCCCTCTTTTTTTTTTTTTTCCTAGTTGGGCTGTGTTTATTGTTTAATGTTAACATGAAACCTCATGCTAAAAGCCTATTTACCTTAGTTCCTATTACTAAGCCCTCTTAGAGTGATCTAACCCACTTTGAACACATTCTGTTCTCATTTATGAACAAATATTTACTGAGCACCTAAAATGAGGAATCCAAAGATGACAAATGGCTCTCATTCTTGATGAGCACAAAGATGATATAAAAAGATTTAGCATCTATGAGTTTAAAGGCATGTTCTCTTTGCCGTCATTTCCTTACACAGGTTTCTTGCCTCTGGTTACCTTACATGTTTTCTGGTGATCAGACCATATCAATACCTTCATACATGGCCTCTTTCTACCTGCTCACTCCTCTAACATGAATAGTACAAAAAACAGGAACTCGCTTGGCTGATTTTGATACATTTTCTTTTGTTTTCTTAGAACATTTTTGAAACAGATGGCAAAAAATTTTCCATAGGCTAGAATGTATATTTTTTAAATGTTGGTAATATAGGCCCAACAGTAGAAACTATTCAGAATAAAGTACAAGTAATTGCTCTCAATTCAAAATGCTGTCTGCATTATTTGTGGCATTATTGAAAAATAAATTCTTTGGACCTACAAGCAATATGTTAGAAATTAGCTTCAAGTCTATTCTTTGCATAAAAAGAAATATTACGTGTCATTTCCACCTATTTTTGCTTAATGAACCTCTGCTTATTAGGTTCCTAATGATGTCTACAATCTTTCTCCATCATCAAACAGACCTACTTATGTATGTTTTTAGGAAGTACAATCAATCAGATGCTTCAGCATGCTTTTCCAATGGAATAAAAAAGAGAATAGTCATTATTACTCTATTCAAAACTCTTTCATCTTCTAGTATAAAAGTACAAGTAGAATTTTATTTTAATTTTTAATAAAATTTCAGTAGCCATACCACATATTTTCATTTATTTGAAAATCTTATAACTTAAAGAGTTGACATTGATATTACTTCCAAAAATCTTTAGCCTTCCTAACTGCCATCAGTCCTATGTAAATTATTTATCCTCCACTAACACCAGCTGCTTTCCTGTCACAGCACTTGAACTAGACCTACTATTGCCATAAATTGGTTGCGTATGCTTTGATTTTACATGCTTGGATACTTCTTGGTGTTTTACTGGATGCAGGATTCTTCTCTTTTAATACATTTCTTATACCTACAAAATCAAGGCCAGGAACTATCTCAAAATACTGTATTTTTTAAAGCATTTACCAATCATCATTTGATTAAAAATAGTTTGAAGATTAAGGAAGAATCAATTAGTATTTCATAAGCACCATTCTCCTCCTAAAGCTATGCTTGCAAATCAATATGGGAAAAATATATGCATAACAATTATTATTCAACAGTATGGAACAATGTGATTAAGTATGACTTAGAATTGGACAACAAGGCAGCATGAAATACGATAGCAGTGTGGCACACAGCATCACAACACTCATTACAAAGGAAGGCATGATTAGTTCAAGCTCAAATTAGAGAAGGTTCCTGGGGTGTGGTGAGACTGAATGAGTCTAGAAGGATAAATAGGGACACTTGAAGAAAGAGAAATAATATCCAATGTAAAGGTCAAGGTAGGAGAAACGCTTCAACTATGTAAGCATTAATTTATTGTATGGTTTTCTATTGTTGTGACAAATTACCATATACTTGGCTTAAAACAACAGAAAAATTTATTACCTCACAATTCTGAATGTCACAAGTCCAGTATGGATCTCCCTAAACTAAAATCACTATGTGCACAGGTTACTTTCTTTACTGCAGGCTCTGTGGGGAGAATCTACTTCTAGATGCATGCAGACTGGCAAAATTCAGGTCTGCAGGCTGGGAGGACTAGGTCCTGCTTCCTTGCTGGAGTTGGCCAGGAGCAGTTCTCAGTTTCCAACCTGTCCTTGTTCCACTCTACCTTTAAGCTATTAAAGTCAAGTCCTCCTCATGCCTCAGGTCATCCATATGACTTCCTGCTCTCTGATGGGCTATTCTGTCATCCTTACCTGCTACTAAGGGCCCAAGAGATTACATTGGGCCCATTCCAATGTAATTCACAATAATTTCCCTATTTTAAGGTCAGCTGATTAGCAACATAATTCAATCTGCAAAATTTCTTTTGTAGTGTAATAACATATTTACACATATAATGAAGTCATAAAGGTCAAAATCTTGGCTACTACATTTATTCCATACATTTTTATTGTGCCAGAAGTTCTAATTTTAAGTGTGAAGTGAAGTCGCTCAGTCGTGTCCAACTCTTTGTGACCCCACGGACTGTAGCCTACCAGGCTCCTCCATCCATGGGCTTTTCCAGGCAAGAGTACTGGAGTGGGCTGCCATTTCCTTCTCCAGGGGATCTTCCCAACCCAGGGTTCGAACTCAGATCTCCTGCACTGCAGACAAGCACTTTACCATCTGAGCCAACAGGGAATCCCCAGTTTTAAGTGTGGGGGGACACAATGATAAATAAAAACACTCATTTTCAAACTCTCAAAAGACTCACAACGTTATGAGAGAGAAAAAATAATCACAAATAACTATTTTTCCACTAAAATAAAGGCACATACAAAATCTTTAAATTATACAACTGCTCACATAAATTAAGTCACAGAAAAAGGAAAAGGAATACTAAAAATACTCAGTAGTCAAGAGCGAAAAAGAAAAAAAGAAAAATACACACACAGAAATTTAGTGATTAAAAAGCTCTGAGAGGTTTATCTGGAAGGTGATATCTATCAGGTACCTGAAGCCTTTCAAAGTCCCAGAAGAGTAGGTTAGATATATTAAGTTACACAGAAGAAATAGGAGGTCACTACACGTGATCACTGTAATGCTTTACAGGTCACTAAAGTAATTTCTTACCAAAAATCTCTCGATGTGGAAGTGGCTGAAGACATCATCTAGGGCAACCATATAAGCTGACTTTAATTTCTTATAAGTAATGGTAGAAGAGCCAGAATTAACAACATCCAAGCCTTTTTTTCTCTAGATACAGCTATTATTTTTCCACATCATAATATTACAAAAGAATGTTTCAAATAATTTAAAAGAGTCCAGGGAGAGAATAATTAGTGAGATGGAAAGTTCAGGAATCTAAATTACACAACATTCACAGAATTATGTAAAATTATATAAATATCACAAATCTTCAAACTGACAACAGATAATTAACTCTGCACAACTGTAATCATTTCCATTTAGGACAAAGGGACCTCACACATCAAGCAACATACTAGTTAATATATTATTAATAAGATAACTAAAACCTTAACTTTAGAATATGCACTATTTTCTCCATAAATGAAGTTCTACAGATTTAATTTAGTGATTAAATATTATCTTGAGTCATATTTGCTAGATATAATCCTATAAAAGATTTAGAAAGAAGCTAGGTTAAAATGATTAAGACAATTAACAAATTTATATTTTACTGACCACAATCTAGGGGAAGAAAACAAGATAAATTACATGAAGGCAACAAAACTTACACATTCCTGCTGCCTATGTCCTCTTTAATTCATTCCTTTACTTCATCTGTATAATAAAATAAGTCACAGAATACTTAGGTTTTCTAAAGAATCTCTAGTCATTATCATGAACATGGTTGAACACTTGCTACCTTAGAAATTTCTTTTGCAGAAACAGGTTCTTCAGTTTGCAAGACTCAAATAACCAAAACATAAAAGCATACATGCCCAAGGTCTCTTTCATGAAGTTCACTCAAGTTTTTGAAGCAGGGAACATAAAAAAGGCCTTTAAATTTTTTCATGGCAGATCAAACGATGATCTAAGTAAATTTCATTCTCTATTTCCTGTCAGTTCATATTGCCCTTCATATTACTACATGCATGCTGAAAACAGTAGAGCATATTTAATGATTCAAATGGGAAAAAGGCTTAGGTGTGAATATAATAAGTGAAAATTTAATTTTCACCTTCCTTCAAAATTTAAGCATTCAGCAGAACAGCAGGAAGATTTTCTGCAAAGTGTTTGACTATGTAATATTTTTTAAAATAGGAAACTGATAAATTTCAAGTTAAAAACAAAAATGCAGAAAGCACTGATGAAAATGATGAGGCATTTATTATATATTCTTTCTCCAGTCATATTACTCTATTAATTATGGTAAAGCTAAGAAAATTTTTCAAAGAAAAGAATTTTACTGTTAATGTTCATCATTTTGCAGGCATCTAGAGAATACATGATAAAAGACTTTCAGTTACATTTATATGAGGATTATTGACAATAAATTACTAAATCTTTTAGTTTAGAGTAATACTCATCGATCACACCACACTTCAGGATGTTATAAAATCTTGAAGGCATAAAACTTATTATATGGGAAGAATAAAATGCTTGTATTTGTAACCTGAATAAAGGTTTTCAAAATGAATTTCAAAAGTCTTTCTAAATAGAACATATGGAGATGGGAAAAGAACTTTACTGGCTTGAAAAGAAAAATTGTAAAACTACAGAAACACCTTAATCTGGAAAAAGAATATAAAATAGGTGTCATTGGAAATGCCAGTGTAAATTAAGTCTCATTAATGACCTACAATGAATGGAGGTAAACAGAACAGCAAAAACTACGTAAATGAAGGTTAAAAGGTACTAAGATGAATAAATTGGACAATGTGAGGGCATGTTAAATGATAATTAAAATCATTCAAATATATGTCTGCAACAACGATGAACCATTTAATTGTTCCTAATGAAGAGTTCATTAGGACAACTGTTTAATCTTTATTGAGGTAGGAAAAAAAATTTAGCGAGACTCACTGTTGTAGATGATATTTTTTTGTCTTAGCTAAAGTATTTGACTGTTTTTACACAAATTCAGAGACAAGTCAAATCAAGAACATTTGTTTAAGTTTCAGGTGACTGCTTTGTCAAAATGGAGTATGATGTACATAGATGAAATTGTTCACCCTGCAGTAAATAGGGACCAGGAAAAGAGACAGAGTATGTGAGTTGTAAACATTCAGCCTGATTTGAGGACATTCTTTATTGCCACTTATGCAGATAAAACACAGGAGCAGATCATGGTTGGCTAACTCCTCAAAAAGTCATCACGTCTGATCAAAATTCTTAAAGCAGTAACTTCAAAAATGGGCAGTTTAAATAAGGACTATCCCAACTGCTATGCCATCCTGCTGTTGTGATATATAATATTTTCCTTTGGTTCTGTCTGAAGTTTCATAAGCTCGTCTTCATAAACACAAGGCACAGAAATTATACAAAGTCTCTAGAGACAGGCCATGAAAATTATGGCTTGCCTCTGGAGCAAAACTAGCAACAAGGAGAGAAAATATTTAGATGACTATGACTGCCTATTATAGATTTGTTGTTGTTGAGTCACTAAGTCATGTCTGACTCTTTTGCAACCCCATGGACTGTAACCAACCAGGCTCCTCAGACCATGGGATTTCCCAGGCAAGAATACACAGTGTGTTGCCATTTCTTTCTCTAGGGGATCTTATGGACTCAGGGATTGAACCTGAGTCTCCTGCATTGGCAGGCAGGTTTTTCCCTCAGCGAGCCATGAGGAATGCCGGGCAAATCTAATTGAATAAGAAATTTAAAACCTTGAAACAAGTGTTTGTAAGATGGTAGGACTCATTACCCAAAAATAAAAGACAGTGGTAAAGATTTTTTTAAAAGGTTGAATGCATTCATCTGCTGATGGACATCTAGGTTGCTTCCATGTCCTGGTTATTATAAACAGTGCTGCAATGAACATTGGGGTACACGTGTCTCTTTCAATTCTGGTTTCCTCGGTGTGTATGCCCAGCAGTGGGATCGCTGGATCATAAGGCAGTTCTATTTGCAATTTTTTAAGGAATCTCCACACTGTTCTCCATAGTGGCTGTACTAATTTGCATTCCCACCAACAGTGTAAGAGGCTTCCCTTTTGAATCAGTTCTAATGAGGTAGATGAAGCTGGAGCCGATTATACAGAGTGAAGTAACCCAGAAAGAAAAACACCAATACAGTATACTTACACATATATTTCTCTGATAATGAGTGATGTTGAGCATCTTTTCATGTGTTTGTGCAAAAGAGACACAGATGTATAGAACGGCCTTTTGGACTCTGTGGGAGAGGGAGAGGGTGGGATGTCATTTATTTTTCT
>SJXQ01001002.1:186136-227523 GCA_006408695.1 Aepyceros melampus
GATGCAGGATGCAGGATGCTTGGGACTGATGCACGGGGATAATCCAGAGAGAGGGTGTGGGGCAGGAGGGGCGGGGGGGGGGTCGGGATTGGGAGTTCTTGTACACTCATGGCTGATTCATGTCAATGTATAGCAAAACAAATACAGTATTGTAAAGCAAAACAATCTAAAGAATAAAAATTAATAAAAAAAAAAGGTTGAATGCAATTCAACATTGAATACAATATATTTGCTTAGAGCCAAGGAAGTTGTCACAGAATTGTGAAAAACTGTCTGATGCAGCCAAGTGGTTTGTTATTGGATTCACAATTTCAGCTTCCCTCATGAGAACCAGTATTCAATAGATGCTTGTTGAATGATTAAAAGTAATGGAAGTATGTTGAATTGCAATACTACAGGAAAAGTGCTTTTAATTACATTTTACTATTTTCATAGAAACATATTTGAAAGTCTGTTTCCATAAAAGGTTAAAGGTTTTCAAATTTTGTCAGAACAATGATGAGGAAAAAAAAAAAAAAGATTTACTTTTGTTTGTTTCCCACCTTGTCTGACTTCTGTTGTAAATACTGTCATCTGATTTTAACAGTTCTCTTTACCTTAATGCAGATGAGGCTATGGCTGTCCTACCTAGCCACCTCTGTGTTAAAGAATTCCTCCTGCATTTGTGGCCTGAGGGCTTTTTTCTGGCCTGGAGCACTACCTGCCCCTGTGCTGGGCAAGCTGGAAGTGCTCGATCAATAGCAGTGGAGCAGTGAGAAACAGGACTTAGGGGATAAAATTCCCAGCTCTCAGGCCCTTAGAATGAGATGAGTGAAGCTAGCTATCTACACTATCACCAACATTCCTCAGTAAAAGTGAACTCCAATTACCCACAGGGGTAAGTGCTTAAAGTCTCACTCTTTATGACTGTCTTTGCTTATCTCTTTCACGCCCCCACTCTCCTTGTGGCATTTCTTGGGATCAGCTTCCTATAAAAACTACTTGAATTCCCAATTATCTCAGGGTCAACTTCTGGGGAAAAACAAACCAGGGCATGTAGCTTCTTCATGTATAAAATGGAGATGATAATATCAATCTCAAGAAGGTACAGTAATACTGGAGTGGGTAGCCATTCTCTTCTCCAGGGGATCTTCCCAACCCAGAGATGGAACACAGGTTCTCCCATATTGCAGGTGGATTCTTTACTGTCTGAACCACCAGAGAAGCCCAAGAATACTGGAGTAGGTAGTCTATCCCTTTTCCAGTGGATCTTCCTGACCCAAGAATTGAACCAGGGTCTCCTGGTTCAATTGTAGGCAGATGTTTTACCAGCTGAGCTACCAGGGAATCCCCATTAAATTAAATAAGATAATTGAAATGGGCCTTAGTCATGTACAGATGCAAGAGCTGGGCCATAAAGAAGGCTGAGAGCCCAATAATTCATGCTTTTGACCTGTGGTGCTGGAGAAGACTCTTGAGAGTCCCATGGACAGCAAGGAGATCAAATTAGTCAATCCTAAAGGAAATCAACCCTGAATATTCATTGGAAGGAGTGATGCTGAAGCTCCAATATTCTGACCACCTGATGCGAAGTGCTGACTAATTAGAAAAGACCCCAATGCTGGGAAAGATTGAGGGAAGGAAGCAAAGGTGATGACAGAGGATGAGATGGTTGGATGGCATCACAGATTCAATGGACATGAGTTTAAGCAAACTCCAGGAGATAGTGAAGGACAGGGAAGCCTGGCGTGCTGCAGTCCATGGGGTCACAAAGAATCAGACACAAGGAGCAATTGAACAGCAACAGCAGGGAATTTCATAAAGGAAACTACCTTGTTCCTTATTCTTAGATGTTAAGCTATTCATTTGCAGGTAGTCATTGGTGAATGACTAAATTAGATGATGTTTCAATCAAGTTATTCTAAAGGTGAAAAATTTCCTATGTTCACAGGCAGAAGCCTTCCTATTGTACTAGACAAGTGGATTCGGTCCATATTTTTGAAAAAAAAAAAAAAGTCATTAAAAAATAGCATGTGTTAGGAAACTACCTTGTTCCTTATTCTTAGATGTTAAGCTATTCATTTGCAGGTAGTCATTGGTGAATGACTAAATTAGATGATGTTTCAATCAAGTTATTCTAAAGGTGAAAAATTTCCTATGTTCACAGGCAGAAGCCTTCCTATTGTACTAGACAAGTGGATTCGGTCCATATTTTTGAAAAAAAAAAAAAAAGTCATTAAAAAATAGCATGTGTGAGATTTCTTAAAAAATTGCAAATAGAACTGCCTTATGACCCAGCAATCCCACTGCTGGGCATACACACCAAGGAAACCAGAATGAAAGAGACACATGTACCCCAATGTTCATTGCAGCACTGTTTATAATAGCCAGGACTCGGAAACAACCTAGATGTCCATCAGCAGATGAATGGATAAGAAAGCTGTGGTACATATATACAATGGAGTATTACTCAGCCATTAAAAAGAATACATTTGAATCAGTTCTAATGAGATGGATGAAACTGGAGCCGATTATACAGAGTGAAGTAAGCCAGAAAGAGAAACACCAATACAGTATACTAACACATATATATGGAATTTAGAAAGATGGTATTGATAACCCTGTATGCGAGACAGCAAAAGAGACACAAATGTATAGAACGGACTTTTGGGACTCTGTGGGAGAGGGAGAGGGTGGGATGATTTGGGAGAAAGACACTGAAACATGTATACTATCATGTAAGAAACGAATCACCAGTCTATATTCGATACAGGATACAGGATGCTTGGGGCTGGTGCATGGGGATGATCCAGAGAGATGATATGGGGTCAGAGGTGGGAGGGGGGTTCAGGATTGGGAACTCATGTACACCGTGGTGGATTCATGTCAATGTATGGCAAAACCAATACAGTATTGTAAAGTAAAATAAAGTAAAAAATAAAAATTAAAAAAAAATAGCATGTGTGTAAATATGCATGGAAACAAACAAACAAAAAACATTGATTTTATTGCCAGTACTTGTTTAAGAGAGAATTTTGAAAAACGAAACTGTATTTTCATTGCAGCACTATTTACAATAGCCAGAACACTGAAGCATCCTAAATATCAATGGACAGAGAAGTGGCTAAAGAAGATGAATACATATATACAGTGGAGCATTACTCGGCCTAAAGAAGAAAAAATAATGTCATGTGCAGTGACATGGATGGATCTAGAGATTGTCACACTGAGTAAAGTAAGTCAGGCAGAGAAAGACACATTTTATATGATATGGCTTATACATGGAATCTTTAAAAAAATGATATAAATGGACTTACTTACAAAATAGAAATAGAGTTATAAATGTAGAAAACAATCTTAGGTTACCAGGGAGGAGAGAAGGGGGAGGGGTAAATTGGGAGATTGGTATTGACATATACACATTACTATATATAAAATAGATAACTAATAACAACCTATTGCAGAGGACAGGGAACTATTACTTAGTACTCTAATGACCTATATGGGAAAATATTCTAAAAATAAAGTGGACATATGTATACGGACAACTGATTCATGTTGCTGTACTGCAGCAGAAAATAACACAACGTTGTAAATCCACTATATTCCAAAAAAAACTAAAAGACAAGAAATTATATGAAGATACAACATAATGCCTGTACCATGCAATAGCACTTATTTTACTATCTGTGTCTCCTTAATAAACTGTAAGTCTTTTATATATGTTATGTTCTTTCTTCTTTTCTATCTGGGATATTAATTGTATATTTGATGAAAACTGAATGGGTTGATGGGTGGATAGAAATATATTCTTTGGAATGTGTTTATTGTTTATACTTGGTTCAGTATTTTGAATAAGAGAGATACTATCATCAATAAATCTAATACACTGGGAAAGAATATATTTTCTCAATGAAATACAAATGGAATTTTGGCTGAAAATAGAACAAATTTTTACTCTTGTAATTTGACACACATGTTTTGGATAACATGAATGGCTTTCCCTATATTAAAATCACTTTATTTTTTATGATGAAAAGAATATGATGTAACTTTCTTATTAATGAAAATAAAGTTTCTAGATTTGATAGTTTTCAACTTGAAGTAGGTATAAACATGGGTGGTTTCCTTTTCATAGGAACCAGAAATATTGAAGTTCTTGACTTCTTCCCTCAACTGCCATTTTATTAGAATCGGCTGTTCATTCTGGTCAGATTAGCCGTTCATTGTTTCGTTGTCTATGTTTCTATGAGTATGTGACAACATAAGGTGCAAAGTGGCAGTGAGTCGAACACTTAGGGGCTTGCTTGTTAAGAGTACTTTCAATTCTGAGTACAACATGCCTATGAAGGCATGTCACTCTATACAGATTGCATGTTAACAGTTTTTTGCTGATTACATTTGCATGTAGCCTGTTTCTGAAATCATGCTTTCATGTCTTAATTTTTAAAACCCATGGGAACTTGGATTTGGATATTGAGTTATTTAAAGCAATTTGTATACACATTTTATTCCTTCTGGTTATTTATTTTTCTTGTATGTTGCTTAGAAAAGGCCAACCATGAAATTGGAGCTGCAAAGCAAGAACAAATTTATTGATATGAAGCTGCTCTGAAAACTCAATAGGTGTGCAGCAAAGCAAGAAGGGTAAAGGGGCTGAATAATTCATTGAACCTTTAAGCATCAATAAATAACAGTTACAGTGAGGAATGTCTGCTTTGCAACATTAGCTACGAAATGTGAGTATGAAATAAAAGACATCTTCAAAGTGCCATATTGTAAGGATATACAAATAAAGGTTTTTTTTTCATTAATAATTCTGTGGAAAATAAGACTATGAATAAAAAATTTCAGGACTGGGAAATCCATGCTATGCTCTATAGTGCCTCAAATATTATCTACATAGCTCAAAGAGTTTAAAAGATGCAAAACAACATAATACAAGCAGAATATTTTATTTACACTAAATGATACACAATGATGAAGATATTATCATTGCAACTATAAATCAAAGTCATTCATTTATGTACCAGGAACAGAACTATGAATACACTGTAAGCTATACTGAACACATGTAAATGGTACATCCTTACAGAATATACTATAACTACTATATTATTACTACTAGAGTAAATTTGTGCAACTGCTTACTTACAAAATGATCAGTCACAATGGTGATGAAATATTTAGCAACTTTGAAGATCAGACAAAATACTGACAGAATTTAATAAGTAGGTAATAATAAAAATAGCAAATTTCACATCAAGGAAAAAATTAAAAGATAAATTAACCAGAGTGTGAGAAAACAGTATGGTATAGTGGAAGCGGTGCTAGTTTTGGCATAAGAAAGACCTATTTATGTGACTTACTAAACTTATTAATTTGGACATGTTACTAAATTTCTATGTGGCATTTCCTCCTTTATTTTCTATGTCAATAATTCCATCTACCACTCATAGATCTGTTATAGGATAAGAATATATGTACAAATACATCTTAGAACAATTTAATAATTTAGATTATTAAACTGCATTGGGTATTAAATACATACTAAGATTTCATGTCTTTGAGAATCAAATAAAAACAAAGAAATGGGTATTTATGAGGAAGAACATGCATATTAACTGAGGTAACATATATAAAACAGGTAGCACCATGCCTGGATCAAAATAATTACTCTCCAACTATTAACTTTCTCCCTCCTTCTTTACTTCCCTTTGTTTATCTCACCATAGCTCAAGCAGTGGTAATTATAACTTCAAGTAACGTAAGTAGTTCTTTTGGAACTTTTGGAAGTTCTTGTGGAATCCAAAAGTTGGATTTAGATTTTGGAATCCAAAAGTTCTTTTGGAATCATCCATCCTTTTGGATGGATGCCTTCAAATTTGCTTCCAGTTGGATGACATGATGTTGACAGTGGCGTGAACATCAACAGTCTGTCACAGTGGGGTGCTGCTTCTCCCTTTTTACATGCGCAACCAAGAAGCCAAACAGCCAATTCAAGGATGGGAAAGTGCAGCACTGGACTCACTTGGAAATGAAGCACTGTATAATGGAATTCTGGAATAGACTCAAAATATGTCTTTCATGAGCAGCTGACATTTTATTTTTCTAGCTCTTCAAGTATGTTATATAGATGATGACTACAGAAATTCTGTAAAGTTCATGACTTGCAGTTATGCTTTCTGAAGGGGAATACCAAGATGCCAGAAGTGGTATTAATATTCCAGAGACAAAGCACAATTATATTTTCAGCTTCTCTTCGTGAGTATGACCATTTGCTCATATTTGACATGAAATACAAATGAATGGCTTGCTATTTTAAGAACAAATTATTACTCAAAATGATGTGGACTCTATGATAAATGGTCCACAGGATACAGATATTTTAGGTAGTCTATTGGATATAGTGAAGAAGAATTGATGGAACACAATGCAGAGCATAATTGCTCAGAAGTCTATGAAGTGAGTTCATTTCGTTTTAAAAAAAAGATATTAAAGGAAAGAAATGTGATGCTCTGAATCTGAATCTTTCTTAACGCTATTTAAATTCAGTACTTTTTAAAGATAGAGAAATAGAAATTAGTGAGATCAGCAAAAAAAGGGGGAAAAAGATTTAAAGTAAAGCTGAAAGATTATCTAGTCTGAGAAGGAGAAGACAATAAGTAATCCTTTGTTATAAACTCCCTTTTTGAAAGGGCAAAACAAATTGCAAAGCCAATAAGTAATAGCAGTTGCACTAGAGAGACAGAAACTGTAGTCCTACCATGATGGGAGAAAAAGGCAGAGGCTTAAATCAGTGTCTTACACAAGGGAAGAAAAACCAAATCATACTACTCAGAATCAGAGAAAGAGAAGCAGGTAAATGTAGATTTTAGAGCTATCTATGTTCTACCTATTTATTTTATGAAAAAAGGAAATAATGAAAATGCACTTCAGAGAAAAAGAGTTAGGATTTGAGAGGAAAGGGGAATGACTCATCACTGAAGAAAAGGAGGCACTGCTATTTCAGCATGAGTATATATTTACTTCACATGATAGTTTTGGACTTGTAGGCAAATGTGGGGTGTGAGCACTTGTTTATACTTGCACTCTCCCCAAACTCCACTAAAATGCTGAGGAACAAAAACAAGGCTAGAGAAGAAAAGGGAATTGGAGGGAAAAATCAAAACAAATAGGAAATATCAAAAATGTTGGGGCTAAATCTGATAAACAAGTGTTATCTGACTTGGCAGATCAGAGAAACCTAAACTCAGAACCTGGGCTGGGGGAAAGGGTGGCAGGAAGCAGACTATAAGCACATGAAAAGCCCAGTGGTTAGAAGGCAAGTGCCTTGCTGGAGACAGGTGAAAAGACAGGGGTGAAACCAAACTGTTATACAGGTATAACGCACAGTGATGCACTCCTAAAATTTCCTCTCACTTCCTATAAATGTTGAAGTAACTTGGATGTAAAGAAGGTTGGAGCTACCTCTATTTCATTCTACTTTTTTTTTTTTTTCCTTTTATAACTCATCTCTGAACTATCAGTTCAGTTCAGTTGCTCAGTTGTGTCTGACTTTCTGCGATCCCATGGACTGCAATATGCCAGGCTTCCCTGTCCATCGTCAACTCCTGGAGTTTACTCAAACTCATGTCCATTGAGTCATTGATGCCATTCAATCATCTCAGCCTCTATCATCCCCTTTTCCTCCTGCCTTCAATCTTTCCAAGCATCAGGGTCTTTTCCAATAAGTCAATTCTTCGCATCAGGTGGCCAAAACTTCAGCATCAGTCCTTCTAATGAATACTCAGGACTGATTTCCTTTAGGATGCACTGGTTGGATCTCCTTGCAGTCCAAGGGACTCTCAAGAGTCTTCTCCAACACCACAGTTCAAAAGCATCAGTTCCTCAGCATTCAGCTTTCTTTATAGTCCAACCTTCACATCCATACATGACTACCAGAAAAACCATAGCTTTGACTACACAGACCCTTGTTGGCAATGTCTCTGCTTTTTAATATGTTGTCTAGGTCAAGGAGCAGGCATCTCTTAATTTCATGGCTGCAATCACCATTTGCAGTGATTTTGGAGCCCCCAAAATAAAATCTGTCACTGTTTCCATCACTTCTCCATCTATTTGCCATGAAGTGATGAAACAGGATGCCACGATCTTAGTTTTTTGAATGCTGAGTTTTAAGCGAACTTTTTCACTCTCCTCTTTCACTTTCATCAAGAGACTTTTTAATTCCTCTTCACTTTCTGCCATAAGGGTGGTGTCATCTGCATATCTGAGGTTATTGATATTTCTCCAGGCAATCTTGTTTCCAGCTTGTGCTCCATCCAGCCCAACATTTTGCATGATGTACTCTGCATATAAGTTAAATAAGCAGGATGACAATATACAGCCTTGATGTACTCCTTTCCTGATTCGGAACCAGTCTGTTGTTCTATGTCTAGTTCTAACTGTTGCTTCTTTGACCTACATACAGTATCTCAGGAGACAGGTCAGGTGGTCTGGTATTCCCATCTCTCTCAGAATTTTCCACAGTTTATTGTGATTCACACAGTCAAAGGCTTTGGCATAGTCAATAAAGCAAAAGTAGATGTTTTTCTGGAACCCCTGCTTTTTTGATTATCCAACAGATGTTGGCAATTTTATCTCTGGTTCTTCTGCCTTGTGTAAATCCAGTTTGAACATCTGGAAGTTCCCAGTTACCAGTACTGTTGAAGCCTAACTTCGAGAATTTTGAGCATTACTTTGCTAGCATATAAGATAAATGCAATTGTGTGGTAGTTTGAGCATTCTTTGGCGTTGCCTTTCTTTGGGATTAGAATGAAAACTGACCTTTTCTCTGAACTATGGAGCCCATATTTTAGCTTAGAAATATCGAGCATTGTGTTAAAAAGTAAGTTATTATTTCAAGCAATATCACTCATTCTGTGACCGAACCTGTTTTCCTCTCAGAATTCTCTATTTTTTGTCAATGCATCATAATCTTCTTGTTCACAGTCTTTGGCTATTCATTTTTCATGTTCTTCTAAACCCACTTCTTAAAGGTAGGGGCTTGGCTTGTAGCTGAGCTGGTAAAGAATCTTCCTGCAATGCTGGATACTGTGTACAATTCCTGGGTTGGGACAATCCCCTGGGGAAGAAAATGGCAACCCATTCCAGTATTCTTGCCTGGAGAATCCCATGCACAGAGAAGCCTAGCAGGCTACAGTCTATGGGGTCGCAAAAGTTAGACACAACTTAGCAACTAAACCACCACCATACCTTGTAAAAGGTTCAGTGACATAGAAATGAATGGCTATTCATTTTTCATGTTCTATAAGCCCACTTCAACTGTTTTCCCCCACATCTCATGATTTCTCTTAGCATTCCTACAACTTCTAGTATCTTATCTATTATTAATATAATTTATATTTATAAATTAATATCTTGAATTCAGAATTCTGAATGAGACTCTGGACTAGTACTTCTCTTAGAGTGACCCTCAAATTATTCTGACTACTCTGACCTAAGAAACTCATGCCAAAATAAAATTTCACTCTGTCACTAAGCACTTAAGCATAGTTCAGATCAGTTCTTTTTTTGGTTGTGGGGGGAGGGGGTGGTGCGTGGTAGTGGTAGTAAAATGTACTTGATGATAGGTGTAGTATGCTGTTCTTTAGTTTTCTGGTACCAACACATTTCATCGGAGACCAGAACTTCGTTTAACATTGTTTTCCTACCATATTGTCTATCATGTGTGTGTGCTCAGTAGCTAAGTCCTGTCTAATTCTTTTCCCATGGATTGTAGCCCTCTGGGCTCTTCCTCTGTCCATTAGATTTCCCAGGCAAGAATACTTGAGTGGGTTGCTGTTTCCTTCTCCAAAGGATCGCCCTGACCCTAGGACAGAACCTGTGTCTCATGCATTGGCAGGCGAGTTCTTTACCACTGAGCCACCAAGGAAGCCCTTAATTGTCTATTCAGTTCAGTTCAGTCGCTCAGTTGTGTCTGACTCTTCATGACCCCATGAATTGCAGCACACCAGGCCTCCCTGTCCATCACCAACTCCTGGAGATCACTCAAACTCATGTCCATCAAGTCGGTGATGACATCCAGCCATCTCATCCTCTGTCGTCCCCTTCTCCTCCTGCCCCCAATCCCTCCCAGCATCAGAGTCTTTTCCAATGAGTCAACTCTTTGCATGAGGTGGCCAAAGTACTGGAGCTTCAGCTTTAGCATCAGTGCTTCCAATGATTACCCAGGACTGATCTCCTTTAGGAGGGACTGGTTGGATCTCCTTGCAGTCCAAGGGTCTCTCAAGAGTCTTCTCCAGCATCAAAGTTCAAAAGCATCAATTCTTCAGTGCTCAGCCTTCTTTACAGTCCAACTCTCACATCCATACATGACCACTGGAAAAACCATAGCCTTGACTAGACAGACCTTTTCGGCAAAGTAATGTCTTTGCTTTTGAATATGCTATCCAGGTTGGTCATAACTTTCCTTTCAAGGAGTGTCTTTTAATTTCATGGCTGCAGTCACCATCGCAGTGATTTTGGAGCCCCCAAAAGATAAAATCTGAAACTGTTTCCACCGTTTCCCCATCTATTTCCCATGAAGTGATGGGACCAGATGCGATGATCTTCATTTTCTGAATGTTGAGCTTTTAGATACCTCTAAATAGTTGTTCATAGTAGTTACCTCCAGTTCAACTTTTTAAATTAAAGTAATTACTATCATTTCCCCTATAACATGCTTTATTATTAATGGGTAGTAACAATGCAATAACAAATATAACCTTTTGCTTTAATGAATTATTTTTTAATGAATGATAATAACCATAAATCTAAAAACTTGGTGGTATTATTTCTTATCTTTCATTTTCACCATATACTCTTCCATAATTTTACCTTATCTATTCTATTTTAAATGATCTTTTAAATGAGACACCATTCCCTTGGATATTTTTCACAGTTTAAAAGAAAAATGTTTAACTTTTAATATTAAACTATTTTAAATTTCATATCTAAACTTTATAGAGTTTAACTAAACTTAACCTATCATAAAAACATCTTAAATTGTCTTTTTTATATAATTTTCTTCCCTTCTAACCCTTCCCTCATTTTCTGTAATTAGAAAGTACAATTTTTAATGGCTTTAATATTTTCCCATGGCTCTTGAATACTTAATGAAAATAAAGAACATGACAGTAAAACTAGCTAGCTTATACAACACCATGGGTCCACGTTATGCTAAGCATTTAAGGAGATAGAACTAATCCTCGAACTAATCCTTATAATCCCAATTTTACAGATGAGGAAGCTGAGTCCTGCTGCTGCTGCTGCTGCTAAGTCACTCCAGTCGTGTCTGACTCTGTGCGACCCCATAGATGGCAGCGTACCAGGCTCCCCCATCCCTGAGATTCTCCAGACAAGAACAACAAGTTTTAATTATCCAACAATACATAGACTCCAATTGAAAAATAAAGTCCAACAACCTCTTTCTGAAACTTTTAGCACAGAGGATAAGGTTTGTATTTCTCTGAAAAATATACAAGGCACTTCATTTCCTGGCCATTCATGTGTGCCCACTCTGATCTCCTCAAACATGACACTCTATCTACACCAAACTACAGAGTTCATGCATCACATTACATTATTCTGTTATTCTGAGTCATCACATTTGCTTTTACTTTCCCACTGTCACCTTTCTACTCAGAAAATTTCTCTTTCCCCCCCCTTCATTTACTTTTATTTTTTATCTTTATTTTTTAATATAATTTATTTATTTTAATTGAAAGTTAATTACTTTACCATATTGTATTGGTTTTGCCTTACATCAACATGAATCCGCCACAGGTATACATGTGTTCCCCATCCTGAACCTCCCTCTCTCCTCCCTCTCCATACCATCCCTCTGGGCCATCCCAGTGCACCAGCCCCAAGCATCCAGTATCATGCATCAAACCTGGACTGGCAATTCATTTCATATATGGAAGCAACCTAGATGTCCATCAGCAGATGAACGGATAAGAAAGCTGTGATACATATACACAATGGAGTATTACTCAGCCATTAAAAAGAATACATTTGGATCAGTTCTAATGAGGTGGATGAAGCTGGAGCCGATTATACAGAGTGAAGTAAGCCAGAAAGAAAAGCACCAATACAGTATACTAACGCATATATATGGAATTTAGAAAGATGGTAATGATAACCCTGTATGCGAGACAGCAAAAGAGGCACAGATGTATAGAACAGGCTTTTGGACTCTGTGGGAGAGGTAGAGGGTGGGATGATTTGGGAGAATGGCATTGAAACATGTATAATATCATATAAAAGTCAACTCTTAAGTTTACTTTTTCAAAGACTTCTATCTAATGCCCAGGGAGAATTGTACTATCTCATGCAAACAATATTTTCCCAGCCTCAAAGAATTTGATAAATCATCCAGGCATGGTACCTGTCTTTAAGGAACTTACAATCTGACAGGAAATAGAGACAAGCACACAACTAATGTACTGCTTCTGTGTAGATTTGTAGTGAAAGAAAAATTAGAGAAGTCACATGAAAACACACAGAAAGGGTGGGAGGCCAGACATTGGGAATAATGAGAGGGTCTCAGAGAGACTAGGCTTCCCAGATGGCACTGGTGGTAAAGAACCTGCCTGCCAATGCAGGAGACATAAGAGATACAGGTTTGATAACTGGGTAGGAAAGCTCCCTTGGAGTAGGAAATGGTAACTCATAACAGTATTCTTGCCTGGGGAATCCCAGGGATAGAGAGCCTGGTTGTCTACAGTCCCTTGGGCTGCAAAGAGTCAGACATGACTGAAGCAACTTAGCATGCATGTACAGAAGGACTAGCATGTAAGCTAGGCATATGATATATGAAAGAAGAGAAAGATCTAGAATAAAGGGTATTTGATATGTCTTCTTGTATATCTATTATATAATTTATCCTCATACATCATTATCTGTTTATGTGTGTCTCCCACCCACAACCCCCCAAATAAGCTACCTAAGACCACATGCACTCTCTTTCCATCATAACTAGGTCAGAACTGATGCACAGTAGTGCCCAGTCTAGATGTGTTAAATGTAGAAATAAATAATTGAATAGCGATCTAAAAATAAATCACGGACATGGATTGTAGAGAAGAGGGTGATTTCAAGAAATCTTCAGCAATTTGAAACGAGAGCTGCTGGCAGAGGGATTTTCACATACAGAACAAGCAAGGGCGAGGCACATATCTAGGATGTTATCTAACTTGGTGTCCGATGGGGTGGGAATGCAATTATGAAGGGGAATCATATTTGGGGATCATGTTTGCCTGTGAGGTTTTCAGATTTAATTCAGGAACGTCAATAGTAGTAGTAGTAGTAGTGTTAGTCACTCAGTAGTGTCCGACTCTGCGACCTCACAGACTGTAGCCTGCCAGGCTCCGCTGTCTATGGGATTCTCCAGGCAAGAATACTGGAGTGGTTTGCCATTCCCTTCACCAGAGGATCTTCCCAACCCAGGGATCAAACCTGGATCTCCTGCATTGCAGGCAGATTCTTTACCATCTGAGTTACAGGGAAGATCCTCAGGAACATCAGTGTTCCCCCACATTCTGCTGTATCTTGGGAAAAATGACCTTTATCTCACCAGGCTTTACCTCATCTCCACAGTCACTTACTTATCACAGTTCTAGACTCTTAATTGACTTAAAAAGTAATTTATAAACTGATGAACTAGTGGTTAGGTGCAAAGAAAAATCTCTTAATATTTTTATTTCATTTGGAACACTTGAAGAAGCCTATTTTCTCAAATAAAATATCAAAATCAGTAAATAATGGTTTAAAATGTTTTATGTAAGTGTATGTCTTCATGGAATATTACATACAGTTGGGTAAGTTAGTTTAGGACAACACAATTGTCTAAATTATTATTGTTTGGAGTTGAATAACACATTGCTAAGCCCTGATTTGGCCAGCTTACTGAGATTGTAGGTGCACTCTAATACAAGTTGCCAAAAAGAGAAAGTTCAACTAAACATGGGTTTGCATTTAAAATGTTACTATCGCAGCAGATCTCATAAATATACAACTAATAGCTAACCAAGTTTCAGAGTCTAAAGTTTAACATTTAGATACTGCCATCAGGTGTGAAAGTTCCCACCAAGATAATTTCAGAATTTAACCCACAGGTGAAATACATTTATTACTTTTTGCCTGTATAACCATTTTTTTTATCTCATAAATATATTTAAGAACCACATTTACTCACATAATGGTTACTTTCATGTAATAATCACAAACTTACTTTACAGTAAGAGAAAACAGGTCAATAAAACTTGCACAAAGTTCACAGAACCCAGTTAGTTGCCTTAGGCAACGTGTTAAATAGCAGCAGTTTCTATAAATAACTCATATTTATTTCAAGTGACAGGTATAAGTCTCAATGGCTAAATTACTCTGTAATAGTTTCTAATACATGGATATGAGCAGCATAAAGAAGCAGGGGCAGGCATAGTGGCAGGATAAAGAGCCAAGCAAACATTTATTCTTTGTATTATTCCTGTGCCAAAAAGATTGGCTGCATTTCACATTGTTTACACATTTAACAAAGCTTAGGATCTGTGAGCCTGGGGTAGAGTTTTATAAAATTGAAAACTTAAGAGAGTTTTAATTCCCTGGTGATTGAGATGGTAAAGAGTCTGCCTGCAATGCAGGAAAGCTGGGTTCGATTCCTGGGAAGAGAAGATCCCCTGGAGAAGGAAATGACAACCACTCCAATATTCTTACCTGGAAAACCTCAAGGATGGAGGAGCCTGGAGGGCTACAGTCCACAGGGTAACAAAGAGTGGGACACGACTGAGCTACTAACACACACGATCTAATTCCTTAAGACCAAGTTACCTACTCTGGAGAGTATAACTAGTCAAACAGAGAATTTCTCTCTCTCCTCAATTACTCACAACTCATCTGCCATTCCTTAACGTCTCCGACATCTTTGCATGAATATAAAATAGATTCCTGTGGCACACAATACACTCTGTTGTTGCTTTTTCCCCCTAGAACCTTGGATAAACTTGATAATGTCAGATGCCCAGGACAATTTAGGTGGTCTACTGTTTTGTATTAATTCACTCTATGGACTCCTCAAATCTTTTAGTTGTTCTTACTCTGATAGGGACTCAGCAGACCTACCTGAGCTTGCAAGTCCATCTTATTTCCACGATAAGGTGTTGTTGGACAGCAGCTCTGCATGCTCTGTGAGCATACTAAGTTGCTTCAGTAGTGTCCGAGTCTTTGCAATCCTATGGACCATAGCCCGCCAGACTCCTCTGCCCATGGGATTCTTCAGGCAAGAGTATTGGAGTGAGTTGCCATGCCCTCCTCCAGGGGATCTTCCCTACCCAGAGACTGAACCCACATCTCTTATGTCTCCCGCATTAGCATGCGTGTTCCTTACCACTAGTGCCACCTGGGAAGCACCCTGTGTGGTCTATTGGGTGCCATTTAGAAAGCAGTTAAACCTGCACTCTGTCTTTACGGGCTAGTAAACTCTTTTGAGTTTGTCCTCTCATAGTGGCTGCTGCTGCTGCTGCTAAGTCACGTCAGTTGTGTCCGACTCTGTGTGACCCCACAGACGACAGCCCACCAGGCTCCCCGTCCCTGGGATTCTCCAGGCAAGAACACTGGAGTGGGTTGCCATTTCCTTCTCCAATGCATGAAAGTGAAAAGTGAAAGTGAAGTTGCTCAGTTGTGTCCCACTCTTAGCGACCCCATGGATTGCTGCCTACCTGGCTCCTCCGTCCATGGGAGTTTCCAGGCAAGAGTATTGGAGTGGGTCACCAGTGCCGTCTCCATCATAACAGCTACACTATTTTAATAGAGTCAGCTCCCTATAAGGGGATGCATAAAGCTATGATCCAAAGTAGGCCACCAGCACCACATTTTATCCTGAGTCTGTATGGGTTCTGGGAAACATTCTGTTGGTGTAACTGACGAGCAGTTAGAAGCTCAGTCTACCTGAGGGTGTCTGAGAGCAGTCTTCTGGAAGCTTTGCTGGTTAGATAAGCACATAAAGAAAACCAGGTTGAATCATTTGACCAAGATGCATGGTTTATTCTAGTTTGAAAGCTTTTTCTTATAAACATGGGAAACACTGATTTAATCACAGATCAAGAGTATCAGGCAAGAAGTATCAGGGTCATACTTGCACTTATTCTTTTATAACCAGTATTTTTTAATAGCTCTATTGAATTAAAAACTATCTCTTAATAGATACAATATGCTTAATTTATCACAGAGGGTATGAAGAAAATGTAGGTCATTCATCAGAGTGTAATTTGCAAGTGAAAAATGCAGTGGGATAAACCCCGTTTCTTTTTCTTTTTTTGTATTACAGATTTAAAGTAACATAGCCTGCAAGGGAGATCCAACCAGTCCATTCTGAAGGAGATCAACCCTGGGTGTTCTTTGGAAGGAATGATGCTAAAGCTGAAACTCCAGTACTTTGGCCACCTCATGCGAAGAGTTGACTCATTGGAAAAGACTTTGATGCTGGGAGAGATTGGGGGCAGGAGGAGAAGGGGACGACCGAGGATGAGATGGCTGGATGGCATCACTGACTCGATGGATGTGAGTCTGAGGGAACTCCGGGAGTTGGTGATGGACAGGGAGGCCTGCGTGCTGCGATTCATGGGGTCGCAAAGAGTCGGACACGACTGAGTGACTGAACTGAACTGAGCAATAAGCCGAGACACTTTTTAGTTGATGTGCTAGAAATGATTCTTTTTCTTTTTTGCCACATTATGGGGCATGTGGGATCTTAGTTCCCTGACCAGGGATGGAACCTGCAGCCCCTGCATTGGAAGCATGGAGCCTTAACCACTAGATCACCAGGGAAGACCCAGAAATGACTTTAATGACTGAATACTTACGCTACTTTTTTACTTGTCATTAATTTTAGCTGGTGTTTTTTATTTTCCTTTTTGTTATACAAAATAGATTTTAAACATATTAAATTTGCATGTGTGTGTGTTAGTCACTCAGTTGTATCCAACTCTGTGACTCCACAGACTGGAGCCTGCTAGGCTCATCTGTCCAGGCAAGAATACTGGAGTGGGTTGCTATTCCCTTCTCCAGGGTATCTTCCTGATCCAGGGATCAAACTGGGTCTCCCCTATTGCAGGAAGATTCTTTACCAGCTAAGCATCTAGACTTCCTTGAAATAGTAAGACAAATGGTTTTTTATAAACATGATCTAATTATTGATTCTAATGTTTGGTGCCATGAAATACCAGTCTATTGCCACCTACCCCTAGTTGCAAAATGCCCTTTACACAACACATCTGGTATTTAACTGCTGAGTTAATTTATAGCTGTCTAGATATTGACTTAGTAGAAAAATGCAGAGTTACATTAAGTTTTTTAAAAGAATTTGCCAAACTGATCTATTTACCTTTAATAATTATTTGAAATAGATTATTATTATTGGTCACACTTAGGCACTTAGTCTAATGATAATACTGACATAATTAAAATAAATTACTCTCAATATCTTTTAATCTCATTTACTTTGTTGGAAGTATTTATAATATTTAATGATTTACTAGACCTTCCATTTCCATGTTTTGTCTTTTTCTCTTGAAAACCACATCATTGTAAAGCTAATCTCTCAAAATTTAACAATTATGATAAATGTTCCGAGTTACTGGAAAGAAGTAGACCAGATGGTTTCCCAGGTTTTGGATCATCTTATACTGAGGGGCTGCATGATTTTAGAATGGAGATAGACTTTTTCTGAGGTCATTATCATGCAATATAAGCTACTACACTAATCATAGATTTGTAAGAGCCCCATTCAGCTTTCCTTAAAACTCTTTCAGATCCAAGCAAACTTGCAAGTGTATTAAAAGAGAAAGCAAAAGAGATAAGAAAAAACAGTGACATGCTATGTCAAATTTTAGTCAGTCTGCAAATGCTCACTGCGTTGACTCTCCCTCAGCACCAGCTGTAACCCAATTAAATTAAACACTGCACAGGTGTTCACAAAAATGACTAACACAAAAGCATACTTCCCTTTAGGGCTCTTAAAAAATTAGAGTTCTTTAATTTCTATACACCTTCAAAACCAAAACCAAAGAATAAAATATTGGGAAAAGAAGAAATTAGATACAGCAGGGGAAAAACACAATCAGCATGAGCTATAACCCAATTAACTGAATAGCACTCAGGTGTTTGCAAGAGTACACACGTAAAATTTTACCAACATGAATCAACTTTCTCTAACACCCCTTAAGAATGATGATACATATCCATTTGTCTTAAGGTTTCTTTTAGATGAGCATTTTCTGAATCTGGATTCTTAAATATAGATTTCATTGAAAAATATAGTATAGTAAAAATAAATAAAGATTTTATCTAAATAGTCCATCATGGGCACTTATTTAAAAATACATATTTTAGTTCAGCAGAGATACTTAATATAGGTTTTAATATTTATTGATATTCTTTGAATTTCATAAGGATGCAGAGAATATTCCCCTTTTTTATAAACAGAATCTAACAAATTTGGGGTGGTTTTCCTGATTTTGATTATTTTAAACTCGAGATTTAACCATGTTAGGAAGATCTACTTGGATATTCAGCTTTCAGTCATGTGAAATTTAATGTCTATTTAGAATGTCAATATCAATACTCAGACACATAGGTCAGTTTCTTTTAATGGGAAATGCAAAGCTGTTAGCCCATTCACGATTGCAATTTACTGGGCAGAAACAACTTTGTGCTCACTTTAATAGAAAATTGTAAATTGTTTACTTGGTTTGCAAAATGTGATCTCAAACCAGTAGTATCAGTAAACCTGAAAAATGTGTCGACTTGCACTATCTTACCCCTCATCTCAGACTTACTGAATCAAATGTTCTGGGGATGGAATCAGTAATCTCTTTATTGTGATGAACCAGCCCTCCAGGTCATTCTAATACGCTCTCAAATTCAAGAACCACTTGTTTATTATATGTCTGCCTCTTAATAGATCACAAAATGTGAAAAATTCCATTTATACTGTAAAGAAAAAATAATACACAGAATCCTAAGTTAAATAGAGTCAGGAGACCCAAAGGTAGAACTTTCATGTCCTGCCGCAAGACCAGAGCCCAAGATGAAGAAAGACTTCCTCTTCTTGCATGGTAAGAACTCAGCCAGTGAGAGACTGTCACAGCTCACCTAATGAAAAGTCACTGTGATATAGACTCTCAAGGCCTTCAATGGACTCATTGTTTATTAAAGCCCTCCTTTTGAAATTTCTTTTTACCTCTCTTAAGAGTTCTTCTTCCTTGCTGTGCCATGTTTTGGCTGGGGCAGGACGTGGGGAGGAGGACTTTCATGTGGCTCATCATAGTTGCAGACCTCAAAATATAATTTTGGGCTAATATCAAACAAATCCATTTTTTTCTGGAGAAATAACTGGCAATCTTTTTGTGTTAGATCAACAATATCATGGAATAAATCTAAACATATCAGTTTATCATTTTCCCATCCTCATAATAATGTCTACATTTAATAAATTATTTCTAAATTCCCAAATGTTTAATACTAGCAAAAATATATTTACTTCATTTATAATAACTATAATGATATGACATTAAATGAAAAACTTAAGAGATATGTATAGTGCCTGGAAAATCCCATGGACGGAGGAGCCTGGTGGGCTCCAGTGCACGGGGTCCCAAAGAGTAGGACACGACGAGCAACCTCACTTTCACTTTTCACTTTAATGCATTGGAGAAGGAAATGGCAACCCACTCCAGTGTTCTTGCCTGGAGAATCTCAGGGATGGGGGAGCCTGGTGAGCTGCCGTCTATGGGGTCACACAGAGTCGGACACGACTGAAGTGACTTAGCAGCAGCAGCAGCAGCAGACAATGACTATTTGAAACATCCCTGTTACACCTGGAAAAATAGACTGGTTATGTTATTCTCAACAGCTTCATCTTGAACTTGATTATACAACTGACAGAAAACTTCATAAAAGTATTTGTATAATTCTAATTTAAAGTTACTCCTCCTAAGTACATATAGAGAAGACATAAATATCACAAACAAAAATGAAAATACACTTAATTTGTATAGTGAGTCTGTGTGTGCACGTGTACATTTAACATTGCCAACTAGTTTGGGTGATTTAGCCTACTACATTTATTATCTCTCTATATTGCTAATATTTAAATTGATCATTATTAATATGTATAAATTATTATACACTATTTACACTCCTTTACAAAGCTCTACTAAAATGTACATAATTAGTAAGGAGATGATTCTGTGAGCGGTTAGGATGTTGTTATTGAGCTGTGGTGTTGGAGAAGACTGGTTGGAGATCCAACTAGTCCATCCTAAAGGAGATCAGTTCTGAATATTGATTGGAAGGACTGATGCTGAGGCTGAAACTTAATACTTTGGCCACCTGATGCGAAGAACTAACTCATTGGAAAAGACTCCGATGCTGGAAAAGATCGAAGGTGGGAGGAGAAAGGGACAACAGAGGATGAGATGGTTGGATGGCGCCACAGACTTAATTGACATGAGTTTGAGTAAGCTGTGGGAGTTGGTGATGGACAGGGAAGTCTGGCGTGCTGCAGTCCATGGGGTCGCAAAGAGCTGGACACAACTGAGCAACTGAACTGACTGACTGGTACTCAAATAAACACATTTCTGAGACTAAGAAACTAACAGTGATAAAGAGTATTTATCCAAAGATCTAAATGATTTAAACATTAGAAAAGGTACATGTACATATTTTATATATATGTATACCTTTCCTCGATACATATGTGTATACCTTTTATATGTATGTGTATCTTTCATTTATATCTGTAGAGAGAAAAAATTAATTCTTGTTTCAGAAAGTCAATTATACCCCATTTTGGACCTCATCGTCTCCATGAGACAATTATACACAGTGTTTCTTCTGCATGCTATTTTATAGAGCAACACAAATAATTTAGGTATAACATCAACAAAAAATGTAAACTCCCATTCATTAGTTTTAAAATATTATACAAACATATTTCAACTATTTTTATTTATAATATAGTTTAGGCAAGGAATGTGAAATTAAACAGTTATCATGCTTATCATTCAGTACAAAGCAGTTCATGATGTATATTTTTAGGGAATATCTTCAGAAATTTTTTAATGATAAAATATGTTTTTATATCCAGGAAAAAAATTACCTAATCTAGAAATCAACTTCCAAAAACAAGCTAGGCAGCTCTAGTCATCTCATTCTTTCCTTATTGATCACTCTTTTTCATTTGTAGCTTTCTATAATTTCCCTCTTCCTAGAAAGTACAAACAATATGTCAAAATATAAATGAATTACAAATATTTTAAGAAAACCTCTTTAAGTTCTAGAGATTTATCACATGCAGATAGCATAAATCACTGGTAAATCTTAACCAGATGACAACATGGAGGGTGCAGGTGTACTCTTGCAAACAAAATAAAAAGAGCACTATACATATTAAATAAATTCAATGAAGATATTCCTACTAGTATGTGCACACTGATGCCATATAATATATGTGAAATTATACACATATACTAGCATAATCACAACCATATGCATATATGAAATGACAGCATATGTTATCACCAATATGCCAAAAGAGAATCCTATTAGACAGCATGCTTGAGGCTAGGAATATAGGAATGAACCAGATGAATACAGCTCTGACTCTTGGGAGTTTAGAGCATGGTGAGCATAAGTCATATACCAAGATCACTAATGGCAGATCATTCAAAACCAGCTGATAAATCAATATGGTTTGAAAAGAAGTTCATAGTAAATATATGTAAAGTGGTTTTGCTTTGAACAAAGCAGAGTGAATTAAACAATGAATCCAATGCAGTAAAGCATGAGACATCTACTTTTAGCTCCACCTTTAAATCACTGTTATCCTATAGTTGCCTGCTTGCCTTTTTTTCTCAGTATAGTGTCAGAGACAATAGTCATAAAGTTACTAATATTTGAATATTAGAAGTAATATAAGTTAGCTTCTAAAGTATGTTATTGTCCAAAATATTAATGTTTCTATGGATATGAATACTTCAGCTAAAAAAGTAAGATAAACCTTAAAACATTAAGAAAGACCATAGATGTAATTGAGAAAAAGATTATTCAAGGAGTACTTTTTAAAATAAGAAATCTTTGAAAAACTTCTTCACTATCTTTCAGTTTGCTGATACATAGAAACAGTAAGAAAGATGATGCATTTTGCTGGGAGCCAGCACGAGGAGTCCCGCTCATGGCAAAGGTCATGAGGTTAAGGGGCCCAACAGGAAGAGGCGAGTCAGGCCTTAAGGGAGCCTCGCTGGATCTGCTTGTGCATCTGCCCCCAAACCCAGAGTTTGCCTGCCTGCTGCATTATGCCTTTCACCTATACATCCGACATTACGGGGGCTATCCCCCACCACTTCTTTCTGAAAAGGAGTTAACTTAGGACTCCAGTTAATAAATCTCCTGGGCATGACAAGGGTGTTTCAGTCCAAAAACCTCTCTGCTGGCAGACTAGCTTGTGTGACGGGATTATCTACACTCTTGCTACTATGATTTTTTACAATCTCTCAACCATAAACAGCACAGAGAATTTGGAATATTCTGAAAGTCTTAGTTAGCATAGGGTTTTTCTAAAGATAAAAATCATGTTGGTGCAGGGTTTCATTGCTGAGTTAATGATTGCCACCAGGCCTCCATATCCTTAGGCACCTGGGAGTATGTTAATCAATGTAATTGGAATGTAGAAAAAGAAAACAGTAGTTTTGATGTTAGCAATACTGAACTTTTTGAGTTAATGAATTTTCTCTTGTTATAGATCACTGTACTCCTCTTTCTTTGTTATAAATCAGTGTCCTTGCTATGTAAAAATGTAACTTTATCACTATCTTAAGACTAAATAGATCTTAAGGGGAAACAAGTTTTCTGATCAATTAACCTTTATCAATAGAAAGAAAGGTGGGGCCATAAAATGTTAATTGGTCTCCAGACCAGAAGATATTGCAAAACAAATGTAAGAACCTTGTAAGAACAAAGATATGCTGAGAACACATTTATTTCTATGTATAACTAAAAGTATAAAAGTGGACCTGGAAAATAAAGAAATGGACCAGTTCCTGGAAAGACTGGTTTACCCCATGTGATCTTTTCTCATTCTCTGCTTTTCGGGCTGAATTCCCATCTGGAGTGTGGAGGCTCGCCGTGTCTACTTACTTGCCCTGGCTTCTAAGACCCATGCGAGAGGGAGCCCAAGGTGGGGCACCCTCCACTATTCAAGCAGGCGCCGGTGACCTACGTAGGTGGTGCAAACTCCTTGTCTTGGAGTTTTATTGGTTTTCTGCGTAAACCAAGTTATTCAGCCTCTTTTCTCCACTTATTTTCCTACTACACTATTTCTTTCTAATCTCCCTCCATATCTTTAATTAAGCAATTAATTCCTCAGACACTGACACCGTCCCCACTTCGAATTCCCTGTATCCACCGGGGCTGGACCCCGGCAGTATTTTACCACATTATTTCTGATATTTACAGATCTATATTAACAGGAGTTGATGTGTCCTTTACTAAAAAAAGGTGTACAATACTGATATCTGATTTGAAATTTCTTAGAAAAATCAAGATGATCAGGTAGGGAAGAACTTATAGAATGGAAGGAGATTCAGAAAATAGTCATAAGGAGCAGGTTACTACACAAGGACAAAATTAATATGATTTAAAATATAAAGAGGATGAAACTATTATAAACATGGGTATGATCACTATTCTTCTAACTAGTAGAAGCTAGGAGACAGTCCCACTGCTGGGCATACACACCGAGGAAACCAGAATTGAAAGAGACATGTGTACTCCAATGTTTATTGCAGCACTGTTTATAATAGCCAGGACATGGAAGCAACCTAGATGTCCATCAGCAGATGAATGGATAAGAAAGCTGTGGTACATATTCACAATGGAGTATTACTCAGCCATTAAAAAGAATACATTTGAATCCGTTCTAATGAGGTGGATGAAACTGGAGCCGATTATACAAAGTAAGCCAGAAAGAAAAACACCAATACAGTATACTAATGCATATATATGGAATTTAGAAAGATGGTGGACTCTGTGGGAGAGGGAGAGGGTGGGATGATTTGAGATAATGGCATTGAAACATGTATAATATCATCTATGAAACGAACTGCCAGTCCAGGTTTGATGCAGGATATAGGATGCTTGGGTCTGGTGCACTGGGATGATCCAGAGGGATGGTATGGGGAGGGAAGTGAGAGAAGGGTTCAGGATTGGGAACACGTGTACACTTGTGGCGGATTCATACTGATGTATGGCAAAACCAATACAATATTGTAAAGTAATTAGCCTCCAATTAAAATAAATTTAAATTTAAAAAAATAAGTAAAGAGGAAAAGGATGGAAAAAGAAGCTATGATACATATACACAATGGAATATTACTCAGCCATGTAAAGGATGAAATAATGTCATTTGCAGCAACATAGAAGGATCTAGAGATTGTCATACTGCAGTAAGTTAGACAGAGAAAAAAGAATATCATATGATATCACTTGTATGTGGAATCTAAAGAAATGATGAAAATGAACATATTTACAAAACAGAAATAGAGTCACACAAATAGAAAACAAACTTATGGTTGCCAAGGGGGAATGGGGTGGGTAGATGCATTGGAAAATTGGGATTAACATATACACACTATTATACATAAAATAGATAACTAATGAGAACATGAGAACCTACTGTACAGTGAAGTGAAGTGAAAGTCACTCAGTTATGTCCGACTCTTTGCGCCACATAGACTATACAATCCAGGGAATTCTCCAGGCCAGAATACTGGAGTGGGTAGCCTTTTTCTTCTCCAGGGAATCCTCCCAACCCAGGGATTGAACCCAGATCTCCTGTACTGCAAGCAGATTCTTTACCAGCTGAGCCACAAGGGAAGCCCTTTCACTTTCACTGTATAGTACAAGGAACCCTACTCAATATTCTGTAATGACCTATATGGGGAAAAAATCTAAAACCAGTGTGGATATATTTATAACTGATTCACCTGGCTGTGCCACAGAAATGACCACAACAAAATCAGCATTATTTTATAGTATGGACAGTTCACTTATGTGTTTGATATATATAAACTTATTTTAGTTTTTTTCTCTTAACAAGATCGAAAGATATATGTTATGGATTAATTACCAAAGAATTAAGGACACCAGTCCATTCTAAAGGAGATCAGTCCTGGCTGTTCTTTGGAAGGAATGATGTTAAAGCTGAAACTCCAGTACTTTGGCCACCTCATGCGAAGAGATGACTCATCGGAAAAGACTCTGATGCTGGGAGGGATTGGGGGCAGGCGGAAAAGGGGACGACAGAGGATGAGACGGCTGGATGGCATCATGGACTCGAGGGACATGAGTCTGAGTGAAGTCCGGGAGTTGGTGATGGACAGGGAGGACTGGTGTGCTGCAATTCATGGGGTCACAAAGAGAAGGACACAACTGAGCAACTGAACTGAACTGAGAAATTTGTCTAACAACTAATATAAACAGAAGTGCACAGCTTTAAAATAGTTCATGTTTAAACTTATGTCTTTGCTTCATAACTGATATAGAATATTATGCTGTATATTCTCATTATGGCAATGCTTTTACTCTTATAATCACATGCAGCCCAACTAGAATTAGAAGAATGATGAATCATGTGAGTCTCAGTATGCATGGTGGTGTTTTATGTTCCTTTGTCAATAAGTTGTGTCTGACTCCTGACTCCTCTTCAACCCCGTGGACTGTGGCCTGCCAGACTCCTCTGTCCATGGATTCTCCAGGCAAAAATACTAGAGTGGGTTACCATTTCCTTCTCTAGAGGATCTTCTCTACCAGAGATCGAACCACTGAGCCACTGGGGAGGCCCTGGTAATGGTTACCATGTCTTAAAGAAATCCACTGCTATCCCTATTTAATAATGTTCTTGATTTCAAGTCTCCTAAACATCATTCAGAGGATAAGATGGCTGGATGGCATCACTGACTCGATGAACATGAGTCTGAGTGAACTCTGGGAGTTGGTGATGGACAGGGAGGCCTGGTGTGCTGCAATTCATGAGGTCGCAAAGAGTCGGACACGACTGAGTGATTGAACTGAACTGAAACATCATTAGATGTTTGGTAAAATGAGTTCTAGACACATAGATTCAATCATCATCACTATGAGAAGAAAATTTTTAGTAATGTGAACAGTCCTTTTGAGAGCACAGAAATTTATAGAGGGACTGCTACATTGTTTAGACAACTATCTTATGCATGCACACACTCACAAAGTAGTTCTTACATTATTTATGGGGGCATTTTGTTTGCAGATAACTACATTTGTTCACTTTTAGAGTTGTGGGTACAGGCAAACAGAGAGAGGATTTTCTTAAGAGAGACTTTCTTTTTTTTTTTTATTTTTATTTTTTTTAAGAGAGACTTTCTTAAGGCATTTCTTTTTAGGCTTTCAAAAAATGGTACCATTTCTTTAAAAATGTACTTTAAGCAAAATTGTTTACCAAAGCAATTTTAGATAGGTAAAATCTATCCATTTTAATGCTTATCCAAATACAATGTATCACCAATTAGGAATTTAATAAAATATATAATCAAATTAAGAAATGCTTACCATTTGATTTCTATTTGTAGAATTACTTTCAAAAACCTTTATATAGTAATTTAACATAAATATAAACATAGTTCTACCATTAACATATATGTACTGACTAAGCATGAACTCTAATCTCAGTCTACTAATGAAGAGAGATTCAAATTCATTCACTAAACTCAACATAACTATTTGAAGAGTAAACAAAAGAATTATAAAGAGATATACAGTGCTAGAGAGAAAAAAGTTACCACTAAGGATGAAATAATCCTTGAAATAAAGGTAGAAGGTTAGAAGGGAGGTGATTCCATGCATAACAAAGAGTAGGAATGATGGCATAAGTGAGAAATCGACAGACGTGTGCACTTAGGCATAAGAAGAGCAGCTCTAGGTGAATAATTGGTATTTAGAGGTAGTGGATGATGGGTATCTTTGAGCAGAAAATACAGCACATTGTACTTTTGAAGATTAACCTAACAGGATTCTAGTAACTGAATGTTCAATGGGGAGGGTAGGTAGTAAGTGAAGAATAAAAGAGAAATAAACAGAAGGCTGTTAGAATACTTTAGGAATAAAAGGGCCTGGACTAAGGTAAAAGCTGTGGACAGGAAGGAAGGAATGATGTCTTTTGCAAGTAGGATCCAGAGGCTTTCACGCCTGACTCAACTTGAGAGAGAACATTCAAAGATAACACAGAGTCTAAGGAGGTAATCAGAATAACATAGCTGCAGAGATGGCACCGGGGCTCAGTAAGTTCACATTAAGTTGAGACAGTTTTAATGGATTTGGAATCTTTAAACAAAAGTAGTCAAAATGTATTATTATTTCTCATCCTCTCTGTTTGAAATAAAATTTAAATCTCATTCATATATTCAGATCATTCTATACCAATATTTACCTGGATTCTATTATGTGCCAGGCAAACACTAGGCTCTGAGAATACAAAGATTATAAAACAGAGCATTTGATTTCATAGAGTTCATAGAATAGTAACAGAACAGAGATATTACAAATATTTATATCACAATAAGCAATCTAATAGAAATGTATGAAAAGTGCTATGGGAATCTGTTCACTGAAGGAGCCTATAAGTGTGTATGTACTTATTTATATGCATATACTTGTATATATGACTATACATATAACAAGTGAAAACATATGTATATATGTTATATATGTATGGTAACTTTAACACCAATGTATTTCATGGGGTCTTTCCTTGCCTTTCCCTTTTTCTATTTGTTTCTCCCTTCTTTTAAAAAAACACACATAAAATAGTCTCAGAATTTCTGTATGGCTTCACCAATAACACTAATATAAGCAAATCCCCTAAAAAAATCACTTTATCTACTACTCCTTTACTGCATGGGGACAAAAAGGCATATGGTCAAATCCAAAGTTACAAGCTACAGAAAAATATACTCAGAGAATAATCACTCCCTCCCCTATTCCTCTGATCCATATTTCATCCACTTAGATTGACTTAGGCTTCAATGTGTTTCTTCTTATTCATATTAGTAGATATAGTTGGCCCTCCTTATCTGCAGGTTCCATATCCATGGATTCAGCCAATAGCAGATTGAAAATATTTGGGAAAAAAAATATGCAATTTTCCAGAAAGTTCCAAAACACAAAACTTGACTTCATTGCATGCAGACAACAATTTACATTGTATTTACAACTATTTACATTGCATTTATGTTGTGTCAAGTATTATAAGTAATCTACAGATGATTTAAAGAATTAGGGAGGATGTGTTTAAGTCATACGCAAATACTACAGCATTTTTTATTAGAGATTAAGCATCCTTGAATTATGGTATTCAAGTGGGGAATAAATCCACTGCAGAAACCAAGGAATGACTGTATATTTATTGAATTCAATTTTTTTAAGTTAGAAGTTAACTATACATTACCTGTTGCACTTGGCTTTTTCACTTAGCATTTTCTCTTAGAAAATCATCCCATATCATTTCACAGATATCTCTCTCATTCTTTTTAAAAGATGCATAAAACTCCACTGCATGTATTTATCATAGTTTATTCAACTAATTATCTAAGTTTTAATATTTGAGTAATTTCCAATATTTTACAGCTAAGACTTCAGTGAAAAACCCTTGTGTGCATATTTTCTGTATTATTAAGTATGTATCTTCAGGATTTGTAAGGAGCACATAATTGCACTCATCTCACATGCTAGTAAAGTGATGCTCAAAATTCTCCAAGCCAGGCTTCAGCAATACGTGAACCGTGAACTCCCTGATGTTCAAGCTGATTTTAGAAAAGGCAGAGGAACCAGAGATCAAATTGACAACATCCACTGGATCACGGAAAAAGCAAGAGAGTTCCAGAAAAGCATCTACTTCTGTTTAACTCCAGGAGATGGTGATGGACAGGGAGGCCTGGCGTGCTGCGATTCATGGGGTCACAAAGAGTCAGACACGACTGAGTGACTGAACTGAACTGAACCCCTTGCCCAAGGTCTGGGGTGGCGGCCAAGAGGAGCTACCCCATGCCCGAGGTCAGGGGCGGTGGCTGAGAGGAGCTACTCTATGTTCAAGATCAGGAGGGGCAGCTGTGAGGAGATAGATACCCATAGTCCAAGGTAAGGACCAGCGGCTGAACTTTGCTGGATCAGCTGTGAAGAGATACCCCATTTCCAGGGTAAGAGAAACCCAAGTAAGATGGTAGGTGTTGCGGGAGGTTATCAGAAAGCAGACACATACTCACAGAAACTAGTTAATCTGATCACATGAACCACAGCCTTGTCTAACTCCATGAAACTAAGCCATGCCATGTGGGGCTACCCAAGACGAGTAGGTCACGGTGGAGAGGTCCGACAGAATGTGGTCCACTGGAGAAGGGAATGGCAAGCCACTTCAGTATTCTTGCCTGGAGAATCCCATGAATGGTATGAAAAGGCAAAATGATAAGATACTGAAAGAGGAACTCCCCAGGTCGGTAGGTGCCCAATATGCTACTGGAGATCAGTGGAGAAATAAGTTCAGAAAGAATGGAGAGATGGAGCCAAATCAAAAACAATACCCAGTTGTGGATGTGACTGGTGATAGAAGCAAGGTTCGATACTGTAAAGAGCAATATTGCATAGGAACCTGGAATATTAGGTCCATGAATTAAAGCAAATTGGAAGTGGTCAAACAGGAGAAGGCAAGAGTGAACATTGACATTCTAGGAATCAGCAAACTAAAATGGACTGGAATGGGTGAATTTAACTCAGATGACCATTATATCTACCATGTGGGCAGGAATCCCTTAGGAGAAACGGAGTAGCCATCATAGTCAACAAAAGAGTCTGAAATGCAGTACTTGGATGCAATCTCAAAAATGACAGAATGATCTCTGTTCTTTTCCAAGGCAAATCATTCAATATCACAGTAATTCAAGCCTATGTCCCAACCAGTAACACTGAAGAAGCTGAAGTTAAATGGTTCTATGAAGACCTACAAGATCTTTTAGAACTAACAACCAAAAAAGATGTCCTTTTCATTATAGAGGACTGGAATGCAAAAGTAGGAAGTTAAGAAACACCTGGAATAACAGGCAAATTTGGCCTTGGAATGTGGAATGAAGCAGGGCAAAGACTAATACAGTTGTGCCAAGAGAACACACTGGTCATAGCAAACACCCTCTTCCAACAACACAAGAGAAGACTCTACACATGGACATCACCAGATGGTCAACAATAAAATCAGACTGATTATATTCTTTGGAGCCAAAGATGGAGAAGCTCTATACAGTCAACAAAAACAAGATTGGGAGCTGACTGTGGCTCAGATCATGAACTCCTTACTGCCAAATTCAGACTTAAATTGAAGAAAGTGGGCAACACCACTAGACCATTCAGGTATGACCTAAATCAAATCCCTTATGATTATACAGTGGAAGTAAGAAATAGATTTAAGGGACTAGCTCTGATAGAGTGCCTGATGAACTATGGATGGAGGTTCATGACATTGTACAGGAGACAGGGATCAAGATCATCCCCATGGAAAAGAAATGCAAAAAAGCAAAATGGCTGTCTAGGGAGGCCTTACAAATAGCTGTGAAAGAAGAGAAGTGAAAAGCAAAGGAGAAAAAGAAAGATATTAGCATCTGAATGCAGAGTTCCAAAGAATAGTAAGGAGAGATAAGAAAGCCTTCCTCAATGATCAATGATAGAGGAAAACAACAGAATGGGAAAGACTAGAGATCTCTTCAAGAAAGGGAAAGTTTTATGCAAAGATGGGCTCGATAAAGGACAGAAATGGTATGGACCTAACAGAAGCAGAAGATGCTAAGAAGAGGTGGCAAGAATACACAGAAGAACTGTACAAAAAAGATCTTCATGACCCAGACAATCACGATACTGTGATCATTCACCTAGAGCCAGACATCCTGGAATGTGAAGTCAAGTGGGCCTTAGAAAGCATCACTATGAACAAAGCTAGTGGAAGTGACTGAATTCCAGTTGAGCTATTTCAAATCCTGAAAGATGATGCTGTGAAAGTGCTGCATTCATTATGCCAGCAAATTTGGAAATCCCAGTAGTGGCCAAAGGTGCTGTGAAAGAAGAGAAGTGAAAAGCAAAGGAGAAAAAGAAAGATATTAGCATCTGAATGCAGAGTTCCAAAGAATAGTAAGGAGAGATAAGAAAGCCTTCCTCAATGATCAATGATAGAGGAAAACAACAGAATGGGAAAGACTAGAGATCTCTTCAAGAAAGGGAAAGTTTTATGCAAAGATGGGCTCGATAAAGGACAGAAATGGTATGGACCTAACAGAAGCAGAAGATGCTAAGAAGAGGTGGCAAGAATACACAGAAGAACTGTACAAAAAAGATCTTCATGACCCAGACAATCACGATACTGTGATCATTCACCTAGAGCCAGACATCCTGGAATGTGAAGTCAAGTGGGCCTTAGAAAGCATCACTATGAACAAAGCTAGTGGAAGTGACTGAATTCCAGTTGAGCTATTTCAAATCCTGAAAGATGATGCTGTGAAAGTGCTGCATTCATTATGCCAGCAAATTTGGAAATCCCAGTAGTGGCCAAAGGACTGGAAAAAGGCAGTTTTCATTCAAATCCCAAAGAACGGCAATGCCAAAGAATGCTCAAACTACCAGACAATTGTACTCATCTCATATGCTAGTAAATTAATGCTCAAAATTCTACAAGCCAGGCTTCAGCAATACATGAACCGTGAACTTCCAGATGTTCAAGCTGGTTTTAGAAAAGGCAGAGGAACCAGAGATCAAATTGCCAACATCTGCTGGATCATGAAAAAAGCAAAAGAGTTCTAGAAAAACACCTATTTATGCTTTATTGACTATGCCAAAGCCTTTGATTGTGTGGATCACAATAAACTGGAACATTCTGAATGAGATGGAAATACCAGATTACCTGACATGTCTCTTGAGAAGTCTGTATGCAGGTCAGGAAGCAACAGTTAGAACTGGACATGGAACAACAGACTGGTTCCAAATAGGAAAAGGAGTATGTCAGGCTGTATATTGTCACCCTGCTTATTTAACTTTTATGCAGAGTACATCATGAGAAATGCTGGACTGGAAGAAGCACAAGCTGTAATCAAGATTGCCAGGAGAAATATCAATAACCTCAGGTATGCAGATGACACAAACCTTATGGCAGAAAGTGAAGAGGAACTAAAAAGCCTTTTGATGAAAATGAAAGAGGAGAGTGAAAAAGTTAGCTTAACACTCAACATTCAGACAACTAATATCATGGCAACTGGTCCCATCACTTCATGGGAAATAATTGGGAAACAGTGGAAACAGTGTCAGATTTTATTTTTTTGGGCTCCAAAATCACTGCAGATGGTGATTGCATCCATGAAAGTAAAAGATGCTTACCGCTGGAAGGAAAGTTATGACCAATCTAGATAGCATATAAAAAGCAGAGACATTACTTTGCAAACAAAGGTGCATTTAGTCAAGGCTATGGTTTTTCCAGTGGTCATGTATGGATGTGAGAGTTGGACTGTGAAGAAACCTGAGTGCCGAAGAATTGATGCTTTTGAACTGTGGTGTTGGAGAAGACTCTTGAGAGTCCCTTGGACTGCAAGGAGATCCAACCAGTCCATTCTAAAGGAGATCTGTCCTGGGTGTTCACTGGAAGGACTGAGTTGAAGCTGAAACTCCAATACTGCAGCCACCTCATGCAAAGAGTTGCCTCATTGGGAAAGACTCTGAGCTGGGAGGGATTGGGGGCAGCAGGAGAAGGGGATGGCAGAGGATGAGATGGCTGGGTGGCATCACCAACTCTATGGACATGAGTTTGAGTGAACTCCAGGAGTTGGTGATGGACAGGGAGGCCTGGTGTGCTGTGATTCATGGGGTCACAAAGAGTAGGACACGACTGAGTGTCTGAACTGAACTGATCTTCAGGATAAACTCCTAAAATTAGGATTTCTGAGTGTGAAGATAAATTTCCATGTAATTTTCTTAGACATGGCCAAATGGTTCCTTAGGGTCAATTTTCATTACCAACTGGAATGTATAAGAAGCCTGTTTACCTACTGTTTTGCCAACAGAATGTATTTTTAAGTTGTTTTAAATTTTGCCACTATCATGGGTATTTCAGTGTAGCATTATTTCTCATTGGTCTTATCATGAATAAAGATGATATCTTTTCACATATTTAAGAGCCACTTAGGAAAAATGCCTATGTCTATCTTTGATAAATATTTTCTGCCATATTTAGTCTTTGATGTTACTTAGGGTGCTTTTTGTAATGTGAAAGTTTTTATTCCCATCTAGTGAAATTTAGCCTTTAATTTTATTGTGTCTGAATATTGAGTCAATTTAGAAAACATTTGCTTATACATAGCTTACATAGGACTATGTCCTTATTTTATTCTAGAACTTAAAATTTCAATGTTTACATTTAGTTCTCTGAACCACTTGAATTTACATTTGTATACGGTGTGAAGAATGTATCTAACTTTATCTTTCACTCAATTATAATTTGTTATCCTAATAGCATTTATTTAAAAAAAACATTTGATTATTTAAAAGCATTTCAGAAATACATTTGAAAAATATACCTTGATATCATAATGCATTTTAATCTCATAAAATATATAACAGAAACATTTATTTGCATGTTTCATTAAATATTCTAATTATTTCCTGAATTTTAAGCAGAAGTCACTTTGTTTTCCAAAAAGTAAGGTATGTTGCCTGAAATACATTTCTACTAACCATGACGTCACTCAGCCAAACTACAAATAGTTTTTTTATAGACCTAGGTGCTACTTTTTCCATGTTCTAGTAAAGTTCCAGTTCACTATCATTTATTTACCATGACTCATTGGGATCCTCTCCCACAAAAGACGACTAAATTAACCAGCAATATTTAGGGCAAATATCCATTGCACAGCAGTTGGAACTTGAACAAAAAATTTTACTTTAGCTATAGCAACTAGAACAGGAATGGATTACCCACTGTGAGCCAAAGCTGGTTCTTTAACAAAAACTGCATGTTTCCTCACCTACCATCCATAATCTTCCTACAGCAGTTGGGGATTTAAAATTGAGTCTAATATTAAGATCCATTACAGACATTTCTACTATTTGTGATTTAGAAAAGTGAAAATCACCCTGCTGGGCCTAATAGCTGAATGTCCCTCAAGATGGCAACAATTCCTTACAGTGTAACACAAAGAGAGAATTCAGGCTCTGCTCCTTTATCTTCTCTTTATGTATTTTAATCTTGTTTCCCACTTTCACATATGAACATATAAAGTATAATGGGGATTAGAAAACTTTCTTCTATTTAGAACAAGACAGTAAATGTTTTAGGCCTTGTGAGCCATATGGTTTCTGTCTTAACTCTGCAGTTGTAGTGTTAAAACAGCTGTAGTTGGTTCTAAAACATAAAATTGAACTATTTGTCTTGAACCTTTTAAAGTTTCACCATTATTAACATCGTAGAGTAACTCCAGTTAAATTTAATTTATTTAAATAGAATAATAAATTCAAAGAATCTGCTCTAATGTTGAGAGAGCTAGAATGGTTAAGGGAATTTGAAGAATTAATTAGTGGGGTACCTCAGGTTGAGAATATCTTGATAAAACTCAACACACAATTACCATCTAATTGGCCAAAGTGTTCATGCACAATAAGTGAATATGACATCATCTGTAACAGAACCAAATGTACGGGCACTAGGAGGAGGTGGCCTACAACATTTTCTTCCCTATTTGCACACACACACACACACACACACACACACTCAACCACACACAATCCTATTTTTCACAATGTGAATATATATAAAGTTTCAAAAGGTAAATAATACAAATCTTAAACAAAAGCACAAAAGGCCTCAATGTTTGTACCTGCAGGCCAGCAAGACAAACTGATACTTTCCCCAACTGTCTTACCTGAACTTTAACGTAATTATTTTATTTTACCTGACAACTCAAATCCTGTTTCATTACTATACTTGAATTCCAAAGTAATGGGAAGAATCTCTGAAATACTCAGCATTCCATGGCTTCAGCTTGACAAATGGCCTTACTATTATACTTTACAACCATGCCTGAATGTGTTCTCTCATTCAGAGTGTATAGATTCAGTTTTAGAAGTTGCTATTCATGAGAATCCATTCCATTTCATGCAGAGGACTTAGTTATCTCCTTTATCTGTGTTATGCTTATTGGACCACTGAGGGAAACTAAAGTGAATTTAAATACGGTTTTTGAATGTTAGTCATATAAGAGGTAACTCCTGTAATTTTTTGCATGATCATTGGTTCTGTTGCTTTCATAAGATATGTATTTTGAGAATTAAAATATTAATAAAGTAACACCAAGTTTCTTTTTAAAAGAACATTGAAACTGAGAAAGAGGAAATGAGATACAGTACCAGGAGAAAAACTGTATTTGCAATGTATCACTAGTAAAGGTAAAAGAAGCTAAACTGTACTTGGATTTTAGAACTATTTTTGTCTATAGTGAGATGAGCTTATATGATATGGATAATTGGAAAGAGAAATCATTGGGTGTTCTTATTACTATGGCATGAGGTTATCTTAGCTGTGGTTAAAACTGTATACACTGCATTTTAGAAGATTAGAAGAATAAGCCTTTAGTACATGGTGGTTATCATCTTTCCAAGTCTCAGTAGTGGGATAAGAAGGGATGGTAAATCTTGTTTTGTAGAAGAACCAAGTTCTCAACATATGTAGAGGCCTGGTTATACTTTTAATCAATGGCTCAAGTGATCAAGCCCACTTGGGCTTCCCATGTGGTGCTAGTGGTAAAGAACTTGCCTGCCAATGTAGGAGATGCGAGATGTAGGTTCAATCCCTGGGTTGAGAAGATTCCCCTGGAGAAGGGAATGGAAACGCACTCCAGTATTCTTGCCTGGAGAATTCCATGGACAGAGGGGCCTGGCGGGCTACAGTCCAAGGGTTTGCAAAGAGTCGGACCCTGCTGAACGAGTGATCCAGTAACACACGCACACAAGTGATCAAAAGCTACAGAGATACATAGATACATACAGAAATATGCTAAAGGCAAATTTAAATGTATTATTTCTTTTATAAACATCTTGGTTTATTGTATGTGTTGACAAAAACGTTCACTGGGCTTTTTCTATAACATCTTACTGGAAAACCCAGATAATATTTTTGACCAACTCAATAGAAAACTTAGCGGATACAAATAAGCCTGCATCACTTTGAGGGCAAAATTACAACTCATCCTTACAAAGTAGAATCTGGAATGTTTCTAAAGGTTGTCCTAACCTTCTTAAGTCCCATCTCTCTTCTCTTCTTTTAAAAACTATTGGGAACAGAAAGGTGTAGCCTTAGCCCTTAGGGTGATAAGTTTTATGGTGCTAGTCACAGGTAGAAGAGATCTTTAATGTACAGAAGAGATTTCATTATCTGAAACTACCAGAGCCTGTAAAATGCTTGGAAATACAGATTGTCAAGAATGGGAATTACTAACTCTGTTACACAAAATGATACATTTAGGTTTGACATACTTTGAGCTTTGGTTCCTATATTTTTCAATTACATTTCTAGTCTGCTTTAGAGCATACTTAAAGTAAAACATGTATTTTACTTTAATTCCTTGAATGTTGGAAATTTGTGTAGCATCTATGAATGCTATGTAATTAAATATTTAATAACTAGAACATAGTTTTTTCTCATTCAAAATTTGTAAACATGAACATATTCTGTAGTAGAACTTGGATTTTATCATTTTCTATCCCAAATTGATTAGTATTTTTAATAGGAACTTTGCAGAACACATGGTCTACATACATATGGAATTAAGCAACTTCATATCAATTTTAAGAAACACAATAATTATATTTTGAAGTAACATTTCAGCAATCCAAAATTCAAAAGCTACTGATTGAGACAGTATGAAGTACTTTTGACTTGAATAGTGTCTAACTGAAAAAAAGTTTGTCTAATTGATGATTAGTCATCCATCTATTCATTAAAATATTAACTCTTCAAGCAATTATTAATAAATTACTTTGTGGCAGATACACAGGAGAAAGAAATATAAATAACTTTAAGCAACTTAAACCTGAAACTATTATTCTTGAGATAATGATAGCAAAAAAGGATTGCTCAAAAATTTCTACATATTGCACAAATGAAGAATTATATTATTTAGCTTTGGTGTAATAAAATACCCCCCAAATCTCAGTGGCTTACCACAACTAGTATTTCTCTCTCATATTATATATCTGCTGGATCTCTGATCTTGTTCTATTGCCCAGGCTGAAGGAGCAGTCTTTTTGGGGATATGTCATTTTCATTGCAGAGGATGGCAGAATTCAGCAACGTCTATTTAACTGGCTGAGACGTGACATAAATTACATCCATTCACATCCCATTGGCCAACATGTGTTACAAAGCCTAAAGCAAAATCAAAGGGACAGGGAGAAAAACTTTGCCTATTGGACACACAGAAAGTCACGAGGCAATGAAAGAGGATTTAGAATGCTCTTATAGAAGGAAAGAGAGAATATTGCTGAAAACAATAAAGCAGAGGAATTCTGTGTCTTCCCACTATGGTAGGATTTAGGAGTCATCTCCTTATCCATGGCACCTCTTCATATTTCCTTTTTATTTCTAGTTGATTCCATTTTTGTACTATATTGACAAATTGACTGGTCCCACAACAGAGTAAACTCATTAATTCTGAAAGAATAGGAATCAATTTTACACTTAATACAAGGAAAACATTTTGAACTTCATAGTCATTCTCTTTTTCTTTCTTCTCTCCAGAATAAGGCCAATTAAAGGAATGAAATTATCGCTAGAAAAAAAATATTTTAAATGCAAATTCTTAATCAGTAAAAGTGTATGGCAATTCTGAAGCCTAGAGACAATGGGTAGCTGAATTAAGTTCCCCCCATCAAAACGAATCATTATGAAAGTTGATCCTATGACATAGATCATACATGTTCTAAAAAGGAAAACAACTAAAATGCATACTTTTAAGCAGTAAAAAAAAAAGTATGTAAGTCTGCCAAGAATTCCAGAAGCAATATTAAACTGGTAAAGGCAAACAGGAAAGAAAAAATATACTACATATTAAACAAGTCTGTTGTTTTGAACATTATGGTTTTCCTGCTGTTATTTTGCTAAAGGGCACAGAACTATTATTAAGTAGGAGCCAAAAAATCACAGTGTAGACCAAATGGAGCCTATTACTGTGAGTAAATATTTGAGAACATTGAACTTAATATTAGCTGCTACTGAATAAGAACAAAACTCAACGTAAGTTATGGATCTGACCACATGCTTGTCATAAGAGTTCTAGTTATCTCATCTGGCCCCCTAGGAAGAAAATAGAAGGGAATAACAGCTATGAAACAAAATTACTTCATACAAGTTAAGAACTTATTTCTTTAAAATGCAACTACTCATAGGAAAATGTATCACTGTTTTTACCAACTATCCACACAATAAAACTGTACATACTGCATTTATTCCCATATATTTTATAGAATAACAGTGGCTAAAAATAAAAGTCATTCAAACTAACTAACTAAGACATGTTGACTATTCAAAACATGTCCTGCAATCATGTTAGACTCCCCAGGTCTTGCTTTAGAATATTTGCCGTCCACAGAGCTCTGTATAAAATTCACAACTACTGAAGAACCAGTTCCAAAAGATGTTCTCCAGGATAATATGTGGGCTTAATGGGGTACATGTGTTTCAAGGACATCCGACACATGAGGTAACTAATAACCCAAAGATAATGACCAGGTAATATTGAGAGTGGGAAGCTCTTGGTAGAGGGACAGAAAGATGAAAATCCATGCCATAGTAATGTGTGAGATTGGCTATAATATTCTCTGTATAAGACAACATTATAAGGCGGGGAGAAACTGTGACTAGAAGGAAAAGTCCACTGGCAAAGAAAGAAGACAAAAAATATGAGAAGAGAAGTGAAGATTCCAGAAAAATGACTACACAAAGAGTCAGAGAAATAACAATCTCAAGAATTGCTTAATTTTCAGTTCTATTTCCAGGACACTTGTGTCTTAAACACACAAAAAGTCTGCCTTTTACTAGGAAACTTCTATGAATCTCATTCTTACAAACTAAAGATTGTAATTAATATATATGGTCTATATTTTGACATTTCTCTAATATGATTACTGACAATTAACAAGTTACAACATGACTTTCAATTATACAATAGATGCAAACACAAACAAAAAAAAAACGAACTGTATTTGATAATCATATTGTTTATGTGGTACTGATCATGAACACTGAAACTGAATTTTATATAGTATAAGATAAACCAAATGGAAAACTTAATGATACACAAATCATTAAAGATTAAGAACCAGTATATTCAGCATAAGAGAAAGAAGATGAACATATAAGTTCAAAAAGATTATGTTAAAACCCTCTAGTTCAAATTTGAATTGAATGAATCAGTATGAACTCATGATGCCGTATATATAGACAGTCCCGTATTTATGATGGCTTAACTAATTAATACAACTTTTCAGCTTAACAGTGGTGCAAAAGTGATATGCCTGTGGTAGAGTCATACTTTGTTTTATAAATTTGGTCTTTTCCTGGTCTAACTATATGTAGTACAATATCTCCAGTGATGCTGGAGAGTGGCAGTGAGATGTTCTCAGTCAGCTATGCAATCATGAGGGTAAACAATCATTCTGTACTCACATAGCCATTCTGTTTTTCACTTTCACTATGGTCTTCAATAAATTACATGAAATTTCAATAGTTTATTATAAAATAGGCTGGGTGCTAGATGATTTTATCTAGCTGTTGGCTAATATAAGTGTTCTGAGCACGTTTAAGGTAAACTAAGTGAAGTGAAGTGAAAGTGAAATCGCTCAGTTGCATCCGACTCTGCGACCCCATGGACTGTAGCCTACCAGTCTCCTCAGTCTTTGGAATTTTCCAGGCAAGAAAACTGGAGTGGGTTGCCATTTCCTTCTCCAGAGGATCTTCCCAATCCAGGGATCAAACCCGGGTCTTCCGCATTGCAGGCAGATGCTTTACGGTATGAGCCACCAGGGAGCCCTAAGGTAAACTATGCTAAATTTTAATGTTTGGAAGGATAAGTATATTAAATGCATTTTCAGCTTAAGATATTTTCAACTCACGATGAGTTTATTAGGACACATCAACCATTTTAATGGACTCTGGATTCTGGTTCAAACGCACTACTGAAAGAACAAAGTTATTTGAGGAATGTGTATCCTGACTGAATATTTGTGTTGTTCAGTTGCTCAGTCATGTCTCTTTGCGATCCCACAGACTGAAATCCCATGGACTTTGTGATCCCATGGACTGCAGCATGCCAGGCTTCCCTGTCCTTCACCATCTCCTGGAGCTTGCTCAAACTCATGTCCACTGAGTTCATGATGCCAACTCAAAGACTGAATATTTGGTGATATTTAAAAAAACTATGGTTAAATATTCTTTGATAATGATATTATATTTTTAAAAATAATCTTATTTTTAGAGATATACAGTAACTATTTAGAAGATGGTACAGTGTCAGGATTTGTGTAAAAAGATAAGTAGTAGTATGAAGTAGAATAGAAGACTATTGATAACTCTTGAGGCTAGGGGACACATAATGGAAATTTATCATACCAGTCATTCTATCTTTTGTATATATTTGAAATTTTAAATATAAAATATTGATGAAATAATCAGTTGCCAATAAATGGCAGAAATGGAATATATTTAAAGCTTTTTCAAAAATAGCATCCTGTGAATGAACAGCACCAAATGAACTGAAAACATTTATACCTATCCATACTAATAAAGAGACAACTCATGCATACAAAAAAGAATGGAAAAGTATAGCCATATTTACTCCCAATTTTACATTAGTTATACCAGTTATACCATTTGTACATCCACTGGGAACTTTCATGGGCTAGCCTGTGTTACATACTGGGCGGTGGTGCTGCTGCTGCTGCTGCTGCTAAGTCGCTTCAGTCATGTCCAACTCTGTGCGACCCCATAGATGGCAGCCCACCAGGCTCCCCCGTCCCTGGGATTCTCCAGGCAAGAACACTGGAGTGGGTTGCCATTTCCTTCTCATGTCTAAACATGGACCTGCCTTCAGAGTATTAAGTCCCTGTGTTGGTTGTATTTTTAGGCTCATGAAGCTCCCTCTTCTTCTCCATCACAAAGTGGCCTATTGAAAGTTACTGGAATATGGTATGTATGCACTCTATTTAACTTC
>SJXQ01001003.1:0-35920 GCA_006408695.1 Aepyceros melampus
AGAAAAGTTATGACCAACCTAGATAGTATATTCAAAAGCAGAGACATTACTTTGCCGACTAAGGTCCATCTAGTCAAGGCTATGGTTTTTCCTGTGGTCATGTATGGATGTGAGAGTTGGACTGTGAAGAAGGCTGAGTGCCGAAGAATTGATGCTTTTGAACTGTGGTGTTGGAGAAGACTCTTGAGAGTCCCCTGGACTGCAAGGAAATCCAACCAGTCCATTCTGAGGTAGATCAACCCTGGGATTTCTTTGGAAGGAATGATGCTAAAACTGAAGCTCCAGTACTTTGGCCACCTCACGCGAAGAGTTGACTCATTGGAAAAGACCCTGATGCTGGGAGGGATTGGGGGCAGGAAGAGAAAGGGACGACCGAGGATGAGATGGCTGGATGGCATCATGGACTCAATGGATGTGAGTCTTAGTGTACTCCGGGGGTTGGTGATGGACAGGGAGGCCTGGCGTGCTGCGATTCATGGGGTCGCAAAGAGTCGGACACGACTGCGCGACTGAACTGAACTAATTGCTGTTTTAGAAACCTGTGTTTGAGCAGACTATGATGCACTTAGAAATATTCCAGGATTGTTTTGTAGTCTCCAGAGCGGTGAGCAGAACCTGAAGGCCATAAAAATCCCCTAAAATGGCTAAGGAATTCTTCACATACTTAGCAGATACTCATTCCACATAGCCAGCAGCAATACTATGTTTCTCTATGGAGTCTGGAAATCCAGAAAACTGCCCTTCCAACTTAAAAACACTGTTATCTCCTGTTTTTGATAGCCATCCCCCTAAGTTTCCACATGCAGACACTTTATAGCTTTTAACTATGTCTGCTGAAGCCTTTTCATAATTTCATGGTGACTCTCATGCTGGAATTCTGTTTGGGAGATGGATGGGGAGCCCTAACTTAAACACTTTTTTCACTTTGACTCAGGTTGTTTCCATATCCTGCCCTTTCCCTAGCCTATGAAGCCACAGGAGTCATCTGTGCCCCATGTCACTGACTGACACTTGCTGGGTGCCATTTCATGGTGGAAAATGGGACACTGAGGAGCCAGCCCTTTTCTCTTTGGCCTCTTATTTATATTATTGAAGTAACTGAATAAAGCCTTGGTGATTAATTGGCTTGGCTTATTCTAACTGACCATCTCAACTTCTGCCAGTTCAACAAGTGGGTGATAAGATTCTGATTTTATTTTCTTCTAACAAAATATAAATATCACTGAAAAAATTAAATAGAATTAGTGTAGTACCTTTAGCTATCTTGCACTGGCAGATCTATTTGATTACTTCCTAGCAACAGAACTTCATAACCAACTTACTTATAATATTAGCTAAAACAAGCTTTTGCATGTTAAATTAATATCATTTGATATTGAAGATTGATTAGTTGAGAATATAGATCTAAAGAAAGAATTTAATTTTTTCTGGTTATAAAAGGGAAAGAGACTTTCCCCTCCTTTTCTTGTAGCATTTCCTTTAGAAAAGCTGTAGCTGTAAATCCTTTCTAAGTATGTAGATTCTGTTAAAATTTAAATAAGCCTCCTGCTTAAAATTAGCAGGGTCTTGGAAGCCTTAGAACCATCTCTTTGAAATAAGGACATCAAGGAAGAGGGTGCCTTGTCTCCTTTTCCCTATTGGAGCTTAGCCTAGGATCCTGGCTCTAAGTTGTAACTTTCCCCTTGTCACAAGATATAACTAAAGGGTGAGATTTCCTTTTGTCTTTGGAATCTCTTTAGCATATGCCTCTAATGCACATCTCAGTCTGGCTCAATATTTATTCCAATTGTTATATAAAACTGTTTCTTTTTTTCCCTACACATGTGGAGAATATTCACTGGGTTGACAGATTTTTATTTCTAATTATTTCCTTAACATCAGTAGTTCTTTGAAAAAAATTCCACCTCTGCCCCTGCAAAAAATAAAAATTTGAAGTTTTACATTAAAAATTTTTTCATTGGGTTTTTGTTTGGTTTTAATTATTATTAGTGTGAGCTTGAGAGTCCAAATGCTTAGGTGTGGGTCTGATGTCTTTCTAAGTTCTTCCACATGCCACCTGTGCAATATGGGCAAGTTATCTAACATTCTTAACTCTGTTTCACATCTAGATACTATAGAAGTTTAAATTCCAAATATAAATTTCTAAAAACACAAATCATTTCTTCAAAATTCAACAGAAAAATATAGCTAGGATTGGTTCTAAATCACAATTTTAAAGTCTAATAGTGAAAAATCACTCTCAAAATCAACAAAAAATATATACACAGTAAATTTTCATTATTCATGGCAGTTATATTCAATAAAGTTACTGTATACACTGAATTAGTGAGGACTGTACCACTGCTCCTAGGGGAAATACAGGATCAGGTTCCTGCATGCCTCTCTGGTCACATTTTCCTCAACTGATCAATATATAACCTTGTTTTATGTGTGCTAATGTTTAAAGACATCTTTTTCAATATTGTTGTTTCATTAACACTGGACTCATAGCTAACAGCACCATAACTTATGCCTAAATGAAGTTTCTTTAACACATATATATTCTCTGTACGGTATATCACAGCCTTCTTGTGAATAGAACACTAGATTGTACTTCAACACCATGCTTAAGACCATCTTGGAGAAATCACCAATAAAAAGCAAAGAACGGAAAACCACAAGCGGCATGTGACAACAGAAACAATGACTGTTTACATCATGAAAGCGGAAATGCGGGCAGAGTATCACCTTGTTCAATAGCTGAAAATGTGTATACTGGGCATGTCGTGAATAACTGTGCAAGTGCCACCACTACTTATCTGAAGATTAAAAACAAATTACAGCAGGTAGGCAAATTCACAAATATGCAATCTGCAAATAATGAGGAATGACTAGGTATCTCTATGAATATAGGTGTAAGCATTTATGTGTGTATTTATGTTCACTGATACACTTACAAAGTCAATAAAAGTCCAGTGAATGGGATCAGGACATGCCACTCCCAAATGTGCCCTTTTAAGGGAGTTCCTAGTGGCCTAATGGATTCCAGGCTTTCACTGCCTTGCCCCAGGTTCAATCCTTCGTTAGGGAACTGAGACCCCACAAGCAACATGGTGTGGCCAAAACAAAAAGTGTCATTTTGACATAAGAAATGTTTTAAACAGAAGGAACTTGAGAATTGATACATGCAGGAAGAACTCTGACCTCCCCTCTTTTCCCTGAAGCACACCAGGAGATCCTCATGTGAGGGTACCCTCAAGGAGGGTAACAAGCTGCCCTCCTTGTACCCCTGGGCAAAGAAGCATCTTTGTCTCTGAAGAAGGGAAATCCAAACTTTCCCCAGTTTATTACCCTCAGCTTACACCCTTTTGTATTATTACATTTTCCAACTTTCCACTCACTCTTCATCAAACCTAGTATTAAAATGCTCAGGCTTAACTGTTTCTTCAAGTCTTTATTTCTTCTCAGGTCAGGTAGAACTTATATTAAATAAATTTATACTATTTTCATATTAATTTGTCTATGTCAGTTTAATTTTCAGGCCCAGCCAGAGACCCTAAGAGGGTTTTGAAGTTTTCCTCCTCTGCACTTTCTCCTCTGACTTTTTGTCCACCTTGCATATTCCTCTTCTCAGCTGCTCCTTAACCAATTTTCCTATCTCAGTTAATGTTCTAACAACTACTTCATTATTCAGGACTAAAAATCAGTCCTGATTAAGTTTATTTTTTATCTTTTTTGAGTCTTAATCTTTTCCCCCTCAACTGCCTATACCCCTAATCCATCCTCAATCCATCACCAAGTCTGATTACAAGTTCTACCTCCAATATTCCAAATACTTCTTACCACCTCCACTCCTGCCACCTTTGACCATGTCACCACCACCTCTTGTCCAAACTTGTACAATAGCAACTCTCACACTATTTTACCTTTGGTACTTACACTATAGGGGCTTTCCTGTTGGCTCAGATGGTAAAGAATCTGCCTGCAATACAGGAGACCTGGGTTCTCCCTGGGTCAGAAAGATCCCCTGGAGAAGGGAATGGCTACCCACTCAAGCATTCTTGCCTGGAAAACCCCCATAGACAGAGGAGCCTGGTAGGCTACAGTCCATGGGGTCACAAAGAGTTGAACACACTGAGCGACTAACACATTTTCACCTATACTATATCAAAACTGTATTATTTTTTCATTGCCCTTTACATAATATTCATGAGAACAGGAACTTTTCTTTTTGGTTTACCACTGTAATTTCAGTATCTAGAATGCCAAACAGATAGGAAGAGGTACTATAAGTACCTAAAATGTTAAGCAATAGTAGGAAGGGAAAAAATATTAATTGAACCTTTCTGAACCTTCCATTTCTCTTTTTTAGTTTTCCTTCCCTACTATCTTAACTCAATATGTAATTCCTGGACGGCCAGAATACTTGCCTTTCACTGTGGCATGTGTTAATAAAGAAAATGTAGCTGTCACAGAAAATTGAATCAACATAGGCTAATACAACTGAGTTAATACATCTAATGCATATATTAACTCATATCATTTTAAAAATATTTCATTCCCACGCTCACCTCACTACTTCAAGTCTCATTCCCTTGAATCAAAGAGTAGACATAGCTAATTTTCAGAAAATACTATCACTATTTGAGGACCAATTTGCTGAAATTCCTGTGAGCATGTGCTTTTCTAAGTCATAAAAGAGAAGCAGTGGATGTGAATGGCTCACCGCATGCATTCTGATACTTTAAGCTTTATTAATTGAACCTTTCTGAACCTTCCATTTCTCTTTTTTAGTTTTCCTTCCCTACTATCTTAACTCAATATGTAATTCCTGGACGGCCAGAATACTTGCCTTTCACTGTGGCATGTGTTAATAAAGAAAATGTAGCTGTCACAGAAAATTGAATCAACATAGGCTAATACAACTGAGTTAATACATCTAATGCATATATTAACTCATATCATTTTAAAAATATTTCATTCCCACGCTCACCTCACTACTTCAAGTCTCATTCCCTTGAATCAAAGAGTAGACATAGCTAATTTTCAGAAAATACTATCACTATTTGAGGACCAATTTGCTGAAATTCCTGTGAGCATGTGCTTTTCTAAGTCATAAAAGAGAAGCAGTGGATGTGAATGGCTCACCGCATGCATTCTGATACTTTAAGCTTTAAAATATGATAAGACTATGTATTATTCAGATCATCACTACCACCAACAAAAATTTGGGCCTTGTCGCCTCTAATTTCAATGATTCTCTTTCAATTTCTCCATGACTTCCAAAGTCAACTAATTAAAATCTTTCCCTTTTATTTCAGAAAATTACCTTTTCCTTGTTCTTATTTAAGATGAATATATAGCCAAATCTATCACAGTAGAAACTGTTTCAACTGTGGAACCAGAAATATCCCTTTTTAAAGTCTTCTCCACACACACCCCCATGCCCCACCCCCCGGCCCTGCCCATCAACCTGGTAATTTTAAGCCACAGCCACTATCAGGTAAGTTGATAGGTTAGTAAAAATAAATAAGACATAAAATCCTAATAAATTTGTAACTATGGTAAAATATAATTACTTGATGTTTTTCTTAAGGGCTTTCTCCAGTTTTTTCACTTGTTGTTTATAAAGTCTTAATTCTTGCTGTGTGGGCCTGCAGAAAATAAATCATGTTGAACATATTCAATTTACTTAATAAAACTATAAAGATATTTACTAATAAAGCATACTCTATTACTTGTCATAAATATGCTTAAAAATTCTTAAAATATTTCATAACCGCTAATGAGGTACTTATTGGCCACTGAATTTCTTCTGTGTATCCACTATTCAAAACTTTCTACAAACTAAAAAAATAAAAATTAATTAAAAAAAACACTTTCTACCCACTTGTATTGTTATTAACCTGTTACTTGCTTTTATAGTGAATTATCTCAAATGCACAAACAAGAATAGAGTAAAACAAATAGTGGTGTGTCCATGCCTCAAGCTTTATCAAAGCTGAATAGTAATCTGTTTAAAATCTTTTAACTAAAACCTTATACAGCTACTTCAAACTCTGTGTCCCTAATTATTGCCATTGCTCTCTCCTTCTCATACCATGAGGTTCCCTGGTGGCTCAGCTGATAAAGAATCCACCAGCAATGCAGGAGACCCCAGTTCAATTCCTGGGTTGGGAAGATCTGCTGGAGAAGGGATAGGCTACCCATTCCAGTATTCTAGGGCTTCCCTTGTGGTTTAAATGGTAAAAAATCTGCCTGTAATGAGGGAGACCTGGGTTTAAACCCTAGTTTGAGAAGATCCTCTGGAGAAGGGAACGGCTACCCACTCCAGTATTTTGGTCTGGAGAATTCCATGGACTGTATAGTCCATGAGGTCACAAAGAGTCAGACAAGACTGAGCAACTTTCACTTTTCACTTCCCATACCACAGGTAACCACTAGCTCAAATTCATTGTTCATTATCCCATGAATGTTTTCAAATTTTCCCTTCATATTTATATAACCATAAATTTACACATTACTATGTGGCAGGCTTTTAAATCTTAGAGAAATGGTTTTTTTCATAGGTATCAGTTTCCTCTCCATTAAAGTATAAGCTTTACAAGAACAAGATATTTGTTTTGTTAGGTACGATATAAAAACTTAGGACCATGTCTAACTTACAATAGGTATCCAACAATATTTGATGAAAAGTCTCAACATTGTACATTCATTATTACTTTCTGTCAACATGTAGAGTGAGTTCCTTCTGTGGTAGTATGCTTGTATATAAATAAACCTTTCTGTTGTATGTCATTTAAACTTTAAAAATTTTCTCCCTTCCCATAACACATGTATATGATGAAATAAGACATTCTAAATAATTTGGAAAAAAATTTAAAAAAAAGTTTGTGAAACAGAAACTTACTGGCATAGGCTAAATCTATTCTGAGTTCCTAGCCAGTTTTATCTTCTTCCTATTTTCTCACTCCCCTTGCTTACATATGTATTTTTGTTCTTTCTATCATATGAGAGACTGATGACTAAAATGAGTATACAAATATCAGGTCCCCAACATTAGTTTTAGAGTAAAGGGGACAGGATGACTGATTTAACATTCAAAATTCCACTATTTGCTTAAATAAAAGTTAAATAAAAATGACAAGTTTCTCTCACCTGGTTTCCAAATCTTTTTGAAGACTGAGCTTCTCACTTAAAAGTATATCTATCTTAGTTTTTGATTCCTTGAGTTGATTCTGTAATGACTGCAACATAGTGAATAAACAGTTAACTTTCCTAAGAGATTAGATTATTATTTTACTTTATTAAAAAGTATTTATCAATCATATAGTCCCCCATACCATTAGAAGGCCGCTGTAAGTGGGTGAAGCACTCAGGCTTCTATAATCTTCTTCTTCTGACTGACTTTCATCTTCTTTATATAGTCTATGAAAAAATACATGCAGTGTATTTATTAAAAAATTATCTCCAAAGGAAAAAAAATTAGCTAACAAAAATTAAATCAATACAATAAGGGCTTGATAACCTCAACATAAACTAAAACTTAAACCAAATTTCCCTCTTATTCTTACAGAAAATTGTATTAGAACATACTAATTAACTAGTACTACAGTATACATTTGTTCACTAATGCCATAACTGGAAGTTAAGATCCATGCAAACCAGAAGTTTGTCTTGTTCACCATTGTATCTCACTGCCCAGAATAGAGGGCTTAAGGAGTAGAAAAACACTTGTTGAATGAACAAAGAATATTGTTTTCTCCTTCCAGTACTTTTAGATCACAAAAAACTATATAAAAAAATACAGAGTGTAAGTGGACAAGTCCACAGATTGAGTGGCCCTGATTAAGTTTTGACATCTTCATTAGTGAGTTGTTATTATTTGGGTAAGTCAGTCTCTCAGAATTTTTCTTCTCAATCTGTAGAACAGAGATAATTTCTATCACATCTACCTCACAAAATTGGTTTTAAAAGTAAATAAAAGACATCAAAACATTGTGTGAGCTACAAAGTACTAGCAAATCAGTATTAATGTTTTTAAAACGGATAACACTAATACTGGGCTGTCCGAGATGGTAAACACTAGGTACATACAGGCAATGAGTGCTTGAAATATGGCTAGTGCAACTAGCAGTGTAAAATATCCTTCTGTTAAACACAACTTTATTGTTTAGGACTACCTTCCACTTTGATGCATCATGTTAAGGTATTAATGTTTCGGCCTGGGTTGTACAGAGTGCGTGTGCGGTTTGTAGTACCATATATTATCTGTATGCAGGTCAGGAAGCAACAGTTAGAACTGGACACGGAACAACAGACTGGTTCCAAATAGGAAAAGGAGTACATCAAGGCTGTATATTGTCACCCTGCTTATTTAACTTCTATGCAGAGTACATCATGAGAAACGCTGGACTGGAAGAAACACAAGCTGGAATCAAGATTGCCGGGAGAAATATCAATAACCTCAGATATGCAGATGATACCCTGGGATTTCTTTGGAAGGAATGATGCTAAAGCTGAAGCTCCAGTACTTTGGCCACCTCATGCGAAGAGTTGACTCATTGGAAAAGACCCTAATGCTGGGAGGGATTGGGGGCAGGAGGAGAAGGGGATGACCGAGGAGGAGACGGCTGGATGGCATCACGGACTCGATGGACGTGAGTCAAAGTGAACTCTGGGAGTTGGTGATGGACAGGGAGGCCTGGTGTGCTGCGATTCATGGGGTCGCAAAAAGTCAGACATGACTGAGCGACTGAACTGAACTGAACTATATTAATACAAACTCACCACCAGTCTAGTCAGGATCAATGGACTGATTCAATCAGAATGATACCAATATAACACTGTTTGTTCTGATACTATATTTATGGAGATACCTATATAAATCATAATTGATATATTTATCATTTTAATTATAAGAACTAAGGCTTTTAAAAGTTATGGACAGATTTTTTTTTTTAAGTCAACTGAGATGATAACATCTGAGAGAGTAAAATAATTGAAACAGTAAACAAAAGAGACTGAAAGAATGTGTCACAATTTCCTGATGAATGCTGCATAATTTACTGCAGAACAAACTGGAAAAGCTGTTGGTTCAGAAGAGATGAAATAAAAATTTAAAAACTGATAAATAGGACTTCATGAAAAGTAAAACAATTTTGAGCTTCAAAGGACATCATTAAGGGGGAAAAAAAAGAAAATTTACAGAATGGGGTAAAATATTTGCAAACCTGATAAAGAACTTGTATCCAGAATTAATAACTCGTAATTTGACAAAAAAAAAAAAAACCAAAAACTCAATTTAAAAATGGGCAAAGGACATCAGTAGGCATTTCCCCAAAATGCCTACTGTAAACATATAAATGGACAGTAAACATATAAAAGACACTAGTCATTAGTTCTTCGAGATATCACTTTAGGATATTCATAAAGTTGTGTCACTACCTCCACAATGAATTTTATTTATATTCTGGCCATGCCATGGAGCACATGGGATTTTAGTTCCCCAACCAAGGATCACATCCACGCACCCTATATTAGAAGCAGGGAGTCTTAACCACTGGAGCACCAAGGAAGTCCCTCCACAATCAATTTTAGAACATGTTCATCACCCATGGAGAAACACCATACCATTAGCAATTACTTTCCACTTACTCTCTACCCTGAGTCCCTACTCCACTACAATCCAATTCCTAGGCAACTACTCATCTTTTTTTTTTTATGGATTGCATATTCTGGACATTTCATGTAAATGGAATTGTATATTTTGTGATGTTGAGTTGCAGCGAAAGAGGGGCTCAGGGCAGAGTGACTAATAATGGGTATAGCATTTTCTGCTTCTCAGTGTATGATGTCCATGTTCTAAAACTGATTGCAGAGATGGTGACAAAATTTGTGAATATTCTAAAAAGTACGCCATCATATACTTTAAAACGGTGAATTTTATGGCGTGTGAATTAATCTCAATAAAGTTGTTATTTTAAAAAGTTGTAAATAAAAAATGTTTTACGATAATAATAGGAATAGGATAATGATAGGAAAGTATTTTCAGCAAATACATAATAGATACATTAAGAAATTTCCTCTCAACAGTCAAAAGAGAATCTAAGTCACCAAAATAAAAATTAACCACACAAAAAAACTTCTAAAATAAGTTTTTAGCAAAATTTGAGCTTATAACTTTGGCCATTAACAAAACATTTTGAGGTCTTACACAAAAACAGAAACTATTCTTACATGAAATAAATTATTTTCTATGAAAATTTTGCTGCAAAATTATGAGAAAATAACTAAAACATGTTTATAAAAAAAGGAAAGATCTTCAATTAAGCCCACAAACAACTGCCTAGAGAATACAAGACCTTTCTTATAATACCAAAGAGCAACTGATTTAATTTTTAAAATTACATTTATTTTTAGATGAATCAAATGCTCAATTAACACTGTGGGGATGTTCTGTCATCAGAGGACCTCCAAATTTATTAAGAAATGTTGACAACTGGAGGCTTTAAAAAAAAATCTGACTTATGGCACATCTTTGAATTTTACATATCAAAGAAGAATTTCACCAAGACATGAAACAACCTTTTTCATTTTTCCACAACAGAAGGTAGCTCTGTAACATCAGAAATTTAGATTTACTAGGATTTTTAAAAGACTGCTTTTGCAGTCTTATTGCTTTGCTATACTGTATAAGACATATTGGAAATCCGCTAGTTTTTTGAAACAGACTGTGAATGTCATGAATTCAGTTGTTAAAATTATACAGCACATATATAAATGCGATGCCAGTTTGTAGGACCATTGAAACAAACAGAAAACAATGACTTTAACCATCTTTTGTGTTTTTTGTCAATGCTTATTGGTTGAGTCATGGAAAAGTTACAAAGACTAACTATACTGTTAATCTGAATTCAAAATTTTCTTGAAAAAAAAAAGTACTTGCCAAATGCTCAAACACAAAAAATAGTATCATGGTGGTTCAGTCACAAGTCGTGTCCGACTCAAGTGACCATGGACTGTAGCCCACCAGGCTCCTCTGTCCATGGGATTTTCCAGGCAATAATGGAGTCATTTGCCATTTCCTTCTCCAGGGAATCTTCCTGACTGAGGGACCAAACCTGGGTGTCCTGCACTGCAGGCAGACTCTTTACCAACTGAGCTACCAGGGAAGCCTACTCACCCATATCACTCTATATAGGAGTAAGCAAAATTTGAAGCTCCAAAGAAAAAAAGGCATGTTTGTGTCTGGCTAATAGGTTATGAGAATTTATATTGAAATGAAACTTTATAATACAAATCAATATTGACTTCATACATGTTTTTCTAATATTAATAATGATTTTAGTTTTAATCCATAGTGTAAATAAATTGGTTGTAAAACTACAAGAAATTCAAAGTTTGAAGTTTCTTGCTACTAACAGATTTAGAGTTGCTTTTCAATTTTGTAACATCCTTCTGAATTAAATAGAAGTTAGTGAATTTAAGTTGGGTATAGTTTTTAATCATTAATTCAGTCAAACCAATTATTTTAAAAAAGATGAGTCAGTTGTATAAATGTAGATGTAAATACTAAAGGAAAAAAATTTTTGTACTTGACTTAGTTGCTAGAGAACTTTCAGGTATGTATAGAACAATCTGGGTATATAAGTCTATTTTTGAGCTAGACTTCATGAAATCTAAATACAGATCAAATATCTCTGATGAAAATTTAGTGTTTGAATTGAGGTGTGCTATAACACCAAATTTCAATGACTTAGAATGAAAAAAAGTAATGTGAAATATCAATAATATCACTGATTACATGTTAAAATGGCAATATTTCAGATATTAAATAGATGAAAATGTATTTCAATGGTTTATTTTTACTTTTTAATTTGGCTACATGAAAAATGCAAAATTATATATGTGGTTTTCATTACATTTCTATTCAAGACAGCTATACTAACATATCTCTCAGACCTTTTAAAACATGCTAGTCTTTTAACAAATGACCATGACCAAATAAGGATACTGGGTAGCTTCTATATAAAAAGACTAAGTCAGATGTATAGAGAAGGAAATGGCAACCTACTCCAGTAATCTTGCCTGAAAAATCCCATGGACAGAGGAGCCTAGCTGGCTATAGTCCATGGGGTCACAAGAGTCAGACATGACTTAGCGACTAAACAAGATAGATGTATTATATAAAGTATTTCAATTTATCAGGTGAGGAACATTTAGAAACATTTAGAGGAGTTATTTAAATTTACTCAAAGTCTCTCAAATAGTAAGCAGTACTGATGAGATTCAAACTCCCTGGCTTCAAAGCCTGTGCACTCAAGATCATTTCCTATGTGAAGTCACTCAGTTGTGTCCGACTCTTTGTGACCCCATGGACTGTAACCTACCATGCTCCTCCATCTGTGGGATTCTTCAGGCAAGAATACTGGAGTGGGTTGCCATTTCCTTCTCCAAGGGATCTTCCCAACCCAGGGATTGAACCTGGGTCTCCTGCATTGCAGGCAGACGCTTTACCATCTGAGCCACCAGGGAAGCTGAGCCACCAGGAAGCTAAAATACCTGCCATTATGGCTATCTTGTTCTCTCAAGAGAAACCTAACACATATATATAGTAGAGGAGACCAATCAGAGGTTAAAGCGTCTGCCTCCAATGCGGGAGACCCGGGTTCGATCCCTGGGTTGGGAAGATCCTCTGGAGAAGGAAATGGCAATCCACTCCAGTATTCTTGCCTGGAGAATCCCATGGACTGAGAAGCCTAGTAGGTTACAGTCCATGGGGTCGCAAAGAGTCGGACACGACTGAGCGACCTCACCTCACCTCACCTCAAAAGGAAATGAGCTTCAGTAAAGAATCGTCATCTTATTTTCCTAGTCCTTTATTTATCATTGACAGATTTTGTGGTTTTTTGAAGTAAAAACATGATTTTAAACATCTACAATTTTCATTAGGACATGGGATCCCCACAGTCAAATTCCTCCCACCCTTTCTCCAATGGCTTCCAGAAGCCCCAGGAAGGACCCAGTCTCTCTATGCTTCTTGGGTGTAGAAAGAAAGGCAAAACTAGAGAAATCTTGTATTTTATTTTCTTCCCTAATCCGAATCATGCTCAATCAGAGGTGAACCTCAAAGTTACCTGCTTCTACTTCGCAACATCCCTTAAAAATTTTCTATCTAAAGAGAAGGATGGAATTAGACAAGGAGATTTCATTTTACTAATTCATTATAGAGCTATTTTCCCTGGGGTAACTTTTCAAATGTCTCTAACATTTCAGAAGAAACGCAATCTGAATTTTGTAGCTGTTATTCCTATGTTACTTTTCTTGGTTCTTTAATCCTATCTACCAAGCCAGGGAAATACTAACAGAAAAAGCTAGCAATATATTCCATGTAATCTATGTTGATATATTAAAGAAAAATAGGTAAAGTAACAGAGCTGAGAACCTATCATTTTAAAACTTACTTTTCCTCTATTTCAGAAATTGTAGCATGTTTTCAGTTTTCTAAGACTTCCAACTGCTTAATACTTGCATTCAAATTTCTGCTGCCTTGATTGCGGCTTCCTCTGCTTTCCCTGAGTTTTCTCATGTATGGTGGCAGAAAGGAAGACCAGTCCATAGTATACAGAAACTGCCTTTCACAAGCTCTCTGGAGGCCTTCTCAAGCCTGTGCCCTAAAGTAGAGGGTCCAGGTGGTATGCCATAGGTGTGCTGTGCCCAGATATTACAAATATGCCAAGCATTCAAGACAACTGGCCAGAGTTCTTGAGCCATTTACCCCAGTGTGTATACAAACATCACTTTCTGTGTTACATGATGAGAAAAACTTTGGACAACACTGCCCTTTAAAAAAGGGTGTTAAGCAGAGTGCTTCTACCTCTGCAAGAGGCCCATGTCCCATCTGTCTTCTTCCTTTGTCTTGCTCCCTTAGCTTTACAGGAATATACATCCTTCTCCTGTGACTTCTATTTATCCCACTTAGACCTCCAAATCACAACCCATCTTCCTTCATTTTCTCTTCTCTTTTACTTCTTTCAAGTAATATAATACTTGTCAGTTAATTCTTATACCCTCTTTTTAAGTTCGCCTGCTTCTTCAAGTGATGCTAATATCCTACTAGTAGATCTTAAAATCCACCTTGAAGTTGCTACAATCTATCAAGTTATTTATTCTTAGAAGAAACTTAAGTTTTGTTCATTCAATGAACTATGAAAAATCCTCTCCTTAGGATAGACTCTTCAACATTACAAAGTATAAGTGACTTCTACTCTTTCATCTGTGAGAATATTGTGTATAACACAGTCCCTATTTTCTTTCCATATCTTTTCTCCCTTAAGAGCTGACTCATTTGAAAAGACCCTGATGCTGGGAAAGATTGAGGGTAGGAGGAGAAGGGGACGACGGAGGATGAGATGGTTGGATGGCATCTCCGACTCAATGGAAATGGGTTTGGGTGGACTCTGGGAGTAGGTGATGGACAGGGAGGCCTGGTGTGCTGCGGTTCATGGGGTCGCAAAGAGTCGGACACGACTGAGCGACTGAACTGAACCAAACCAAACTGGGAGACATTCAATCCAAGTATCTGACCTAGGCATAATTTGTACAAGCCAAAGTACTTGACTTTAGTTAGTCCATGATGATGGGATTGTTAAGCAAAAAAGTAATTCTTGTCCCTTAAGATTGCATTCCTCAATCCCAGGTGTTCACTATAAACTCATGACAACCAAATTCAACAACACCTGTAACAGCTTCAATCCTTTTATTATTTTTAGAGGACCCCAGTTTACATAACTTCAGAGGCAATCTCTCACACCACATTCTAACTGAGACATTTCAAAGATGGCTACACTAAATCTTCTCGACTCTGACTTCAAATCTCAAACGCTCTCTTCATCAGCTAGATTGGGGGTTAGCAATCTGCTGCCTGTGGGCCACAGCCAGCAGGTTTTTTTTTTAATTAATGTCTTATGGAACATGGACATGTCAATTCATTTACTTACTGTCTATGGCTGATTTCATCCTATAACAGAGTTGAGCAGTTGTGAGAGTCTATATAGATTAAAATGCCTAAAATACAGTCTGGCCCTTACAGGAAAAAAGTCTCCAACTCCTGAATCTACATTAGAATTTACTAAAGATACAGAGTAAAGGTTGCAGATAATATTCAGTCTGGACCATATAATATTTTTAAGGGCACTCAGTTTTAATTGCAAACATTAAAAATCTGATTTCATTTATAAACCTAACCTTCTAACTTCTCAAAAAAGCAAATTTAGCTACAGTGGGCTCACATTACTGCATGGCGTCAACTGGCTAGAGTATACAATAAATGGCCCCTTAAGACAGCTCTCCAGTTTGGCACAGTTCCCATCTAACGTGCTTTACTCATTTTTTATTTTCTGTGAGCATACCAATCTATAACTTCTCAAGCTATGAAATTCTTCATTTTGCTTCTCTTCACTCTGACATACTGTGACTGTTCATTTTAGTGTGAACTTGGCTAGACTATGGTGCCCTGCTACTTGGTTAAACACCAGTCTAAACACTGCCGTGAGGTTATTTTTTAGATGTGACAAACATTTAATCAATTGACTTTGAATAAAGTAGATTACTCTTTACATGTGGGTGAGCCCCACAATTAGTTAAATTAGTTAAAGACTTTAAAAGGAAAGACTAAAACCTCCAAGAAGGGAGGTATTCTGCCTCCAGATTGCCTTCAGCCTCAACACTGCAACATCAACTCTTCCTTGGGTCTCCAGCTTGCATGCCAGCCTCACAGATTTCAGACTTGCCAGCTTCACAATCACATGAACCTATTTCTTTAAGACAATTCACTCTCTGTATATGAGTGTACATTCTACTGGTTCTGTTTCTTGCTAGAACCCTAGTATACATACTTACACCACCATCACCCAGGTTTTCTGTATCAAAGGAAACAGTACCTTCCTTCTTTACACGGCCAATAATGTCTTGTTCATTTATAGCTTACTCTTGGTCCTCTATGGGAATGACTGCTCTCCATAGGTTACTACCTCTATCTATGAATATATCAACAAATCCCTTAAAGTTCAGAGAAATTGGCTTAATTATACTGCCATTAAAAAGCCTATTCTTTTACATCTATGAACTTTTGCTCATAGCATATAAGCAGCCTTTTTTTTTTTTTTTTTTGCCTTTCTGCTTTCCCAAATTGTACTTATTCAAGCTCAAGCACAACCCCCATCTGTTTTGTAATGGCTTCCTTGGTTATTCCATCCAAAACCAATTTGTTCCTGTTATCAACTCCTGTATTACTGACTGACTGTTTTTAGTAATTACTTTTATTTCGACATTACATATTAAGGTCTTTTAAGTCTCACATTATTTTTCTTAACTATTAATGTGTTTACTTTTAATCTCCTTTACTAGATTGCAAACTCCTAGGAGGTAAGAATCATGTTCAAAACATTTTCCTATCTCAACAGAATCTAACACCATGTCTTCCATCTTAAAACACGGCTTCATTTGAAAGAGAAGGTCCCTGAAGTTATTTGATGTTTATCTATTTTATCTGTTCAGATTAAAAACAGAACACGGCAGAAAGTAGGTGCTTAGATATTTGTTAAAAGAACTGTTCCATTTATAAACAGTGAAACAAAATAGCCTTTATATTAAAGGCCTTAGATATTTATATTAAAGTACTTTAGATTATTTGGCCTTAGATATCTTTCAGCAATTTTTGGTTAGTCAAAGACCATCATTTAAAATTTTACCCTTATTGCTTTAATCAGAGGTGATAACTGTGCTTTATTCTATATACTTGATTTTGCACTATAATGTTTTCTCTTTATCTCATAAATTTGCATACTAATTAATTAGGCTGTACTTTGGCAGGAAGCTAATCCAATCCTACAACACTATGTTGATATATTCAGTAACTATCTAGTGGCTAGACGACATCAGCAGAACAAATCACAATACCTCAACAAAATAAAAATACTATTTCTTCTGTGACCAATACTTAGTAATTATTAAATATACATATTTTATATAAATGAAACGATGGATTTTAACATAAGTGGTAAAGTACAGTCTTAAAAGATTCTTTATAAAAAGGAATTTATAGTTACATATTAGGTAAATTATACACATACCAATAGATTTTCAAAGCATATTTAATGTTTCAAAAGGCCATAAAAACTTGTTATAATTCATAACTTGATAATTACTTTTAAAATTGTAATATAGGACAAGTCATACCTTTGTTTACGAAATTTTCTAATTTTAGATTCATAGTAATCAATAAGGCAAAGCAACCTAGAAAACAGATGAGTTATTTTTAAAATGTGGTATTGGAACATTTACTATTGTCTCTATTCAATTTCAAATTATAGTGATAAATATCTGCAAATTCATAAAAAATGTAAGTGATTTTTGCCAGAAGTATCCCACTACGCCATATATTTTAATTTTAATGTATACAATTTTAAATAACCACAGACATTAAATCTCAACATATTAAATGTATATTCTCCTTGATCAAACAGGTCTACCTTTAACAATCACTCCCACAGAAACATTTGCCCAAGGCTGTCACTTAAGATGAACAAAGTTGTTCAATTCATTATGAGTGAAAACTCAGACACAATCTATAAACACTCTTCAAGGGAAAAGTTAAATAATGGCACATCCATTTATAGAAAATGAGGAGGCATTAGAAGAGATAATATAAATTCGTAGGAAAAAATTAATGTTGCATAGCCAAATGTATAACTTTTTAAAGAAAGTAGGTGTATATGAGTCTATGTACTGAAAACGAACTATATGGCTTCTTAACTGAGGGATAATATTACCCGAACTGGGGGATGGTACTGGTTGTCACACTGAATAGCTGGGGAGGGAGCAAAGATGCTTAAAAGTTCATTAATGAACAAATGAATGCTCATCATACCCTACAATGAAGAATGGTCCCACCCAAAAAGTCAACAGCATTATTGCTGTGAAACACGAGGAAGAACATAAACCAAACTGTTAAAAGTGGTTATCTCCAGGATATGGAATTAGGAGAAGAAGCAGGTTTATATTACTTTATATACTTTTATATTGTTTGAATTTTTGTAGGCATGCAGTGCTTTTCTAATTTAAAAAAATCCTCAAAGAAAAATAAAATAACACTACACTTTCACATACTATTCTTTTTAAAGCAAGAATTTTTAGTATTTCACTCATCCATCTCCTTTTTTCAGAATTCAACCAGTTGTGCTTTTAACATCATAATTTTTTGAATTATTCTTTCCCTTCAACTTTCCCCATCCCAACACATATCAGCTTTCATATTATTCTGCAAATATGCTTTAATTTCCTTTATATACTTTATAAACCCTCTCACCTCCCTCCTCCCCAATGCTATTATCCCATTTCTATTTTTCCTGCATGACAAACTTCATTCATTCTGAATGACTATTACCTCTACCATCAATAAACTTTTAAGGAAGACCTACTATGTGTCAAACTAGCAGTTGAGCAAGTAAGACAGTAGGAAGACAAACAAACCAAGGTGGCATATAAAACTCCTCACCACCCTCTCCTTCAAACATTCTTGTTCCTCAGTTAGCCTGACACCCAAATGTAACTCCTCTTCTGCCTTTTCTTTACTAAAGCTCTATGGAGTTGGGCCTTTCTAACTATAGGCCTGATGGGGCTTCCCCGATAGCTCAGAAGTAAAGAATCCATCTGCAATGCAGGAGATGTGGGTTTGATTCCTAGTCAGGAAGATCCCCTGGAGAAGGAAACTGTAACCCACCCCCGTGTTCTTGCCTAGGAAATCCCATGGACAGAGGAAACTAGAGGGCCGCGGGGTTGCAAAGAATCAGACACAACTTAGCAACTAAACAATAGGCTGATATCTCTATGTGGCTGAGAGAAGATATCTAAGTACATGTTCATAGATAAATCCATCCTCCTCCTGTCCCTTTCCCCAAATCTAGCTTGAAATCTGCTATCTTTGACTTCTCTTCTTTCAACATCTACAGTCAATTGGTATAGACAATTCCTGTCCATCTCTGCAGTATCTCCTCTTTCTTTTCTTTATAATCTGCGTTATTTCCCAACTAGACTATTACAATTGATCATTAACTGCTTATTCTAAAAAATTAAAATTAAAATGAAGGAACTGATCACTGCTCTTACCTTCCCTGTAATAAACCATACAGGGCAACCAGATAGTCCCTACTCAATAGGAAAGATGCTTTTACTTAATGGAAGAACTCCAGCAAGAAAAAAAGAAAAAAAAAAGGGATAGCAGAATTGAAAACAAGATCAACAAGAGAAACCATCAGATGAGAAGAGAATGGGAAATTTTATAGGAGAAGGATCAGATTGTTGCTATTTAAACCCCTGAACAATCTTAGCATCCCTGAGAGAAGCTCTACTAAAATATATGTTATTATTAGAAGAATAAATTACCACCTATGAAGTATGTCACCAAAAATACTTGCATCTGAATTTAGATTTAACTTCCACTTTAGAGGGAACACAGGAGACAGAAATAAATTAAACGACATAATAAGGAAGCAAATAGACAAATCTAGCATGTACCTCTCCAGGACAACCAATTGTTTTCTTCAATTTAATGACATTAAAACAAACAAAAAAAAGGGCAGAGAAAAGGAAGAGGAAGATTCCACCAGTTTAATAGATAAAACCATACCCAAGATGAAATCTATTTTTTAATAAATGAAGAGTCTAGCTACATATCAATTTATGTAGCAAACATTACTGTTTATCCAAGACGGTATGAGGAACTCTCTTGCAGAGATAAGAAAACACTCTATTTTGAGTGATAATGCGTTGTTCTTCTTCCTGTGTTAACCTATAGATATCCTTCTGCAAAGCAGCAATAGTCTCTTGTTGCTCCATTCGTTTTTTCTTATAATGTTCACATTTTGCCTGTAAGAAATTTTTCAAAAAATAAATTACAATATGTACATCTAAGACATGCTGTTCTAACAATAGTGTACAAAAAGCTATCCTCACAATTTCTATGAAACTGTCTCATTAAGAACTTCAGTAGGGAGGCTGTTTTTAAATGGGTACAAGGTCCAGGAACAATGATCATCATAAATGCAAAAACTGTAACAAGTAAAATCAACATAAAATGGGGAAAATATTATTTATACTCGCATGCATTTAAGTATACATAATAAGTAAAAGAACTCAATCTTTGTAAAACTAAGTTTATATACAGGTTTAGATGAAAATGATAATCAGGAAGAGGCCAATATTAAAGATGCTGAAAAGAATCAAGAATTAAAATTAAGATTCTTAAATGATCAGTGATAATTCAGGATTTCATATGGTTTAATTAACTTAGGCATTCATGTAATGTGGGAGACTGCAAACTCAGCATAATCAGGAATTTGTTAAGAAATAATATATACCCCCAAGATTTATGCAAGGGAATGTAAATTGTGAATCCTCTCTTGTCTTCAGTGAAATATCACTGGCCTGGTTTTCCTAAAAGACTCTGATGCTGGGAAAGACTGAACGCAGGAGGAAAAGAAGACGAGAGGACGAGATGGTTGGATGGTATCACCAACTCAATGGACATGAGTTTGAGTAAGCTCCAGAAGATGGTAAAGGACAGGGAAGCCTGGCATGCTGCAGTCCATGGGGTTGCAAAGAGTCAAACACAACTAAGCGAATGAACAACAATGGCTTCCATCCCTATAGGTCCTTTGAAAGGTCATTAGCAGCACCATCATTATTATTAATACACTTTTTATAAAGTTCAGTGAGAAGCCCTATCCCCATCTATCTGTACAATATTAAGACACTACTTTCAGAAGAGGTGCACATCTAAGCACATGTTTTCCTACACATAGTGTCATGTTTGCACAGACTTAGAGACCCTCAGGGGAAAAAAGGAGGCTCAGCTTCTGGGTACCATACCATCTCTCAGTAACCACCAGTTATACCCAGAATTTATTCTCTGCCTCAGCCCCACCCTGAGCCAGGCAGGAGATCTACAGTCAAGTGACTTAAAACTAGAATGACTGAATTTTTCAAGGTTGCATGATATAAAAGAATCACCTGTATCTCTCCTAAGACATTCTATGAGGTTAGCATTACCCTAGTCCCAAACCAGACAACACAAGCAAAGAGAACCACAAACCGATATCCCATCATTTAAACAATGATGCAAAAATGCAACAAACTGAGTTTAGCAAACCAAATTCTAAGCAGCATATTAAAAGGATTATACACCATTACCAAGTAGGATTATTCCTGGAATGCAGGAATGGTTCAACATATGAAAAAAAATGTAATACACTATATTAATAAAATCAAAGAAAACACACACACACACACGATAATCTCAACCAGTGCAGAGAAAGCATTTGACCAAGCCCAATGCCCTTTCATGATAAAAACACTCAAACTAGGAAAAGAAGGAAACTACTTCAATGTAACAAAAGCCATCTATGAAAACATCATATTCAACATTAAAAGACCGAAAACCTTTCCTCTAAGATCAGGAACCATGCAAAGATAATTGCATTCACCATTTCTGTTCTATATAGTACTGGAAGTCCTAGCCAGAGCAATTAAGCAAGAAGAAGAAATAAAAGGCATTCAAATTGGAAAGGAAGAAGTAAAATTATCTCTTTGCAGATGATATGATCTAAAACACAGAAAACCTTAAAGAGTCCACCAAAAAACCCCAAAAACCCAATAGAATAAATGAGTTCAGAAAGTAACAGAATACAAAGTCAATGCAAAAAATCAATTTTATGTCTATATGCTAACAATGAACAATATAAAAAGAAAATTAAGAAAACAATTCCATGTATAGTAGTATCAAAAAGAATAAAAAAGGAATTAAGCAAGAAAGCAGAAGAATTATACACTGAATATTATACAAGTTGTTGAAGGAAACGGAAGACAGAAATTACTAGGAAAATATCCTGTGTTCAGACTGAAAGACTTAATATTGTTAAGATGTCAATACTATACAAAGTGGTCTACAGATTTAATGCAATCTCTATCAAAATCCCAATGACTTTTTTTGCAGAAATAGAAATGGAAACATAGGTTCATCAACAGATGAATGGATTATCTCACACACACACACACACACACACACACACACACACACAGAGATAATCGACTACCACTCAGACTTACAAAAGAATTACATGTCATCCACAACAACATGGATGGACCTGGAAATTATCACACTAAAAGAAGCAAAGTCAGAAAAGACAAATATAGTGTGATATCACTTATATGTGGAATCTAAAATATTATATAAATGGACTTATTTTAAAAATGGAAACAGACTCAAAGAGAGAAAACAAACCAATGGTTACCAAAGGGGCAGAGAGTGAGGAATAAATTGGAAGTTTGAGATTAGCAGATACAGACCACTATATATAAAATAGATACACAACTAGGTTCTACTGTATATCACAGGGAACTATATTCAAAATCTTGTAATAACCTACAATCAAAAGTATGTATGTTCTGAATCAATTTGCTGGGATTCATCCTGAAGTTCATAACCTCAGGAGATCCCACATAGCCAAATCAATCTTGTTAAAGCTCTCACATTTCCTGATTTCAAAGGTGACTACAAAGCCAAAGTAATCAAAACAGTATGGTACTGGCATTAGAGACATATAGACTAATGGAGTAGAATGAATACCTCAGAAATAATACTGCATATCCACAGTCAAATTATTTTCAACAAGCATGCCAAGATCATTCAATGGGAAAAGAACAGGGTCTGTTGGGAAAACTAGGTTGTATACATGTAAAAAAATGAAGTTGGATGCTTACCTATCCATATACAAAAGTTAATTTTAAATGGATCAAAGTTCTAAAGAAAGAGCTAAAACTATAAACTCTTAGAAGAAAACATAAGGCAAAAGCTTCATGACATTGGAATTGACAACCATTTCTTGGTTATGACATCAAAAGCATAAGCAACAAAAGAAAAACTATATAAATTTGATGTTATTAGAATTCAAATTTTTGTGCACTGAAAAACACTAGGATAAAATGCCAACTCACAAAATGAGAAAAAATATTTGCAAATAACATTGGGCTGGCCGAAAAGTTCGTTCGGGTTTATTGCACCACTCACAGGAAAACCTGAACAAAACCCAAACAAACTTTTTGGCCAACCCAATACTTCTGATAAGGAGTCAATACTCAGAATAAATAACTCCTACAACTCAACAAAAACATAAGTCTGATTTTAAAATGGGCAAAGGACTTGAATACACATTTCTTTAAAAAGAGACACATAGGGCCCGATAATTCCTCATGGCGGCGGCGGCGGCGGCTGGTTGGGTGCGGCGCTGTAGCGACTGACCTGCTGCTAGCCTGGCGGCTGAGCATCGAGCTCCAGCCCGGCCTCCGCGTGCCCCTCGGGCTCTGCACCCCTGATGCTGCTCGGGCACTGAGCCCGCCCCGGCCGGGACGATGGTGAAGTATTTCCTGGGCCAGAGCGTGCTCCGGAGTTCCTGGGACCAAGTGTTCGCTGCCTTCTGGCAGCGGTACCCGAATCCCTATAGCAAACATGTCTTGACGGAAGACATAGTGCACCGAGAGGTGACCTCTGACCAGAAGCTCCTGTCCCGCCGACTCCTGACCAAGACGAACAGGATGCCCCGCTGGGCTGAGCGACTGTTTCCTGCCAATGTTGCTCACTCAGTGTACATCCTGGAGGATTCTATTGTGGACCCACAAAACCAGACCATGACCACCTTCACCTGGAACATCAACCACGCCCGGCTGATGGTGGTGGAGGAACGATGTGTTTACCGTGTGAACTCTGATAACAGCAGCTGGACCGAAATCCGCCGGGAAGCCTGGGTCTCCTCTAGCTTATTTGGCGTCTCCAGAGCTGTCCAGGAATTTGGTCTCGCGCGGTTCAAAAGCAACGTGACCAAGACTATGAAGGGTTTTGAATACATCTTGGCCAAGCTGCAAGGTGAGGCCCCTCCCAAAACCCTTGTTGAAACAGCCAAGGAAGCCAAGGAGAAGGCCAAGGAGACGGCACTGGCAGCTACAGAGAAGGCCAAGGACCTTGCCAGCAAGGCAGCCACCAAGAAGCAGCAGCAGCAGCAGCAGTTCGTGTAGCCAGCCCAGGCCCTGAAGCAGCAGTCTAGCAGACTACCAGCTCCAGTCCCTGTGCCCCTCCTCCTGTACTTTATTATTAAAAGCCAGCTTCTAGCCCTCTCGACTGTCTGGGTGGTGGGCTGAGGGTAGGTGCCCTGTTTAGCATCTCCAGCACAGCCAGCCAGTTACCTATGTCTGAGCCGGGCCTCTTTACTCCTGCATCAGGTGGCTGAGGACAGAGGTACAGTGACTTGCCCAGGGTCACTGCGTGCAGGTGAAGTGGTCGTAAATGCTAGACTGTAAGCTCCATGAGGGCAGGGACTGTTGTTTTGTTAGACCCTTAAATCTATTTCTCACTTCCACTGTATAATCATAAGGGATTTGATTTAGGTCATACCTGAATGGTCTAGCTTACAAATAGATAAATAAAATATGTTGCATCCTTACAATATATTATTTAGCCATAAGAAATGAAAAGCTGCTTTATGTCATAACATGAACCTTGAACATTGTGCTGAGTGAAAGAAACCTGTCACAAAAAAGGTTACATGTTGTATGATTACCTTTACATTAAATGTCCAGAACAGGCAAATCCAGAGTCAAAAGTATGTTAGTGGTTCCCAGGGGATTGGAGGAGGGGAATGGAGTGACTGGTTGTTCAACTTTGTGAATATACTTATAGCCACTGAACCATACACTTTGAAGGGTTATGATATGTGAATTATATATCAATTTTTTAAAAAAGAATTTTTGTGCAGTGAATAGCCATGACAAAAAGGTAGTAATTTCCTCCTGAGATGACTGCCCATTATAAGGTGACAAATTTAGAATTCCTCTCTTATCATGTACCCTATTGCTTTCTCTGCATCACCCTATGGGAATTGGGACCCAAGGAACTAGTAGAAATGCAGATACTCTAGCAAATGGTATTGTTGGTGTTAATAAACTGCCACTTTTCTTTGACCCTGAAGTCTTTTGAATCATCTATGAAACTGTCTAACTTGTTAACTTGTATGTAGGGTGAAATCTCAGATTTTTTAAAGTTCTGGACAGGGACCATAAAATTAATTTAGTTCAGCTTTCTTATTTTACATATTACAGAGCTAAATTACATAGCTATGTATTTTATTTCAAGAAAGCCAAGAAAGAAGAAGTCAATAGGAAGAAAAAATTGGTTTCTTTATGGACTGGGTTTATCAGCCGTTGACAACTATGTCCTTAATTTGTGAGCATTTGTCATGCCATATTTCTTCTTATTTGGTAGATTCATATTAAAGTACCATTTTAAATGTATGACTCCAAAGAGGAATCTCTGACCTTTCCTTAGTGTTATTTGCTGACCTAAAACGTTTTTCTCCACTTGTAATAGCATCTTTGAAGGAGAAAAGAGATCTATAATGAAGATTCACTGGTGTAAATAGAGATTTGTAATCAATTTATCCTTGGTTATCAGGGAAACTGTGGTATTATGAAAAATAATCTAAAATGCATTGGGTGTTTTTTGAAGTGTATCATAATTTCATGATAACTTTTATAAGATAGATACCTGCTAATTTATATAGTTCTTGATAATAAGTTGGGTTATTTCACTACTTCTGTCCCTGGTTCTTATATGTCATCAGGGGTTGTTCTAGTTCTTGGCAAACAGTTCATATATAGTTTGTTTTTCTTTTAAACTGTCCCTGGATTTCAGAATTCTTATATATATATACCCTTGTATTCAATGATGGCTTAGTTTATAATATCTTATCAAAACTGATTTTTAATTTGTATAACACAGTCTGCAAGGTCATGACCATCATATTATGACAAAAATTAGCATATTTCTGCTGAGTTTTTTTTTTACAGATATAAACAGCATTTTATAAAGTTTTTTTAAAATATGTACATGCCTTAAGACTTAAGGCAAAAAATAGATGAATAAATTGTCTTAAAAATAATAAGCTTTACTACTTTATGCAATAGTATTAATAAAGCAATATTCTAGAACTTAATATATTCTTTTATCTTGGCTGGGTCACAGTGGGTCTAGCTGAATTTGTTTCTTTAATGTTACATTTCCTGTGTAATAATATTTAGCACATTTTATTGTACTTGCTTGTTTATATTGATGCCCTTCCTCCAGACTGCAAACTCTTTAAGAACAAGCTATGTGTTTGTCTTTTCAGCTCTAGAACCTATGCCAGTGTCTGGAACAGAGTAGGCATCCAGAAATGAATATTGATCCCCCAGGCAGATCATACCTTTAGAAAGGTAGCTCACAGTCAACTAGATTTCACCAAAAAGCCAATTGTGCTCAGTCACTTCAGTTGTGTCTGACTCTGCAACCCCATGGACCATGGCCCACCAGGCTCCTCTGTCCATGGGATTCTCCAGGAAGAACACTGGAGTGGGTTACCATTTCCTTCTCCAGCGATAAAGTATGAAGTGAGTGACGGAGTGAAGTGATATATATTTGCAGGGAGCTTTCTATATATTAATATATATAGAAACCTGAAGAAACAACTGATAATGGGCTGAATTGTATACTCCCAGAATTCATACACTGAAGTCTTTTTTCTTTTAATTGAAGTATAGTTGATTTATAATATTGTGTTAGTTTCTGGTATGCAGCAAAGTGATTCGGTTATATACATATATATGTATATTCTTTTTCATATCCTATTCCATTATGGTTTATTATAAGATACTGAATATAGTTCCCTGTGCTATACAGTAAGACCTTGTTGTTTATCTATTTTATGCATAGTTTATATCTGCTAATCCAAAATTCCTAATTTATCCCTCCCCTACTCCCTTTCTCCTTTGGTAACCATAAGTTTGTTTTCTATGTCTGTGAGTCTGTTTCTGTTTCATAAATAAGTTCATTTGTGTCATCATATATTGAAGTCTTAATCCCTGGTATCTCAGACTATAAACTGCATTTGAAGATAAAGTCTTCAAAGAGATAGGTGGGATGAAATGAAATCATTAGGGTGGGTCCTAGTGCAATATGGTCCATGCTCTTATAAGAAGAGATTATTAGGACAGAGAGATACATAAAGGGAAGACCATGTGAAGACACAGAGAGAAGATGGCTATACTCCAGCTAAGCAGAGAGGCCTGAGAAGAAACCAACCCTATGGTTGCTTTGATCTCAGATATCTAGCCTCCAGAATTGTGAGAAATAAATTTTCCTTTTAAACCACCAGTTAGTGGCACTTGGTTAAAGCAGCCCTAGAAATGACTAAAATAGCTGGCAAACTAATATAGTAACTAAAAGATTCGTTTGGTCAGCATGGAATTTTAAAAAAGAAAGACATCTCATGGTCCTATGAGAATGTTTATATACACTACATTAGAATGTCTATTCCTCTACAGAAAATGCACAATAATAACCCAGTGTCTTTCTCTTGTGTCTTCCTTCAAACGAATTTTCACACACACTGATTACTTTCACACACACTGATTATTAGAGAAATAATAATCTATTATTATTTCATCTTTTATTATTATTTCATCTATGATTTTTATTTATGTATTATGAAATAATATTATTTCATCTATTATTATTATTTCATCTTTTATTATTATTTCATCTATTATTCATTATATCATCTGCTTCTCCTGCCTTACTAACTTACTAGCACCGTACATGAACCAGGAAATATATCTTAGAAAACTATGAATAATAAATGAAATTAGTGGATCCACAAAAAGAAAAGTTAGTTTTCTTATGAAACCCTATTTTTCTTCAGGTTTAATTTCAGAAATAGAATTAACTTAATTTTATCACAGGAAAGGACCTTGTATAGTAGTCTTTTCAAAAAAAAACAATTGTTTTATGATGTGATTTGTTTTCCAGAAAAATTACAAAGAATGAATAAAAATAGTTACAGCTTTCCTCAAAGCAAAGTAATAAGTTACAATCTTCTGAAGTTAGTGTATTTCCAGCAAGATATACTCAACTCTGGAAACGCATGTAGATAGCTACTTTGACAAAATAACAAAACCCATTAGCTAATTTTTCAGTAGAATAATATTTCTAGCCATAGCAGAATATTCATAGTCCATCAGATTTAGTTTGAGAGTACATCCCTGGGATTCCATAAGGACAGAAATTAATTCTCAAGAGTAATCTATTTCACAAGAAACTTCAAATTATGTATTTCCTAACATATAGTTATTTTTTCTATGGAGACACAGATAGAAATATTTTCTAATGAAACAGTACACAGTGGCTCGACTTCAGATTTCCTCTTTTCAGAATAAGAATTATGGGAAATTATGGGAAAAAATTATGAAAAAAATTATGGGTGCCTGGGTTTTCTGTGTATGCGTGTATGCTAAATTGCTTCAGTCTGTCTGACTTGACAGCCCCATGGACTGTAGCCCGCCAGGCTCCTCTATCCATGGGATTTCCCAGACAAGAATACTGGAGTGGTTGCCATGCCCTCTTCCAGGGGACCTTCCTTACCCAGGGATCAAACCCATGTCTCTTGCACTGGCAGGTGTGTTGTTTACCACTAGCGCCACCTGGAAGATCCCCTTGGTCTTCTGTAAGTAACCTCTTTCACTCTGCTAGCTGCTGCATTCCTTGAAGCAATTGATCTAGTGCAGTGAATCTCAATGACAAAATACATGTGAATAACCTAGTTCAGTTCAGTTCAGTCACTCAGTTGTGTCTGACTCTTTGCAACCCCATGGACTGCAGCATGCCAGGCCTCCCTGTCCATTGCGAACTCCTGGAGTTTACTCAAACTCATGTCCATTGAGTTAGTGATGCCATCCAACCATCTCATCCTCTGTCATCCCCTTCTCCTCCCACTTTCAATCTCTCCCAGCATCAGGATTTTTCTAAGGAGTCATTTCTTTGCATCAGGTGGCCAAAGTATTGGAGTTTCAGCTTCAACATCAGACCTTCCAATGAACTCTCAGGACTGGTCTCCTTTAGGATGGACTGGTTGGATCTCCTTGCAGTCCAAGGGACTCTCAAGAGTCTTCTCCAACACCACAGTTCAAAAGCATCAATTCTTCGGCACTCAGCTTTCTTTATAGTCCAACTCTCACATCCATACAGGACTACTGGAAAAACCACAGCTTTGACTAGATGGACCTTTGTTGGCAAAGTAATGTCTCTGCTTTTTAATATGCTGTCTAGGTTGGTCATTAACTTTTCTTCCAAAAAGTAAGCATCTTTTAATTTCATGGCTGCACTCACCATCTGCAGTGATTTTGGAGCCAAAAAAATAAAGAAAGAAATAAAGTCAGCCACTGTTTCCCATCTATTTGCCATCAAGTGATGGGACCAGACGCCATGATCTTAGTTTTCTGAATGTTGAGCTTTAAGCCAACTTTTTCACTCTCCTCTTTCACTTTCATCAAGAGGCTCTTTAGTTCTTCACTTTCTGCCATCAGGGTGGTGTCATCTGCATGTCTGAGGATATTTCTTCCAGCAATCTTGTTCCAGCTTGTGTTTCATCCAGCCCAGTGTTTCTCATGATATACTCAGCATGTAAGTTAAATAAGCAGGGTGGCAATAAACAGCCTTGACATATTCCTTTCCCTATTTGGAACCAGGGAATAACCTAGGGGAGCCCTTTAAACATACAGATGCCCAGGCCCATCTTGTGGTTGTAATTCCTTTGGTTTAGGAGGTAGGACCCAGAGCTATGTATGTTTTACAAGCTTCCTGAGTGGTCTTCATTTACATGAAATGTGTTATCAGAAAATTAAATTACTTCCATCTTGGCCTTTGACAACACTAGCTGGGGCCTACTGGCTTCATGTCCCATTCCCTAGTTGTATTAGCACCATCAATTTAGTGAGCACAAGTTTCACAAAGGGAAATGTATTAAAATGCATATTCTCAACCCGCATCCTATAACTATTTAATCAGAATCTCTGAGAACAGGATGCTAGAATTGGCAGTTTTACAAACACCACAGTTACATATAGTGCACTAGTCTGCAAATCACACTTTGAGAAATACTGATCTGAGCCTGGGAAGTTAAAGTTGGCAGGAGTGATGTGGTTTGGGGCACAGTGGAAAGAAAAGGTAGATCGCATCAGCTGTTGAGTCACTGCTGCTCAGTGGACCACAACGATCTTGGTTGGAGTCTCCACTTCAGTAATGTACTGAGCTGTGGTTACAGCCTAGGCAAATGAGGCCAGATGATAGTTAGAGAAGACCGCTAATTAATTAAGCTTGGCCTAAGGTCAGGCCACCAACTGGCAGACACAAGTTCTTTTTTAAGTAGGAGAATTTTAAGTTGGATGAGAAGGATAGGAGAGATCTGAAACATGAGAACTTTTCCTCTGGCTTCTCACACCCCTTTTCTTGTTTATTTCTCTCAGGGCTTAAGTAGTTTCCTCTGTAACAGTATCAGGATTGACTCCACATTATTATTCATTGTTAAATTATGTTAGGAATGTGTTCAAAATTCAAGAACAGGGTGTACAGTGTAGAAACTACTTGAAAAGGCATTAGATATTTTTTCTTTAAGTGAGGGAGGAATATTTTTTCTGTGATATTTGAAAAGTGAAGGAAGTGTTTGCATTTGTCATATGGTATATTTTACAAAACCATCTCCTGATTTCCTGTTGAGTGTCCTTCTCCTGTGAAAGGCCATGTAAGGTAAGACTGGTTGCTTTTCTGTTAATGAAAGGGTGCAGAGTGTATAGCTCTTACTACTGGTGGTTAAACTGAGTTTGAGATTTCACATATACTGTGACTTTCTGCTGTGATTTAAGCCTTCTACTGCTACATATTACATATTATCTCTACTGCTACAGAGTATTGTCTCCTCTTCCAGTCAACTAGATGTTAAGTTTCCTGAGGGCAGGCATCTTGTCTCAGACTTCTTTATAATCCTCTATCCAGCCCAGGACCATGCTCATAGCAATCTCTCAATAAAGACTGAACTATTTATTATGGCTGAGTAGTATTCCAGTGTGTGTATGTGTGTGTGTGTGTCTGTGTCTGTGTCTGTGTGTATCACATCTTCTTTAACCATTTATCTGTTGATGGATATTTAGGTTGTTGTTGACATTTGCAACATGGATGACCTTGGAGGGCATTATGCTAAGTGAAATTAGAAAAAGACAAATACTGTATGATATCACTTACATGTGGAATCTAAGATTCATGTTGATGTATGGCAAAACTAATACAGTATTGTAAAGTAAAATAAAGTAAAATAAAAAATTAAAACATTAAAAATGCAACTAACTAGTGAATATAACAACAAAAAAAAAGAATCAGACTCACAGATATAGGGAATAAACTAGTTGTTACCAGTGACGGTGGGGGGGTAGAGGGGAGGTGCAGAGGTGGGAGATTAAGAAGATTATAAATTAGGCATGAAATAAGCTTATAAGGATATACTGTATAATATATCCTTATATTTTACAATAATTATACATGGAGTATAACCTTTAAAAATTGTGAATCACATAATTGTACATCTGTAACTTATATAATATTGTCCATCAACTATACTTCAATTCAAAAGATTGAACTTACATGAGAGTAATGATATGGGAATGACAGGTGTGTAAACATCCACTCTACTTGTGTTTAGTTGTAGTTCTAAGACACAGAGCAGCATGAGATGAGGGATGTTAGGATTTTGGCAATCTACCCCAGCATTTGCTATGTATACTATGCACCCTTAAACTGTGATATTTACAGTTGATGATAGCTGAACCATTCTTAGCAAAATGGGTACAAGACTAATCACAAGAGTTGAAGAGAAGGAGTCATCCTTCTGCTTTGTAGTAATAAAACTAGTGACTCTAGGCCCTAAGATATGAGTCATAGAATCTGCCCACTTCCATAATATTTGTATAGACATGAATTATCTGCTTCTCACCTCTATACATATTTCAGGTGAATCTGGGTGTGAGTATACTAGGAGTGAGGAGGAATTGTCCCCTGTGAAGACAATTGGGCATAGAGGTAGAGCCATTCTTTGAAAAGAAGAAGATTTGATTTTACATATAGTGATATTTCATAAAAGGCAGATATGTTAGGGTCTTTTTTGCCTTCTTACTGACACTTAACTACTAACTGCCATGAGAGCAAACAAGATAACTCTGTTGTGTAAAACACTAAAGTTTTACTGTCCTGCAGGAACAGTCATAAATCTGTAAAAGAAATGTTGATGGTAATACCACTTATGTGAAAAAGAAAGATGTAGTTGACTTCCTAAGACTTTAAAACAATTTTTTATTGGTATATAGTTGCTTTACAATGTCGTGTTAGTTTCTGCTGTATTGCAAAGTGAATTGGTTAAACATGTACATGTATCCCTTCTTCTTTATGGATTCCCTACCCATCTAGGTCACCACAGAGTAGAGTTCCCTGGGCAATACAGTAGGTTTTCATTAGTTATCTATTTTATACATAGTAGTGTATATATGTCAATCCCAGTCTCCCAATTTATCCCACCCCCGCTTTTCCCCTTGGTAACCATATGTTTGTAAATAAGTTTATCTGTACCATTTTTTCTAGATGCCACATATAAGTATATTCCTAAGACAGTTTAGAAATAGAAAATATTATGCAAATTAGTTGAGACAATTAGGTATTTAATAAAGGGTTTGGTTTCATTCAACTATATGAATAGTTCTCAGAATTCTTATCAAATATCTGCTTCCCTCTTTGATTCCAGATCTTCTCTGATAAAGTGCTTCTTAGGTAAACCTTGCCCCACTACAAAAACCAGAACCAGACTTTGGTTGAACTAACAGAATGAGCCAGAGAGGGGAAGGATGGGGCTGAGAACCTAGATCTACTTACATATGTCAAGCAGGCAGGGAGACAGGCAATCTGGAAAGTTCCAAGCTGCAGGCATTAGGAAAAGATCCAGACAGCTAAACAAAGCCCAGGTGATACACTGAGATCCAGACAGGCCAATAATTGATATGAGCACTCTTATAACAGATGGCAAGGAACAAGCCATGAAGATAAGATTTAATCAACACAGAATCTAACCACAAACAAAGACACATTCGAGACAGGAATTCTAGGTTAGGTATGAAGCTAAGATTGGCTATAATAAGGCAGGAGGTCAGAATGAAGTTCTAAAATGAAGATGGCAGTACTGGTCATTGAGATTATGGTTCCAGAATTAGAGATGAAGTTGAACCCATGGGAAGAAAGAGAATGGCTTCAGCTACTGGGCTAAGTTAGCTGCTGGGTTCTAAGCTAAATATGAAGATAAGTATATTCCTATGATAATTTTATTTAGATAGATCCCTGCTGCCATTTCCCAACACAAAGGAAAATTTAATTTTTATATCCTTCTGAAGAGTGCACTTGCTTATAAAATCTCATCTTAAACTGTCTTCTGTTATGTATTCATTCTGAAAAATTAATTCAATTACTATCTTTCAGATACTGTGGAATACTGAGGTGAATAAAACATAGCCATTGGCCTTAGAAAACTTACAGATTCTTGAAGAAGCAAGCATCTAAAGTAATTACATCTGTTCAGTCACTCAGTCATGTCCAACTGTTTGTGACACTATGGACTGTAACCTGCCAGGTCCTCTGCTCAAGGGATTTTTCAGGTAAGAATACTGGATTGGGTTGCGATTTCCTCCTCAATGATTACAATACAGCATGCTGAAAGCACAAGGAATAGAGTAACCCCATTAAGTCATTCAATCAACCAAATGCATGGAGTGTCTTCTATTTTACAGCACTGGTCTGGAAACAGGATAATCCCGAGTCCAGACTCTCAGTGTCATAGAAAACTTCCAAGAGAAGGTGAAAGTTGATCTGAATTTTGTAAGAGGTAGCCAGGTAAAAGCATGTGGCAGACATTATTCATTCTCCCCTTCTTGCATACAAATAGAAATCTGGATTTTTTGAGGCAGCATTGTATTAAAAGCTGCCTACCCATTCATATACCATTCTAGGTATGAGTGACCATTTAAGTGGAAAAAAAGCCTATTGAACAGGGCTTTGTTGAAAATCAGTTTTTCCCCAATGAAAATGAACTTAACGGGCAGGTTCTTCCCTCTTCCTTTTATTCATGCTTGGAATGCAGATATGAAACCTAGAGATGAAATCATCATCTCTCAGCCATAAAAACCTCCTTACAATAATGGTAAAATAAAAAGATAGTAGGAGTCTTGGTCCCTGATGATACCATACAACTTATATTTCCTTTGGATTTTTGTTTAAGCCATTGTAGTCACTTTTCTATTATGAACTGTTAAATACAATTCTAAGTAATAAGAAGAGTACGGGAGTTTGGTGGTAAAGAGTTCAAGAGAAACTTCCCAGGCATAGGAAACAATGAGATTCACAAAGATGTGGAGTGAGAAGCTCAATATGAAGAAACTGTAAGGAAACCAACTGATTGGAGTTATGAAGAGAAGACCAGAGATAAAGTTGTGGAGGTGAGTAAAGGCCAGTTCCTTGTAACCCATATTAAGCAGTGTGAGCTTTGTTGTAAAAGTAGTAGAGATCTTCTTGTGGGTTTTTTCATGACTTAACATTTGCATTTTAGAGAGAACATTTTATTAGAATATTTAGAAACATTTGGTAGAGACTGATGGCAGCAAATTAGATAGGAGATTTATATCATCTAGGTGATTAAAAACCAAAACTAAGTTAGTAGAAATGGGAATTGATAGACCAGATTGGAGTTACTAATTATAGGTCTCTAGAAGAGATTCAAAATATATCAAGGAGGTAGAATCAACATAGATTGGATGTGTAAATTTGAAACAAAGAACATCTCAAGTATGATCTTCAGGTTTCTGTCTTGGGCGACCAGACGATTCACCAAGATTTGTACTACAGGAAGAAATGATGGTTAAGTAATGATCCAAACTCTGATACCTCTGAAAACCAGAGAGAATATAAGTATATTTTGCCAATTGTAAAAGTACCTCTCAGGAACAGCGATAATACAGCCTCAACTGTTAAAAATGACATGTATATAAACTTAGTATTTTCAGAAAATTCCTAAGTAGATTAAGATAGAGATAATAGTGTTTTATTTTCACGCAATACAATGGTTATGCTGTTCTTTATTATTTCTTAGAACATGGTTAGAAACAAAAACAAAAGATAAAAACAAAGATAACAACACTGAAACAGCTATACTGCAGTAACCATAGAAATGTTTTTTGTTTCTTTCTTTGTTTCCTATTTCAGCCCAGTTCAACTCTGTAAAGAGAAAATGATGAATGGGGAAGAATAAGAGGGAAAGAAATGTGCCATAAGAGACATTTAGCAGACATTTTTTTTAATGTGTCTGACATAGTTTTGCATAGTTTCACACTTTTTATGAGTTTATTGCTATAATGGTGGCAGGAAGATACAGGTTCCAGGCACCGCTAAGTAATGAGACAGTTTTGAGTTTTACTTGATACTTCCAATAAAATCTTTTCACAGTATCTGTGCTCTTTCAATCCAGAGTAAAGAGTGCTCACATAAAAAGCCCTAGCAGTGGCAAAAGGAATCAAAACTCCCTGCATTCTTTTCCATCTAGATGTCCTCTCTTTGGTTTGGTCAAGTCAAGATGAAGGGCAGAATAGGTTGGCACTTGTTATCAGTCCATATAACCATGTCACATGAAAACAGTGATGTCCAAAGTTTAGTAACCATGACTGGAACGGGCTGGTTGTGCCTGAACTTCTGTACTTGATTGCATTAACCAGTAGCTTATATTTGGACAAAGTAATGAGAGAAAACTGTAATTATTCATTTCATCTTGGTAGGATTTGGCTTATTGCTCCTTCCTTCTGAACTAAATGGATTTAAAAGAGACTGAAAGACTTAGAAAAGCTTCTCTTGCTACAGATGTTCTGCTCTCTTTGGTGTTCTTTCTCT
>SJXQ01001003.1:42296-57404 GCA_006408695.1 Aepyceros melampus
TTTCTTTGGAAGGAATGATGCTAAAACTGAAGCTCCAGTATTTTGGCCACCTCATGCGAAGAGTTGACTCATTGGAAAAGACCCTGATGCTGGGAGGGATTGGGGGCAGGAGGAGAAGGGGACGACCGAGGATGAGATGGCTGGATGGCATCACGGACTCAATGGACGTGAGTCTGAGTGAACCCTGGGAGTTGATGATGGACAGGGAGGCCTGGCGTGCTGCGATTCATGGGGTCGCAAAGAGTCGGACACGACTGAGCGACTGAATGGAAGAACCAAGGCGGCTCAGAGCCCCCCAAACAGCGGGGACAGCAGATCGGAAAGGGGAGACTCCAGGGGGAATGCGGGATTTACTCGGTTTGGTGGCTGCATGCGGGGAAGTGAAGGAAAAGGAAAAACAGCTTAAAGGATGCCTGGCTGCTGCCTTGGGATGGTTCCCAGAGTCAGGGGTCACAGAAGGAGAGGTGTTTGGGGTGGGGTCCGGAGAGCTAGTGGACTTGGGACACGCTTGGGTGGAAGTTCTCCCGGTGTGCGTGTCCAGCAGGCAGGCGCGTCTGTGTGTTGGGGTGGAGACGCAGACAGGTGCCATCACGGGCGGTGGCCTGGCTGCACCCATCTCAGGCAGCGTCTGCAGAGCAAGCTGGGTACAAGGTGGAAAAGAGGCCTACGGAGCAGTAATACTTGACGACCTGGAGGAAGGCGAGGAGGCTGTGAAGAGAACCGCGGAAGCACGGCCAGTCTAACTGCGAAGAGAAGGGCAGTCGCAGCAGGAGACGGGGTGGAGGGCGTCTTGTTGGTTTGTGGGCCGTTGTGTAAAGAGAATGGACCACGCTTACTGAGCAGAGAGAGCCAGGCAGAGGTCAAAGGTCCCGGAGACGTGGTGGTGCTGGGGGCGGTTTCCAGGGGAGAGCGGTGAGGCCGGTGTCACTGTCAGGCGTTAGTGGCACCTGCAGCCAGCAGAATGGGGTGTGCGTCTCGTTTTTCGGTTTTTAATTGAAAGTGTGCCTGAGGAGCCCGATTCTTTCCTCTCTGTGGCATGGAGCCAGCCCCCAGCCTGTTCCCTGGGCTCAGGCACCGCAGCAGGAGGGGGGGGGCGGTTTCCTTGGCACCACGGTCAAGCTGAGATGTGGTGAGCATGGTCTCTCGGGCATCCCACGTGCCTCGCGCATCCTCCTTGGGTTTCCTTGCAGGCCCTTGCATGTTCAGAGCCTCCCGCCACATGGACGTTATTTTGGTTATTCTGTGCTCTGTCATCATCCTTCAGAGTTTTGTACAATAAGCAGCGTGACTAACCCACGCCTCTTCCTCCCCGGGGGTTTCTCCTGACCGCCTCTGGGTTTGGGCAGCGTCTCTTCCTCTTTCCCACCTGCATGAGGGTTATTGCTTTGTCTAAGCTCTCGAAGCATTTCTCTTCCTCATTTCTCCCGCTTTTCCTTTGCTTCCCTCCCTTCCTTGGATGAGGAGGGCAGGCTGAGATACCCCGTGTCAAGCACTGGTGTTGTGATGGGAGCCACAGGGTCACCAGCCTCCCTGTGCCCGGTGGTGCCCTCGACCTCCATGTGGCCTCCACCACCCAGCGCTTCCCAGCATCGCTTCACAGCATCGCTGTAGCTCACGCACAGTTCCAGAGCAGGCCTCCTCAAATAACCTGGCACTCTGAAGCACATGCACACGAGAAGATACTCAAAAAGCAACGTTTAATTTTCCTTCTTTGAAGGATCGGTTGGGCCTGTGCAACAGTAGTGATTTAGTGGGGATAGACTGTCAACTGTTTCATGGAAGGTGCCCACCGCTGTATCACCGTGTCAAGCACCATTGCTCTCTCTGCTCAAGCCTTCCGTCCACTCCTCCAGCCCATCCGTCTGACCGTAGGCCCTCTGACCACAAGCCAAGTTGACGATCACGTGTATGCTGTCAGGGGAATAAGAGTGGAGCCCAGAAGATGGGATCAGGGCCCAGAGTCTGGTTTCAGTTCACGCTTCATCACTTGCTGTGTACCAGTGGCCGGTTAACTTCTCAGTCTCAAGTTTCTTATATGAGAAATGGGGGAAAGAACAGGATTGTGAGAATTAAATGAACCCCTCAAGTAATAAGGTAAGCCTGCAGTAAGGTAGCAAATTAGTAAACGAGCAATAACTGTTAGCCAAGAGCAGTCCACGCCGCCACAGCAGCAAAGTCAGTTATAGGGTCCTTGCGTCTGCCCAGGAATTCAGAGAGGCAGGGCGGGGGCAGGGGGACGTTTGCATTAATATGTAATGTGGACTGTATGGATTAAACCAGTGATCAATGCATAATTTTAAATGGTTGAACAGAAAAATGGCTGCCTTGGGAGCCACAGAGGAGCCCTAAATAACTGCCTGGAATTTTGCTGTCATTCAAGCCCTGTTTATCCTTGGTTGCCCGTCGGATTTTGTGTAGATGCATGGTATTCTTCTGACCGTTTGCCTTTTTAGTTGTGTTTTAAATGTAAGTTTAAAATCTGAGCTGTTTTGCACAAATCCTTTGGCTTTCTAAATTTCAAATTTAATTGGCTTTTGCGATCCATTTTTATTCTTAAGCCTGATTAGAATTAATTTCTGGCACCTATTCTTCTCTCATTTGTGAACTACCTGCCCTGGCTTCCGCAAGCAGTTCTAGTAGGGGTGGAATTTGTATTCTGGGTCACTGAGGCTTCTGAAAGGACACTTAAGAAAATGTCAGAGAAATAGAAGAAATCCTAGTGGAAAAACAAATGGCACAGCCTATTGTGTGCAGTTAATGGAAATCTAATTTAGTTTCATTGCCACTGGGTGTCTCTCAAACAGAAAGCTAAGTGAAAGGCAGCCACTTCAAGCTCCCTGGAACAAGGGTTTCGTCCCTGCGTGGTGACCGCTTGGCTAAGTGGTCTCAGCTTCCCTGGGTCTGCACCTCTCCTGAGTCCGTCCCCTTACTGGAGGCTGGCTCGGCTGCTCTCTCCTGTCCCTTCCACTCGTGTTCAATTTCCTGTAGAGGTACAAGCGCTGACTTGTTGACGTGTTTGTTGTTGTTGTTTTCCTGTGCTGTATTGTGCTGATGGATCATGAATTACTGCTTTTCCTTCTTTCAGAATTTTCCAAACTTTAGTCTTCACTGTATGTTATGACTGTTTTCTTTGTTCCACCTATATGTTGCAGACACTGTAGATACTAGTTTTCAAAAAGTAGTAAAATATTAATATGATTCCAAATAGTCAGAACTGTATAAACAATCTTACTTAAAAAAGGGTCCCTCCTGTCTCCGCCCCCTTCCCACCACCTCCTCTTCACTCCGCCTTGTTTCCCAGTTCCGTTCACTCCGCAGTCTGTTCCATTCCGCTTTCTAATAGGCAGTCAGTCTCAATTCTATTTCATCATTCCAGTGGTGTTTATTTTTATTTTATGCGAATGAACAGGTTCATTATATAGATATTATATTCACTTGTATAGAATACATTTATTTAAATATACTTTGGCCACACCAGGTGGTTTGTGGGATCTTAGTTCCCTGATCAGGGATCAAACCCGGACCCTCAGCAGTGAAGGCTCAGAGTCCTAACCACTGGACCGCCAGGGGATTCTCAGATTCATGTATATTGTATTATTTTCTCTTCTTTCTTGCATGAAAAGTACCATAGGAAGATTGCTTTTTCCACAGAGTGTGGCTTGATAGTTCTCATAGGGGTGGAATTTGACGATAGACCACATATCATTTCAGAGTGGTCGTCCTCATATTTTAATTAATATTATGTCTTTTAAGTACTCCACGGTATGGATCAGTCAGTTCAGTCGCTTCATTATATAGATATTATATTCACTTGTATAGAATACATTTATTTAAATATACTTTGGCCACACCAGGTGGTTTGTGGGATCTTAGTTCCCTGATCAGGGATCAAACCCGGACCCTCAGCAGTGAAGGCTCAGAGTCCTAACCACTGGACCGCCAGGGGATTCTCAGATTCATGTATATTGTATTATTTTCTCTTCTTTCTTGCATGAAAAGTACCATAGGAAGATTGCTTTTTCCACAGAGTGTGGCTTGATAGTTCTCATAGGGGTGGAATTTGACGATAGACCACATATCATTTCAGAGTGGTCGTCCTCATATTTTAATTAATATTATGTCTTTTAAGTACTCCACGGTATGGATCAGTCAGTTCAGTCGCTCGGTTGTGTCCGACTCTCTGCGACCCCATGGACTGCAGCTGCCAGGCCTCCCCGTCCATCACTAACTCCCGGAGCTTGCTCAAACTCATGTCCATCAAGTCGGTGATGCCATCCAGCCATCTCATCCTCTGTCGTCCCCTTCTCCTCCTGCCCTCAATCTTTCCCAGCATCAGGGTCTTTTTCCAGTGAGTCAGTTCTTCGCATCAGGTGGCCAGAGTATTGGAGTACTGTATGCATAGACCATAGTTTATTTAACCTCTCTCCCTTTCTGTGGGTGGACATTTCTTTGTTTTTCAGTACTTTGTAATTTTAAATAATGCTACGGTGCAAACCTTGTTATGTATATATTAATTCTGGAAGTGTATTTAGGGTAAACAGCCAGAAGTAGAACCAGGTCAGGAGATGAATGCAAGTGTGGTTTCGTTGGGTATTGTCAAATTTACCTCTGGAACGGTCCCACCAGTTTTCACCTCCATCCGCGGTGTGAGAGTTCGTCTTTTCCCAAGCCTCACCAAGAGTGTTGTCTTGCTTTTTAATCTCCACCAGTGCAATAGCTGAAAAACTGTGTCGTTGTTTTACTTTGCACTTCTCTGTCTGAATACCTTTTCACAGTTTAAGGGTCGTTTTCTTTTTCTCTTTTTTTTTGGTGAATTATCTGTTCATGTATTTCTCCCATTTTTCTATGGAATTTTTGGCCATTAAACCAATGAGTTTATTCCACTGCCCTCTCTCTTCTTCCATTTTTGGGTTACACTATTTCTATTTTGTCGTGGCATATAGAAAAAAGAGTTCACTAGTAAGAAATTTCCTATGCTCTTGTATGTTTAAAGCTCTTACTATAGATTTGGTACTGAAAGCCCAGCGTTGCTGAATATAAGATTCTTGGTCTGTGTATTTTTTTTTTAAATTGAGTTGTTTGAATATGTGGCGTCACCATTCCTTGTTTGTGTGCTGTGTTGGAAGTCTGATGCGAGGCAGGTGGCTTTGCCCTTCTAAGACATTTGATCTTTTTGCCTGGAGACCTTAAGGATTCTTTCATCGCTGAGGTCTAATGCTTCTGCTGGGACACGTCTTTTATTTGGTCCTTCAGGTACCGTCTTACCTGGTTCACATTTATTCTGCTCCCGTTTTGTTTTTCCTCTTTCGCTGACTCCAGTTATATAAATGTTATTTCTTCTTGACCTGTCTTCCATTTCTACTACCTTCTCTGATTCTTCTTTGTCTCTTTGTCATTTTCTTGGTTATTTCCTTGTGTTTCTTCAGGTCTTCTCGCCAAGTCTTCACTGAATCATTCCTTGTGTATCTTGTGATTTAGAGTCCAGTTCTGGGATGATTTTCTTTCCCTTCTGTTTCTTTCTTGAGTTCACAGTTCTCTGATTTTTGTTTATGTTTGTTCTAAACATCAAGCGATTATTTATATCCCCAAATGCTTGTTTGAGCACATTTCATTTCATTTGCAAGTATCATCTCACACTTTTCTTCTGCTTCTTGGGTTTCTTTTATTACGGAAGAAGGTCATCAGTTGAGCTGTTTTGAATGGTTTTTTAATTTTTTAAATTCTTTTGTGGTAATTTTCTATAGTTCTGTAGAATTATTTCTGTTCCTTTTTGTGGATTTTTGGTTGTATAGAAGCTCTCTGGTGCCCTCTTCTGTTAGTGTAGCAAAGTGCAGAATCTTTAGTGGAAGTTTTTTGTTTCAGGGGGAGGTGGGGAATGGTTTTATAAAGCCTATAATTTTTAAGGTTTGTTTATTTTGTGAAGCCCTAGACTTTCTCTTTTGTTTCTTTTATGCCTCCTTACCTAATGGCCAAAAAAATATCTTTTACTGTCTTTTGCCCCTTTCCCTGGTGGCTCAGAGGTTAAAGTGTCTGCCTGCAATGCAGGAGACCTGGGTTCGATCCCTGAGTTGGGAAGATCCCCTGGAGAAAGAAATGGCAACCCACTCCAGTATTCTTGCCTGGAGAATCCCATGGACAGAGGAGCCTGGTGGGCTACAGTCCATGGGGTCACAAAGAGTCGGACACGACTGAGTGACTTCACTTTCACTTTCTGCCATTGTAACCATGCCTTTCAAAAACCGTGGTTTCAAATTGAGCGCACATTCGAACCACTTTCCATGGTCTCTGATCAGATCTGCCAGGAAACTCTTAGGACTGGAACACTCGCCCCTTTGGGCGCTGGTTTTAGGTCTCCTGGCCCTCGCTAGCCCCGTTTTCCCTCCCCTTCTCAGCTTGCGCTCGCTTGCCTCCGTCTTGAGTCCGTCTGCCTCTCTGGCGAAGACTGCTTTCTTGTTAAAGACGGGAGCATTTTATACAGTGGCTAAGCAGCTCTGGGCCGGTGACAGCTGTGAGCAGTGATTGCTGATTGTGAAGGCGATGTATTTAGTCACTGCAATGAGCCAGGGATTCTGTGCTTCTGCGTTATTTTAATTGTCATAAAGTCTCTTTTCATCCCCACTCTTTGAACCACTCCCTGAAGCTTAGCTCCTGTATTACTTTTTGGAGTTTGAAAGTGAAAGTCTCTCAGTCGTGTGCAACTCTTTGTGACCCCATTGACTATACATGTCCATGGAATTCTCCAGGCCAGAATACTGGAGCTGTTCCCTTCTCCAGGGGATCTTCCCAACCCAGGGATTGAACCCAGGTCTCCCACATTGCAGGCAGATTCTTTACCAGCTGAGCTACCAGGGAAACCCGAATTTTTTGTAGCTTATTGGACAGTAAATGGCAGAAACACATTTCCAGCCTTGTCCTGGCCTTTGGGGTCATAGGCAACAAGTCCAGGGCACATCCAGCCTCAGAGGCTTCACGGGACTTCATGCCTGGACTGTCCGTTCTCACCTGGTCTCAGGTCATGGTGTAGGGACAGTGTAAACCCGGTTCACTGGTGTTTCCAGTAGCGCGGAGGGTCATGTGTCTTGTAAGGAGATGGCGCGTGAATAAGCTGGTGCAGAAGGGAAAGAGGCGATCAGCACGGCCAGAGTGGTGTCTTCGGCTTCCTGGAGACTGTCCACGCGTGTGGCACAGGGCCTGTTCAACGCTGATGCCAAGTGAATGTCAGTCTCAGTACGTTCACTGATGATAAGACCTACTGAGTTTCGTTTCCACATTGTGGTTTTTGATGTAGACTGGTGAAGATACTGTTTTTATTTATTTGCATTATTCCTCTTGGTTTACAGTTATTTGCTGGCATAAAAGATGGAGAAAACCTGCAGCTTTTTGAACAGAGTTCCCGCTCCCCCCATAAACAAGAGACACATACGCTGGAGGCCACGAAGCTCGTCGAGTTTGACCTTAAGCAAACACTTACCCGGCTTATGACACATATCTTTGGAGACGGTAGGTACTAAATGCCTTTGTCTTTGGGGGCTTAAATATTCCAGAGTTATCATCTTCCTGATATCATTAAGCCTACCTGTGTCTAGAGTTTTTGGTCTAAGTTGTAGTTAATGGTTTCAGTCCTCAGTGAGACAGAGCTTATGGATTTCCTGGTTCATTCCATGCGAGGAGCAGGAGGATATGAAAATGGAATTAGCTGGAGAAAGAAAAATGATTACAGCTTTTGATAAGAATGGTAATGAATTGAGATCAGTCTCATCAGTGGAGAGGAAGTGAGCAGGCTGATTAGTGTCGGAATATTAATATATTATCATTGGTCAGCCTTGATCGATGGGGCAGGATTCTTAACTGTGTGAGCGAGCCCAGCAGAAGATTTTACACTCTGACATACTGGTCACCACTGTCAGCAGCAAAATACCAACGGTTTCCTGGAGGGATGTTTCTAAGATGTGGATCTCACTTTAATCACTTGATCTTCATTCTTTCTCTGAGAAATTTTAACATTTCCCTTTCCCCTCCAGCTCTTTCTGATTTACTTGAGATAGTATTTTTGTCTGTTTCAATAAAGACGTAAAGAAAAGGAGAGATTGTTCCTTAATTATGACCTAATTTTTTAAAAGATTTCACTCATTCATTAATTATTGCTGGCTCTTGGGTCTTTGTGCTGTGCGGGCTTTCTCGGTGCGGTGAGCGGTGGCTCCTCTGCCGCCCTGTGCGGGCTGGCTGCTCACTGCCGTCACTTCTCCGCTTGCGGAGCACAGGCTCTCGGGCTCAGGGGCTCGGTAGTTAGCTGCAGCCCGGGGGCTCAGTAGTTGCGGCTCACGGGCTCAGTTGCTCCCGTGGCAGGTGGCGTCTTCCCAGATCGGGGATCAAAGCCACGTGTCCTACAAAGGCAGGCGGGCTCTTCACCACTGAGCCACCAGGGAAACCCCTGGGATCTGCATTTTAAAAGTGTTTAGAAACCGGAAGCGCTGCGTGGTTAGGATCCTCTTTTATTCTCGTACTCTAGGGAGCTTCTTAAAAGAACAAGTTCTTTATCGAAGTGCGATCAACAAAAAGTAAACTATATATATATCTAGAGTATATAATCAGCTAAGTTTGTATGCAATAAACAACATATTTACACAGTGTTATAAGTCTTGACATTTGTGTACACCCATGAAACCACCAGTAGCATCAAGCTAGTCAGTGGGTCCATCACCCCCCAGGTCTCCTCTGATGCCTGATGGACTCTCTTTGCATTTCCTGTATCTCCTCACCCTGGGCAACCAGAGATCTGCTTTCTGTCACTGCCGGTTCGTTTGCTCCTTCCAGGTTTACATGGGTGAGTCTTGTAACGTGTGTTCTCCCCACCCTTCCTGCTGGCATGTTTCACGTAGTACGATTATCGGCAGATTGATCCAGGTTGTAGCGTAATGTCAGTAGCTCATACCTTTTTTCTTGATGAGCAGTGTTCCATCCTGTCGTTTCCTGTCCTGCATTGAGAGACATTTGGGTTGTCTCCAGTTTTTTGCTGTTACAGGTAAATCTGTGCATATTCATAAACGCGTCTTTGTCTGGACTAACGCCTTCATTTCTTTTTGTTAAGTGCCCAGGAGTACAGTGGTTGGACCATTTGAGGTGAATTTTCACTTTCTCGGGAGCCGCTAAGCTGTCCAGTAGCACATGAAAACTGCTTGTGCTCCGAGGTGGCCAGGCGCTGAAAGTTTAGCCATTCCAATAGGACAGGAGTGATTTGTCAAATAAACATTCGGTTACATAAGTAACTCTGCCAAAGGAACAAGGAAAAATCAACCTGTGAGAGAAGCGGGTGATCCTGAAGGCAACAGGTGACGTGGTTATTAGCAGATGGCTCCTCAACGTCTGAAGAGAGGTTCAGTGTGATGAATAATCAGGAGAAGCCCGTGAAAGCTACCTGAGCCGCCCTGAGTCGCTCTTCATGTGTGAGAACGCTGAAAACCCAACAGCTAGATATAAGCATGGCCTACACACACAGCCTGGGCCTTACCAGCCGTCTGCAGCGCTGCCCCCCTGGGGAGCTTGGCCGCTCGCTCGCTCGCTGCTCCTGTGCGCCTCACTTTCCCTACCTCTAGACTTCCCTACTTCTGTGTGAGCTCAAATATGCGGTGAAAAAGAGTCTGATTAAGATTTATTAAGCCAGGCTTTCTTCAAATATCTTGACTGTTCATGTACTATTTAAGAACCCACTAATAACCCCGTATATTGTTTATATACATATATATATATTTAAAAGTACATCAATTTCATGCTCGTGTCTTTGCCTAGGAGGCAGAGAGTGGTATTACGGAGAAGGTCCAGACCAGGCTTTCAAGTATGTTCATAGGGTTCCACTAAAACAAAAAAAGGAATGAAGTTAAATATGAAAAAATGTGATGATTTGATAAAACTGAATAGCGAGTGTGTAGATGTTTGCTGTTTTCTCTTTCTGTCTCTTTGTTTGGAATACTTCGTGTTAAAATGGTGTAATGTGATTGTGAGCAGGTTTCAGATAGAGATTGCTGGTGCGAAAATCTTTTCATAGCCAGCTTCTCTTCACTTTCATGATAAAAGATAGGAATTGTGATATTTTTAGCAGTAATGTAATCCAGTTAACACTGGAATAATATAGGGAGATGGATTGTGCTATTCAGGGCATTTTCGAGGCAAGTAATGGTAAAGGAATTCTAATATTTCCTTGGATACAAGGAGATACAAGCAGTCCATCCTAATGGAAGCCAGCCCTGAATTGGAACGACTGATGTGAAGTCGTGATACTTTGGTTGCTGATGCGAAGAACTGACTCACTGGAAAAGACCCTGATTCTAGGAAAGACTGAAGGCGGGAGGAGAAGGGGAGGACAGAGGATGAGATGGTTGGATGGCATCACTGGCTCAATGGACATGAGTTTGAGCACGCTCCGGGAGCTGGTGAAGGACAGGGAAGCCTGGAATGCTGCATGCAGTGCGTGGGGTCGCAGAGAGTCGGACACGACTGAGCGACTGAATAGCACCTGTTCTAACGTTTTAGGGAGATCGTAGTCTGTCTCAAGTCGCTTTACAAAAAAATTCAGGATCATCTCGATTTTTCTGTTCTCAACCTATGAAGAAAATTGGCTTTAAGCCCTCCTTATTTATATCTTGCTACACATTTCTATCATCACGTGATCCCTCATTTGGGAGATTTGTTGTTGTTGTTAGTTGCTAAGTCATGTCCAACTCTTTTCCGACCCCATGGACCCCCACCAGGCTCCTCTGTCCATGGGGTTCTCCAGGCAAGAATACGGGAGTGGGGTGCCACTTCCTTTTCCAGGGGATCTTCTCAATCCAACCCAGGGACTGGACCTGTGTCTCCTGTACTTAGCAGGTGAATTCGGAGTCTTGACCGCTGAGCCACCAAGGAAACCCCTTGTGAGGTCTAGAAGCTGCCTTGCTGTTGTACGGATGACCGACTGGTTCTGGACTGGCAGATAGCCTCCTTTCTGTAACAGCTTACATCTGTGTTTCTCCTGCTCCTTTGCGATCTTCATTCCTTTTGCCCCCCTCCTCTTGCTTACTCTCCCGGCCCCTCTTCCTGGGTAATTCTCACTTATCCTCTGATTTCACCTCCGGTGTCCGCCAGCCAGGAACCCTCCTGGAGTCTGTGCTGAACTCTGGGGAGCCGCCTCTTCTGCGCCCCTCTGAACTCCCTCGGGTGGGTTTCACTTTGCTGGATTTCCACCATGCTGCAGGCGTCCCACTATTGGGTACGTGAGAAACAGTCCCAGTCTTTCAGCAGCTGAGAGTGTGAAGTCCTCTCCCGGGGAGGCCTGAGGGTCAAGGGAGCGCGTAGGAAAGGCGGCTTCTCCGGGATCCAGCCAGGAGAGCTCCGACTAGGGGACATCTGAGCTGCCTTAGTCACTGAGAGCGAGCATCAAGCTGGACCATGTGAAGGACAGAAAGAAGAAAAATATGGCCACGTGGAGATGGCCACATGGAACCAGAAAAATTACATTTAAGTTCTCTTTCTCCACTTGCTCTGAAACCTTAAACTAGTCATTTAGTGCTTTAGGTCTTAGTATTTTTAAAGCCCAAGATAATAAATAGTACTGTTTCCCATGAGAATAAAGTGAGATAACATATGTGAACAGAGCCCTTTAAGAAGATATTAAATGCATGTGTAAATATGAAAAAAAGGAATAAGGGGCAAGAAAATGAAGGCAATCAAAATGGGGCCATACAATCAAAGAACAATAGTTACGTTGGTCTGTCTTTGTTTTGCCTAGTAAGATGAGATGTAAACTTATGCCAGACAATAGCACAGAAGTTCAGACTGGCATCGATGATGCCCTAAAAGTTTTTCTGGGCTCCAGCAGGTAATTAAACAGGCATGCACACTGCTAGACCTTGTATATGTTATAAAGATGTTCTCAGGGGTCCTGAGGATACGCATTCCTCTGAACGTAGTCTTGAACTTTCCTTTGTCTCATTATTCTTTACATTTATATGTGAATAGCTTTCAAAACTGAGCATTGAGGTGGAAGTGTCCAGGTAGCTGTTTTCCTAAAAAAGACCATTCCCGCAGTATATGAGTTTTCTCATACACCTCTTATGCCCATGGCCAAGAATTAAGAATCTCAAGTTTTGAAATAGCAATGAAGTTGTAGCATCTCTATTTCAGGCAAACATTTCCTTTATTTTTAAAATGCTACCAGCTTAGACTTTTAAGTTTTAGATTTAAGACAGATTGGAGTTACTATTTCATAAATCTTCACACTTACTTTTTTGTTCATGAGACCAGAGTCAGCAAAATAGTAGAGTGGCAATAAAGTGAAGTATCCACCTGCTCGGAGAGCACGTCTTGTCCCCGGTACTGAAGTTGGTCTGTGAAAAAGCCTTTTATTTTCTCTTTCCTTCCAGCCCTGTGATCGTCCTTAACCCCATTCACACAGTTGCTGAACACTCCAAAAATCCTCCCGCACGCCTCATCCGCCCAGCCTCGCGCAGCCTGGTGCATCTTTGTGGGGTATCACTGAAGGGGTGTTGGGGCGTTTGTATCATCCGCAGAGATGCTTCTCGGGGGAGGGGAGGTGCCCCTGCCAGGCTCACGCTGTGAACTTGAAGGGTGAGGGGCTGTGTTCCAGGGGCGGGCTGTGTGCCCTCACGGCGCTCAGGGGGGGTGAGTGTTCGCAGTTCCCTGGGACCTGGCTGAAGGGACATGCCACGCTCTGACTTCACACGTTTCAGGGGGTCATTTGGTTGTTTTATTTGGGGGGTAGGGTTGCTAGTTGCTGAGAAACGTCTCCGTAAACCGTCTGGGTACAAGCCATCCGGACGTCTTTTAGAGGGCAGTCCCCAGCCTTTTTGGTCCTGGGGACGGGTTTTGTGGAAGACAGTTTTTCCCCGGACTAGGCCGGAGCGGGGGATGGTTTGGGGATGCTTCAAACGCATCACATCTCTTGCGTGCTTTATTTCTAATCTGATGCCGCCACTCACCTGACGGGAGGTACCGATCCTCACCTGGAGGTTGGTGTGCCTGGTTTAGAGTAATGATAGCCGGAGTAGTGATGATGACAGGAAGAGACAGTATTAACAGTGTCAGATGCTGCATTCAGCTCTCAAGGACTGTCTTTGTTCTGATCTGCGTGTGTGACGGTCATCTACAGTTTTCAGGTTCGGGAGCCCAGACGTGGAGCAATGGAGTGCCAAGTAACCACACGGCTCCAGAGGAACCTGAGCCTGGTTTGAGCCTCCTTGCACTTTCCTGGTGGCTCAGATGGTCAAGAACCTGCTTGCAATGCAGAAAGTCCAAGTTTCATCCCTGGGTTGGGAGGATCCCCTGGAGAAGGGAATAGCTACCCAGTCCAGCATTCTTGCTCGGGAAATCCCACGGACAGAGGAGCCCGTGAGCTACAGTCCACGGGGTCGCAAAGAGTCAGACACGACTGAGCGATTGACACTTTCGCTTTGAGTCCCCAAATTTTGACTTCCGAGCCTGTGTTAGATGTTAGCTCTTTTGAAAGGAGAGAAAGAAGTCATTTCAATATTATTTCTGACACTGATGTTTCCAAAAGCCATGATGTTAAAAAAAAAAAAAAAATGGAGCCTCCTCCTGGGTGTTGCCCATGACTTTGTAGCTCTGACTCCCCTGTAGCTGCTCTGGATAAAGCCCTGCCCATGACAGCATATACAGGTACATTTCAGGTACCAAAGATCCCTTAGAAACTGCAAATTCAGTCTTTCTTTAATCAGCTGATGATCAGGAACTGCCTGGGCAGGCCTCAGAATTATTCAACAACTCTTTTTTAATTTATTTTTATGGTCCAAGTTTTTTGGTTTTTTAAATTATTAGTGTTGTATTCCTTTGTTCTTGAAAAACAAAATTAAAAATTACAACATACTATTTCCTTGTGGCGATTTGTTGTTATTACAGCTGCTTTAGTTTCAGGGTTGCTTTTTTTTCACCCCACTCGCCAAAGCAGTTGATTATTTTCTGCTAACATTTCAATTGCACCAGCATCCTAAGGCTGTTATAAGAGAGGTTATCCGTTTAGAATTGGAAAGAGAGAAAATAACCTGCAGACAGCTTTTATGCTCATGGAATTCACTTTTTTAACTTTGCTAAATTGTTTCCCTCCGTCTTGTGCCGTCTGTAGCAGATGGTTTCTTTAAGAGCAGTTCAGGTGGGGTGGGGGATTCCTTACATTTTGGTCTCACTTTCTGTCCTTCCGGGCTTCCAGCCCGTCTCCCTGCTGAAGGCTGGCATTTCCTTGTAGGAAGCACGGGCCTCCTGGCACCGTTTAGACGCACGCATTTGAAGGAGAGATGGACTGTGATCCCCTGCTGCTGGCTGGATGCGTTGCTGTGGGCGAGTCACGTCTCTGTTGCAGAGCCCAGCAGGCTCGGCGTTGTCCATGAGAGGCACTCCCCGCTGCCTATCCTGGGACCTGGCTGTGGGCGAGTCGTGTGTGTCTCAGAGCAGCCGCAGCGGTGGCTCCTTGCCCAAGGGCACGCTCTTCCCAGGGCTGTCCACACCCAAAGGCCAGCTGTGGCCCGAACCTGAAGGCCCAGCCTTTGGGCCCCAGCCCGCTGCTCCCCAGTTCTCAGGGGCTGCGCGCTGGCCCCAGGCCCCGAGCTCTCTGGACCTTCAGTCCAGCAGAGGTTTGGGGGCCTCTCAGATGCACTCACAGCTCTGATGGGGACACACCCAGGGCTCGGCTCTCTCCAAGCCTACAGCTCCTCAGAGCCGCAGCCCCAGGCGTGCTTGGTGATGGCTTTGGTCCCCTTCTGTCGCCAGCAGGGAGCCCCTGCCGTCCCAGCGTTTGACCGCAGGCCTCTCGCCTCGCTCAGATCCCAAGCCAGCAGCGCATGTTCCTGCAGGTGGTGAGCTCCTGGTGTCTCTCCCAATTGCGGACTCTGAGCCCAGCAACACAGAGCTTTGCCCTCTCTGCCGCTTTGCTTTCCCAGCCTGTTCGTGGCCGGGGGAAGTACTTCTCTTTGATCACAGCCGGCCTTTGTGGTTTTCTCTGTTCTGTCATGCCGGTCGTGCTGTGTGAGGAGCAGGAGGCTGACGGTGCGCTCTCGGCTGGGGGCGCTTGGCCTGGAAGCTGAGCGGGGTCCGTCTCCACGGTCT
>SJXQ01001003.1:57592-69656 GCA_006408695.1 Aepyceros melampus
CTCCACGGTCTGCCCAGAGAAGGGCAGCGGAGGGCCGAGCCGCCCACCGTCTGGTGGAGAGTTCTCACCTCGGCGTTTAACTGTAAACGTCGAGGAGAGGTGTAAGCCGGCACGGCTCCTGTGTCTGTGAGACGGGAGCAGGGCTGGTGATCGTGCCCTGTTGGCCTTCTGTCCTCAGCTTAAAGGCTGAATTGAAGGAGCCCCGTGAACCATCTCGTGTAGCGCTGTAGCAAATAAGCAACGGACGTCCGTGACCTCAGTGTGCACTTTAGGAATGTTTCTTTTTCTTCATATTTTTATGAAAACCCCAGAGACAGTTTAGATCGTGGTCTGATTTGCAATGACATGCCTGTCGAAAATCACCCGTTGAGTGTTTACGTTTTTTACACGGTTAATAACTTGTCACCAAAACACTGCAAGATGAATGTTGTTCTTATTTTGACCAAGACCGAGGAAGTTGCCTGAGGCCCCTCGGCTTGCGGTGGTGCACGCATCTGTGGTCGCTCTCTCTCCGCATGGGGGACCCACCCACGTCTCTGGGGCCAGACATGGAGGGCGGGGGGTGGGCCTCCGTGTCACTGCGTGAGAGAAGCCCGGTGTGGGATGACGTGGTGTTTCTGTGTAGGGAAGGAGGGAAACGAGAGGTGCACGTGTGTGTTTGCTCACGTCTCTTAACAAAAAGGAAACCCTGGAGGTTTACCCCGCGGGATCAAGGGGCAGAGGAGGCAGGAACCAGTATGCCAGTGAGGCTTGTAAACAATGCCTTATTTTTATTTCAGTTTGATTGATGTCACTGACAAAGAACATTGTATTAGTATATGATGGAATGATTGGATATAGGTATATATTGCAGAAGGATCGCCATGGTAAGTTTACTTAGCTCCAGTCACCTCACAAACTTAGAATTTTTTTCACTCATGGCCTATTTCTACAGGGAAATGTATTCTTTTTACAGTGTTTCGATTTTGAACCCTGTGAATATATTACTTACTCAAAAAATTTTTTTAAGAAAGCTATTAGAGCAGAGCGATATTGAGAAACGTGAATAAAGGCCTGTCTGTCACTTGGTACAGATGCCGTTTAGAGGGCCGTGGGTCTGATTCAGATGTCGTTTGCTCTTATAGAAGCTAGCAGAATGACCTGCTTTCCCATGCGTGCATTAAGATGCTTCAGTCATGTCTGACTGTTTGCAACCCTGTGGTCTGTAGTCTGCCAGGCTCCTTTGTCCATGGGGTTCTCCAGGCAACAATACCGAGTGGGTTGCCATTTCCTCCTCCAGAGGATCTTCCCGACCCAGGGATCAAACTCGCATCTCATGCACGTCTTGTGTCTCCTGCGTTGGCAGGCGAGTTCTTAACGCCAGCCCACCTGGGAAGCCCCCTTTCCTGTGATCTTGACCTAATTCCTCTGCCAGGTGGCCATGGGGTTGACGGGTGATTGATTGGGTTTCAGAGGGTCCTGGAACTACACAAAGTGTTTCTCATTGGAAAAGACATGCTCAGTTTTTCACAAGTTTTAAGGTTTATTGCCTCCCCCTCAAGTGTTGCAAATTAATTTATTTGCTATTTATTTTACTCAGAAAATAGTCTTTCAGTGTCATCAGCTATTCTGTCATTAGCAGATTTGATCACGGGAAAGGCAAGACTGCCTGTAACGCTCCGTGTCTGTTTTTCTCCGGCGTCTCTGCAGGACTGGACATCAGATGGGTGGACTGCTACTTCCCCTTCACTCACCCTCCTTCGAGATGGAGATCAACTTCCACGGGGAATGGCTGGAGGTCCTGGGCTGCGGGGTGATGGAGCAGCAGCTGGTAAACTCAGGTATGGGAGGACCCTGCGTGTGGGCCCAGGCGCTCCTGGGGGGCCCTCTTCCCAGGGAGCCCCACGCGCGAGCCGTCTGTGGCCACATCTGCACCCTCCTGCAGGGCTCGCCCCCCGGCCACCGTGCCTGCGTCGCCCTCCGGACTTTATTGCGCTGCCCCCTGGTAGAGCACCATCTCTCTCGCCTAGTTTTGCAGAGGCTTCCTGCTCTTGGAGCTCTTCCTTGTCAGCGCCGGGTGTGGGTTTGCGCTTACGATGTGCTGTTTGTTGATCAGCTGCTTTGGGATCGCCCACAAGCCTTTGAGGTGTGTCCCACGAGAGCTGTCTGTCTTCCAGACTATTTAGGAACAAAGCCAGCCTGTCGTCTCTTTTTCGGTTCCCACTGCGTTTGGAGCTGTGCCCCCGGTTCAGCAGGTGTTTTGTAAGTGCTGAGAACACAGTGTAAGACACGTAGGCCTGTCACGTTTGCTGGTTTGTCCTCGACCCTCACTTTTGGCGGGACCACCCGATGCGGGGGGAGTGGAAAATGGGGGCTCTGATGAAATTCTGCCTGGACTCTTTCCAGCCCTTCTCTGTAGGACCATTGTTACATGAAAATGATTATTTCTAGGAATCCTCCAGGGATCCGATGGTTAGGACTTGCTCTCACTGCCAAGAGCCTCGGGTCAGGGAACTAGGATCCTACAAAGCCACAAGGTCCAACCCGCACCCCCCCTCCAAATTATTTCTGAACTTAATTTTAGAGCTGTGAATTTTTTTTAAGTCGCTGTCAGAATTTAAGTTTAAAGATGTTTTTATCACATTGGGAATCCTCCAGGGGAAGTTGGCTAGGATTGGGCACCAGGGTGGGAGGGTTTGGAAGGGATTTAAAATCCTAAGACTCTCCTTCAATAACTTAAAGTGGAGTTAAGTTACTTGACCCAAGGTCTTACAATTGAAAAAAGACTCCATACTTTAGATTTCCAAGTAAATTGTGTTTGCTTTTGTATGGTGGTTTTTTAAAAATTAAAATGTAATGATTTCTGTATCTCCTAGCAGTATATGGAGACAGGAAGACCATATCTTTAATTTTTCCTTTGCTTTTTTTTGTTGATAATTTCTTCTGTCAGATTTTTTTCTGTTTCTCATAAGCTAATAAAAAGGAGGTATTGTAGATTTAATTTAATTAGTTTATAGCTATATAAGGAAATGACTGTGTGAGCAAATGATACTTCCTGTCTCTTATACACATCTCAGAGCTGAGGATGGACCCTGGGTTAAGGTCCAGGGGTGAGAGAATGAGGGTGGAGGGAGGTAGGAGACGGGGGGTCGGCGCTGCCTGGCCTGGGCCATGGGGCCCACCCTGGTCCCAGACCCAGCCAGCTGCAGGTTCCTCTCCACTCGGCCAGGCCAGGCTCACGGGAGAGCCCAGCTCCGGGCCACACGCTTCTCAGATGGTTCTCCAACGTTTGAAGGTCTTTCCTGGAGACGAGGGAGCAGAGAGGTGGCCGAGGAGGGCCTGTGAGTGAACGTGACAGGCGAGGCCGAGGGTCTGAAGTGGCAGGAGTGACGGCTGTGTCTTCCTCAGCACGTTGTCTAACCCTGTCAGTCTCCGTTTTTTCGTAGTTAAAACGAGCACAGAGACGCCTCCCTCCTGAGGGTTCGTGGAGGCGAGCTGAGCACAGGCCCTAGCGCATAGCCAGTAAAATGCATCCCTGATATTATTAAACAGATTTTTTTTTCCCAAATGGTAAGAGCCACTTATTAACAGAGAGCCCCCTTAGTTAGACACGTTTAAATAGAGGCTGTCCAGCATGTCATAGAGCCAGGTTCTGGTCAGGTAGAACTAGATTTCCTCTGTGATCTTAGTATCCGTGACACTCGAGGGACTGAATGGCTTTAGAGGGAGAAAGATTGAAAGTAGTGAGAAACTCGAGAGGCAAAGATATGCATCTTAACAGAAAACACAAAGTGCTGGGCGCAGATACACGAGCCGTCCTCTCTTCTTGAGGAGGAACTAACTTCAAAAAGAGAAAGTGCCTTTGTTTTGCTTTGTTTTTTAGACAAAAGATTTCCTGGATCCTAGGCTCCTCCTAGGAGAAGGCAATGGCACCCCACTCCAGTACTCCAGTTGGAAAATCCCATGGATGGAGGAGCATGGTAGGCTGCAGTCCATGGGATCGCTGAGTCGGATATGACTGAGCGACTTCACTTTCACCTTTCGCGTTCATGCATTGGAGAAGGAAATGGCAACCCACTCCAGTGTTCTTGCCTGGAGAATCCCAGGGACAGGGGAGCCTTGTGGGCTGCCGTCTATGGGGTTGCACAGAGTCGGACACGACTAAAGCGACTTAGCAGCAGCAGGCTTCCTCCCAGGGGCACCTGGTGTCAGGGGCCAGCACTCAGAACGCAAATCAGGGAGGGTTAGTTACGAATCGGTGGTCACCTCCTGAATCAGTTGTCACTTCCTCATGCATTGCCAGTATCCTTGACAGGTTTTTATGAGGTTCATTCGCACAGTAACTGGCTGAATGTCGTCTCTGAAACAGGTTTCCAAGTCATTATTGTACATTAATGACACTGCTGTTCTGCAGTTAGATCAGCCCCATCAGGTGATTCTTGGAGGAAATGGCAAAGTAGAAAGAGAAAAGAAAAGAAGACACCTGAGATGCAGATGTGTCCGAGAGAGTCACGGGGTGGTGGGGGTGCTTTCGGTTGTTGGGAAACGTACACATAAAGTTTAAATACCTTGCAAGAGAGAGAGAGACAAAAGAAGGAAGAAGAGAGGCTTTTATGAAAGAAATGCCGTGTGGGCTTTTCTGTTTGAACTTGAAGTTATTATGACAGAGTTCTGCTCCGTGTTGTCAGACAGGCATGTGTTTTGACGTCTGTAGTCATAATCCTTAAACTGTGAGCCAGGCGGTCACTAACCACAGACGGCATGTGGAAGTGCTGCCAGCTTTGTTTTCTGAGTTCCCGTGGCGCGGCACAGCGCAGGGCTAGCTGGCTGTGCTCACACTGCCTCCGCTCACTTTGCCATTCTTACTGACTTTTCTCTGGCATTTCCCAAACTTTGGGCCCCCACCCCCTCAGCTTTTAAAACTAGAAGTTCAAGCAACGCTTAAGTCAGTCGTTACAGTCTCCATCTTTACGGTTCTTACAGTTGTCCTTCAGTCACTAAATCTTGTCTGACTCTTTGCAACCCCATGGACTGCAGCACGCCAGGCTTTCCTGTCCTTCATTATCTCACAGAGCTTGCTCAAACTCATGTCCATCGAGTCGGTGATGCCGTCCAACCATCTCATCCTCTGTCGTCCCCTTCTCCTCCCACCTTCAATCTTTCCCAGCATCAGGGTCTTTTCCAATGAGTCAGTTCTTCATATCAGGTGGCCAAAGTATTGGAGCTTCAGCTTCAGCATCAGTCCTTCCAATGAATATTCAGGGTTGATTTCCTTTAGAATGGACTGGTTGGATCTCTTTGCAGTCCAGGGGACTCTCAAGACTCTTCTCTAACACCACAGTTCAAAAGTATCAATTCTTCGGTGCTCAGCTCTCTTTATAGTCCAACTCTCACATCCATACGTGACTACTGGAAAAACCATAGCTTTGACTATACAGACCTTTGTTGACAAAGTGATGCCTCTGCTTTTTAATATGCTGTCTCAGTTGGTCATAGCTTTCCTTGAGGTGCTGCTTAACGCTGAAATACGTGGTGACCGGAGAGGTTGTTGGGGCAGTGACACCAGCAGGTGCCAGCAGCTCACGAGATGCCCTGGAGGCTTGCTTCCATGTGGCCTTGCTAGCAAAGCTCTGGGCGGATGCTGTTACTCTCCCTCTTTTGGAGCCTCCGAAAGGTGGTCAGGATTGAATGGCTTGGCAGCACCCCTTGCCCAGATCTTGCTGACAGTAGTCCGTTCCTATATCTGCTGCCTCAGTAGTAAATTACACGATTCTAAAGTGGCTAGAAGTCCCTTCAGATAAATGATTCTGCTGACCATAGAATGAAGGGCTGGAACGACCGAAGCAACAGCAAGCAAGGCCCTGCTTGTCCTGCGGTCATTTGTTTCCCTTGCGGAGGGGCCCTGCCCATGTGGGTTACCTCTGTGACCAAGTGCATTTAATTACATGCATAAATTAGATTGCTAATTTGAACAGGCAGTTGAAACGCTCTATGACACATTTAAGTTGAAAGTGGCGTATGTATGTTTTTGCGCACAGATTAAGATTAGGCTCTTCTGGATAGCTGAGAGAATTTTATTTCTTCTCCCTTAAGTTTCGGCGCCCTCACCATTGCTTTCCGACTGCTGAGATCTGGTAAGTGTGATGTGGGCGGCGCCTGCTGTCCTGATGACTTGTTTTTCCCTTGAGGAGATGCTTTGAAGACAGCAGCGAGTCATGTGTCCAAATACTGCACACTCCCCTCCCTCTGGGCTGACTCAGGCGCCTCTTTCCAGGTACCGTACCGATCGGGAGCACAGAAACATCACTGGATGACTGTGGGCTGTCATCACGCCTGGGAGGCATTTACCGTTTATTGAATGATTCAGAAGACTGTACACAGGCCAAGGAGGAGAAAAGGCTCTGTCCTGGGAAATAACTTTGTAAAAAACAACTTTCTTTACCTCTTCATTAAAATTTAAAACTTGACTCTTTCGGGAAAGAACCTTATAAACATGCACAGGAACTTTTTCTAGTTTTAAACAATCATTCTTTTGTTCATTTGTTTGTCATATATTTCTTGAATTACTTCTAAGGCTGTAGAAAAGCGAAAAAGCATTGTCCTGGCTGTTGAAAACAGCACTGCACAGCCAGACACAAACCGAACGGTTAGAGTGCCACGTGGCACGTGTCTGTGACAGAGGTGGCGTGGGTGGAGTTGGGGAAGGTGGTGCCAAGCCCTCGTCCTGGTTGCACGCAGGGTAGAAGGTAACCTCTGAACCCAGCACAAGTAAGCTTCCTGTTCGCAAGGGGTCATGTCCTGGATCTTTTTCTGGACGCACAGTTGGCAAGCCTGCTGCTTCTCTCCCTGTCCAGGTGTGACCCTCTTTTCAGCCTGCTCCACTCTCTGGTACCATCGCTAAGCTCCTGCACACGGTTGTATCATGCAGTGTTACCGATCTAAGTTGGTGAGCTCCCAGGTGGCACAGACCAAGACGTGTGTCCCTGTGTCAGACATAAGCAGACATGCCGCTCCTGTAATTGGCACCTTGTCTGCGTGAGGCTCTGTGACAGACCAGCAGGAAGACAAGGAAGATGGTGTGAGGTAACCTCTCCTGGTAAAAGTCGGCCTGAGGTCAGGAAGCTAAGACTGTGTCATCAGAGCATGAACTCATGTGCTGTTGGTGGGGGGGGCCTGGGGTGTGTGAGGAGGGAGCCCTGTCCATCAGGTAAGCCAGTGGGGGTCTAACAGCGCCTCTCACTGAGGGGTCTCCGCCCCGCTTCCAGAGTCAGCTGACCATAGACGTTTGCATGTATCTCTGGACTCTCAGTTCTGTTCTGTTGGCCTGTGTTCCCATCGTCATGTCCTTGCTGCTGCTGTTTATTTTTGCCTACGCTGGGTCTTCGTTGCCGTGGGCAGGCTTTCTCTAGTTGCGGAGAGCAGGGCTACTCTCTAGGTACCACGTGTGGGGTTCTCTTGCTGCCGAGCAGAGGCTGCAGAGCACATGCTCAGTAGTTGCAGCTCACAGACTTAGTTGCCCTGCAGCACGTGGGATCTTCCTGGAGCGGGGATCAAACCCGTGTCTCCTGCATCGGCAGGCGGATTCTCAACCACTGGGCCACCAGGGAAGTCTGATGTCCACCCTGTTTTGATCCCTTTAGCTTTGTAGTAATTTTTGAAATCGGGACGTGTGAGTCTGACTTTGCTCTTCCTTTGTTCATTCTTTACTCTTTGCCATGACGTGCTTTGCTGTTGCTGCTTCTGCTAAGTCGCTTCAGTCGTGTCCGACTCTGCGACCCCATAGACGGCAGCCCACCAGGCTCCACCATCCCTGGGGCTCTCTAGGCAAGAACACTAGAGTGGGTTGCCATTTCCTTCTCCAATGCAGGAAAGTGAAAAGTCAAAGTGAAGTCGCTCAGTCGTGTCTGACTCTTCGCGACCCCATGGACTGCATCCTACCAGGCTCCTCTGTCCATGGGATTTTCCAGGCAAGAGTACTGGAGTGGGGTGCCATTGCCAAGTCTCCCTAATTAAAAAATAATTTTCTCCTTAAAGTTACCCTTTACTGAAACACTTCATTCTGATACTGTATCTGCTCCTCTCTTGTCTCTCTCTGTCTTCTAGTCCTTCACTGTATCAGCCAGTCCAGGGTCCATCACTCAGCTGAAGAGTTGGGACACCATACAGGTTGAAGCCCCCGTGTGTCCCCTCCCTGTTAGCACTTCCCCCGCCCCATGAGCATTCCCTGTTCTGAATTTTGTATTGTTACCTTGATTTTCTATGCATTTCGTACACAAGTGAACTTTCCCCGGCTTTTGCGCTTTAACAAGTGGAATCGCGCTACCCGTCCTTTCCTGCAGTTCTTCACGGGGACTGTAGTTCTCCACGCGGTGCTGCGAGGCTCTGCTCTGGTCCTCTGTGGAGTTTCAGTACATTCATTTTTCACTGCTCAGATTCTAGTGGGTGAATGTGCCAGAGGTTATTCATCCGTTCTTTAATGGACATTTGACTGTTTGCAGTTGTTTTGTTGTTGATTCAAATGCTACTTGTGCACATTTTTTGGTGCATCTTGCATGTATAGGACTAAGAGTTTCTTAGAGTTATGTTTTCTTTAGCTGTGGAATTGCTGGGTCAGCACTTCTGCCCAGCTCGCGTGCGCGCCAAGTCGCTTCAGCAGGACCCTACTCTCTGCAGGTCCCTGGACTGCAGGCCGCCAGGCTCCTCTGTCCATGGGCTTCTCCAGACAAGAATCCTGGAGTGGGTTGCTGTATCCTTCTCCAGGGGACCTTCCGGGCCCAGGAGTTGAACCTGCGTCTCCCTGCAGCCCCGACATTGCGGGCGCTCTCTTTCCAGGAGGCCCTCAGCATCTCAGCTTTGCTGGCCTCACCAGGCTGCTTCCCAGGGAGCCGGGCCGGTTTCCACAGAAGCTCCCGTTGCTCCATGCCCTCTCCAGCGTGCGGCTTGGTTCAGTTTATTTGGCCAGCCTGGCGAGTCCAGAAGAGCCTCTCACTGTGGTCTTGTTTGCATGCAACTGCCATTGGGTGGACCACATTTTAATATATTTATTTGACACATACAGTTTTTCTTTTGCCCATTTTGGGTGGGGCTCATTTTTTTTTGTTTTTAATTGATTGGTAGGAATTCATTTATTTTGAAAGCCAATTATTTGTCACTTTTATACATTACAATTATATTCTCTAGGTTGTGGCTTTTCTTTCTTTAAGTTGCTCTTTCAGAAATGGAATATCTGTAGTTTTTACTTGAGTTGCTTTAGGTTTCTTTCTATAATGTCATTCTCCCAAAAAGTCGCTTCGTCAGGGAACGTGAGTGGGTGTAAGTTGACGAGTTCTGTAAAGATAACCCTTCTGCTTGTCATGCTTGATGCTAAGTGGGTTAAGTCTCTGATATTACTGCTGTATCCTTCATAGTTTTCATGTGGGGCTTCTGAACACTGAATGACATTCAAGCATCTTCCTTCTCTCTCCTGATGTTGTCAGGCTTGGTCCCGCCTTCTGTGACAGTTCTGGTGTTTGGAAGGCGGATTCTGGGACGCCCTTGTTTGACTAGGAGACATAGCTTGGAGCTTGCTTGAGCACTCCAGTTATACCGTTTGCACAGAATTTGATTTGTTTTCTTGTATATTTTGCAGTATCCTGCTTAGAATCCATGCCATCCCTTGCAATATTTCTGCTATTGTAACAAAAGCAAATATTTTGGTGACTTGATTCAAGCTGTAGTTTGTATATATGCTTCTGATGTTTCTGCAGCTGAGGTATATGTTACATACCATCTGTGGCATCATTTCTATCCATAGGAGACTTCTGGAAAGCAGAGATTCCGCCCTGTGTCTTATTTTCATCATCTAAGGTCTTGGATATTTAGCAGATATAAAGCAGTTGTCCTGCCTCCATCAGCGTGGACTTAATTTTCTATTTTCAACCATTTTGAGGCCCTGCCGTGTGCTGTGCTGGAGATCTTGGGCCAGTCCTGAGGGTCCCAGTTTCTTCATCTATAAAATAAGGGTCTTAGATGATATAACCAGATTTCCCTTTAGCTCCTGGACCCATTATTTGGTCCCCTAAACAAGCCAGTTGGCTTCCCTAGGGGCTCAGTTGGTAAAGAATCTGCCTGCAATGCAGGAGACCAAGATTCGATCCCTGGGACAGGAAGATCCCCTGGAGAAGGAAATGGCAACCCACTCTGCTACTCTTGCCTGGAGAATCTCATGGAGAGGGGAGCCAGGCAGGCTACAGTCGATGGGATCGCAAAGAGTCAGACACGACTGTGCGACTAACTTTAATAACTTTGACCTTGAGACAAGCCAGAGTGTGCAGCATTAATACAACCCACAGGGCACTGTGTTTTGTTTTAAAACACCACGTGGAAAACTGCACTGAAGGACTGATGGTTCAAACCGTGGTGCTGGAGAGACTCTTGAGAGTCCCTTGGACAGCAAGGAGATCAAACCAGCCAATTGAAAGGAAATCAAAACTGACTATTCGCTAGAAGGACTGATGCTGAACTTGAAGCTTCAGTATTTTGGCTACCTAATGCGAAGAGCCGACTCATTGGAAAAGACCCCGAAGCTGGGAAAGATTGAAGGCAAGAGGAGAAGGAGGCGACAGAGGATGAGATGGTTAGATGGCATCACCCACTCAATGAACATGAGCTTGAACAAACTCCAGGAGAGAGTGAAGGACAGGGAGGCCTGGTGCACTGCAGTCCGTGGGATCGCAGAGTCAGACCGGACTTAGGGACTGAACAGCAACGATGGAGAATCGCACAGCACTGGCTCGTGGTGTCTCTGGTTGGTCGTGTCTCTTCCCCAGACCCTTTAAAGAAACTCTCTGAGACTGTCAAAAAAATTTAAAAAGGGTGCTCATCTAATGGGATTTTATTTAAACTATTGATGAGCCCCTTGCTTCCTAGAGTCACTGCGGCTTTGCAGGCAGGCAGTGATGTGCTGCTACTCGACGGCGCAGTTTTATTTTCTCCCCTGCAAAGAGGCAATTTGGAAGTTTAGGAATTATTTATGGCACCGTGGGGATAAACACAATCTGCTAAGTTATTTTTTTTTCAGATTCTTTCTGCATTTTAGGCTGGAAGCAGTGTCTTCGTGCAGCAGCCATATTGCCATGCCCATGGATAAAAGGAAGTGACATCGTTAGGCAAAAGTTTAGGCCAGATTCTCAAACTGTGTTTTTAATGGACATGATTCAGGAGTTGGCCAAGTGTAGCATCTCTCAGACCATATGACTTAGAATGCTCATATTATTAGGGGTTTCATAGGAAAAAGGCAACCCACACCAGTCCTCTAACCTGGGAAATTCCATGGACAGAGGAGCCTGGCCGGCTACAGTCCATGGATTTGCAAAGAGTTGGACACGACTGAGCAGCTGAACAACAAAACACAGGAAAAAGAAGACTGGATACTCAGCAAAGTGTGGGACAGAGTGAGTTGGAAAAGCCGTGTGTCTGTCTAGTGGACAGTGTCTCCGAGCTGGGCGAGTGAGCAGAGCCCAGGCCCATGGGACTCGGCGTCCTGCCCGGAGAAGGTCGCTTCTGTAGGCTGTGTCCCCAGGACACCTGGAGCGACGCTTGTCCATCAGCTGCTGGGTTGCCCGTGAGCTAGGAGGCCTGCAGTGGTGTGGTTTGGGGCAGTAATGACAAAGCGCGGTAAGATAATTCTTCTTCAGTTTTACCTTGAGGAGTGCCTTCAGTGTGAAGGGGAGCAGCCCATATCAGCATTCATAATTTAGCACATCCATTTGGTATTTTAGGCTGTTTGTCTACAGAGTCCTAGAAATGGAGGGTTTGTGGGTTTTGAAGGCATTAGGAGGGGAAAGCTCTCAAAACACATTATTGGATGCTTCCAGGTATTAGATCAGCCTGTCCCTCCTCCGTCTGCTCCTTCAATACACGTTTGTGAAGTATCGGCCTGGCAGGTGCCACGCGAGGGGCCGCGGACACAGAGGGGTTTCCGCCTCCGAGGGGCGCCCAGTCCGGTGACAGGGACAGCAGGTCGAGAGCTGTGTCCCTGGGGCTCTGGTGACAGTCGGAAGAGGGGGAGGCTCCTCGAGAGACAGGCAAGGCTTCCCCAGGGCCA
>SJXQ01001003.1:84109-98922 GCA_006408695.1 Aepyceros melampus
GGACCGCTCAGAACTGCTTCTGACAGAGCGAGAGTTCAGTGAATTTTAAGCTTGAATATATTTTTATTTAGTGTATTGTTATTATTACTATCATTACCAGCATCTTTCAAGAATAGTTAATTTCTAATAAAGAAGCAGAATTTCTTTATTAAAAGAAAGTTGCTGTCCGACATCAGCTCCGCACTGAATTTGTATTTGCAGGTGTTCAAATGTTATTAAAAGGGTCATTATTTACAGAATGGAGGAAAAATAATCATGTCAAATGGTTTTCTTTTCCATCTGCTTAACTTTTTGTTCATGGTGAGAGTTAATAAGAGCATCTAGGCTCAAAAATGGATTTGTTCGTGGAGTGTTATGACATGTGGTTCTGGCTTTGTTCAAACTAAATGAGGAAATGGAGGAGAGCTTTAACCTATAGCTGATGCCAATTAGGCTATAAATTAGACTAAGCTTCCTGATGGCTTTTGTGTTCAGTTGCTAAGTTGTGTCCAACTCTTTGTGGCCCCATGGACTGTAGCCCACCAGGCGCCTCTGTCCATGGGATTTTCCAGGCAAGAATACTGGAGTGGGGTGCCATTTCCTTCTCCAGGGGATCTTCCCAGACCAGGGATGGAACCCACGTCTCCTGCATTGGCAGGCAGATTCTTGACTTCTGAGCCTCCCTGGAAGCTGTTCAAACTAAACCCAGAAACAAAGTCAGGAGCTAATGTGAAAGTGAATGTTAATAAAATCTAAAAAAACTGAGGTTCTCTGTCCCTCTGCATTTTCTAGAAAACAGATCGGTCAGTGAGATTCTGTGGTTCTCCTCCGTTTTCCCTCCTTGTCTGTCGATGTGCGTTGCTGACGCAGAGCCGGGCACTCTGGACTCTGGCAGACCTTTCTCACCCTGCTCTGAGCAGCCACCTTGGTGGGAGATGCTCCACTGATAGCAGTCAGCCTGCTATCTGTTTTCTCTTCCTCCTCCCTTGCAACTTCCTTCTTGCTCCTACCACTGAATGCCTTCCTCGCCAGTGTAAGGATGCCTGGGAACAGTGAGTGCGCCCAGCGGGCGGCGGGTTGCAGACACCCAGAGGCCAACCCAGAAGCAGCAGCAGAGGGCGCCCGGCCTCTCGTTTCCCTCAGCAGAGCCGCGCAAACAGCTCTCATCTGAGGAGCTAAAAACGAATGGCACAGACTAATTAAGTCTTGCCGAGACCTTGTGCAGTGATCCACTGCTAAGTGCCCAAGATAAGTAGGTCTTATTTGAATCTTGGGGAAACGAGGAACAGAGGGAATTTCCTGAGACTCCGTAGGAAGAGTCAGAATTTCAGTCACAGCCCAAGAACCCTTCTCTGGCTTTTCCCTACTCCGGCTAATATCCCAAACGTTCCCGCGTCAAGGAAGAGCCAAAGGGAAAACTTAGGAGATTTGATTTCCTCCTGACTATTCCTTTCGTGCAGGATATATGAGACGAATGCCTCCGGTAGATCGATACCCACGACTTTATCTGACTGCCTGTTTCTAGAACTTAAAGTTTAATTTAAATTTTATTTTATGTTGCAGCATAGTTGATTTACAGCGTTGTCTTAGTTTCAAGTGTACAGCAAAGTGATTCAGTTATAACTGGATCTGAAAAAGAATCAGTTGAGTTCAGTCGCTCAGTTGTGTCCGACTCTGCAACCCCACGGACCGCAGTATGCCAGGCCTCCCTGTCCATAGAATGGAGATATATCTATATATGTCTTTTTCAGATCTCTCCATTTCTTTGCATTCTTTTCAGACTGTTTCCCCACATAGGTTATTACCGAGTACTGAGTAGAAGCCCTGTTCTGCCGCCTATTTTTAGTCTTTTTTTTCCTAAGATAGTTATGCCGGTGGCCCTTTGCTCTTAGCCAACAAAGACCCTTAGAAAAGGGGAAATGAAGACTAAAAAGCATTTGTGGAACCCGTGCGGGCAGCCCAGCTCTGCAGGATCGTGTCGGCTCACAGCAGGAGCGTCCCCGAGGGCGGGGTGGTCCCTCCAGTGTGCCCGGGACCCCGGCCGACCCCAGCGCACCAGAGAATTGAGCCCCGGGAAGCTGCCCTGTGAGCCACAGTGAGCACCGTGGTTGCCATGGAGACCGCTCCTGCTGCCGAAACTCCAGGAAAGACCACTGGCTGGAGCCCGCCCGAAATGGATGGGAAACACCGGAATTTAGAGCAGGCCCTAGGACACTTGTCCCACGCGGAGTTTTAATTTCCTTCCCCCCACGCCCGTCTTCCTCTGCCTCTTTCAAAGAATAGATGGGCACGCTCGGGCCCCTGGGGCCTCCTGGCCGCCAGACACATCCTGGGGCTCTGTGGGCACTGATGACGGCGCGTGACTGATGGGGTTGGGGGGCGGGGGCCAGGCTTGTGCCGGCCCTCCTGGAGCCCGCGGGCCGCTTGTCACCGGGGTTTAGCAGGCACCTTGGGATTTGTCTGCAGCATATGTGCTGCTGTTAATGATTGAAAAATTACCACAACAATTAGTCACGGATCGCTACTGGCGGGCCCCCAGATGCGATGGACAGTGTGATTAAACCCGTGTATGTGACAATTAACTCTCCTGCAGGTTTATCCACGGAGGAGGAGGGTGCCCTCGGGGTGAGAGCAGAGGGGAAGGAGGAGGAAGGCCTAGGAGAAGGAGCAGGAGGGAATAACGGCCACACAAGGGGCCCGGTGCAGCTGGCACCCGGGTTTCATCTGATCCCGAATTAATCACAGTTTGATTAATCCTGCTTTATTGCACCTTTCTATTGCCCATTTGTTTATATCTCCCCGTGATTTTATGGAGGCATGACTGATTAAATTCTGCCCATTCCATGTTTTTTAAATTTTAAAATCAGGTCTCTGCATTTAAGGCGATGTCCTAGGTGATCGGAGATGCAATTATCTCGTAAAAGCTAAGCAGGCACCAGACGTAGCATGTCATGAATCCCCTTATGTATCACAGCTGAGTAACCCAGAATAAATATTTGTTTGCTCAATAGTCTGCCTCAGCGAAAAAGAAGCCTTGTGATGTCAATCTGCTTATTTATTTGGGTGGAAGAAATAAGAGCACACACGCACAGGCGCACATTTTTGTTAAATGAGAGGAGCACAAATAAATTTGTCCAATACAAATACAGATTTGACACATACAGAGTTTTCTGCACAAGAAAAAATAGTGTTAATATTTGCATATACTGCCAACATATATGCATAGCATCAAAGGGTAATGCTTGTAGCGCATAGATAGGGTCACATGTGGAATTATTTTTAACTAATGTGTACAATTGTTATATTTTGTTTTAGATGTTGCTTTTGGTGGGACTCTTATTTCTGCATTTAAGCAATGCAATTTCTGCATGTAAACAATGCCAAGGGGCTGGTGACACAGACCGACAGGAGCAGAGCCTCGTGCTTTGTAACTCACGTCCATTGCACATACATGTAAGTCAAGACTGTCCCGCTCCTCGCTCATGTCAGGGCACCTGAGGCTGCAGAAGTCAGGGATTACACCTGCAGACACGCTGGTTCTTCTTTCGGTCTTCTTCGGCTTCTTCAGTCCATTGCTTGTTCAGAGTGAAGTTTGCAGAAGACTCTGAGTGGTTTTTTCCTTTTTTTTTTTTAAAAGATTTATTTTCTTATTTTTTGTCTACGGTGGGTTTTGCTGCTGTGTCCAGGCTCTCTCTGGTTGCGGTGAGTGGGGACTTCTGTTGTTTTTAAAGATTTATTTTCTTATTTTTTGACTACGGTGGGTTTTGCTGCTGTGTCCAGGCTCTCTCTGGTTGCGGTGAGCGGGGACTTCTGTTGGGCGCACAGCCTTCTCACTGCAGTGGCCTCTCTTGATGCGGACCACGGGCTCTAGGGTATAAGAGCTCAGTAGTTGTAGCGCACAGGCTTACTTGCTCTGAGGCATGTGGGATCTTCCTGCACCAGGGATTGGACCCATGTCCCTTGCGTTGCCAGGCAGATTCTTAACCAGTGCACCATCAAGGAAGCCCACAACTCCGTTTTTAATTTGCAGGCTAAAGTAGATTGTAGGCCTTCCCCTGTGGCTCAGATGGTAAAGAATCTGCCTGCAGTGCAGGAGATCTGGATTCGAATCCTGGGGTGGTCCCTCCAGATCCCCTGGAGAAGGGAATGGCTGCCCACTCCAGTATTCTTGCCTGGAGAATCCCATTATCTTCGTTACTTGTATTGTTCAGCCTGATCTACCCAGGCCTGTATAGATGGAGGGTCTTTGTGTGGCGTGGGCAGCCGTGTGCAAGAAGACAGTCAGCAAAGATCCTGCTGTATAGGTGGCACAGCACAGGTGCTGTTCTGACAGATGCCCCTGGATGCCAGCTTCCCTGATTGCTGGTGTCACCACTTTTTACAGCATCAACCGAGAAACCCAGCCGCACTGTGGACCATTTGGGAACCTTAGGACCCTTCCCTGTCAGCCTCTGAATAGCCCTTCAGTTCTGCCAGGAATTAATATAAAAGTAGAAGAACACTTCACTTGTGAAATATTCCTCTTCATTACCAAACTAGAGTAACTGCACACTTCTCGAGGTGCCATCTCGTTTCTTAATCTCATTCTAAAATGCCATATGCAAGGTAGAGGTTGACAAGTGCCTCCAGAGGAAAACTGGGCGAAGTGATGTGATCCTTAGCAGGTGGGAGAAATGACTTCTCCCCGGGTGTTGGACTGCTTCACAGCATTTGTCTCGATGTTGGGTTGAATATGTGGGCCTGAAGAGAACCGCAGTCTAGGTGTGTGCACGCGTGTTTGTAGTCCTGCCCAGGCGGAACAGGAGGACAGATTCCAATCTGTGTGTGTGGTGTGGAGACAGTTGTTGGAGCTGAACGGGGGAGGACCTTAGATGCTCAGCCAGGGAGTTTGTGCTTCACCTTCGAGCCCGTGAATTGAGTCACAGCAAGAGAATGAGAGGGTGGTTCATGAGGCCTGTGTGTTCAGACCAGCTCCCTGTCCTGACCACACTCTGCAAGCTTCTCCTGACACTGCAGCCAGAGGGGCAGCTGCTCTCCAGGGCCTCTGGGGCCCTGTCCTTCCGGCCCCTGCCTGCGGCTCTGACTCCCTTGGCCACTCTCTCCTCCCCTCCCTGCACTGTGGTTACAGTGGTCTCTGGCTTCTGAGCAGCCTGGCCTTTTTCTTTTATATAGATATATCAATCAGTATTTTTTTAAACCGAAGTATAGTGATTTCAGTTCAGTTCAGTCACTCAGTCATGTCCAACTCTTTGCGACCCCATGAATCGCAGCACGCCAGGCCTCCCTGTCCATCACCAACCCCCGGAGTTCACTCAGACTCACATCCATCAAGTCTGTGATGCCATCCAGCCATCTCATCCTCTGTCGTCCCCTTTTCCTCCTGCCCACAATCCCTCCCAGCATCAGAGTCTTTTCCAAGGAGTCAACTCTTCGCATGAGGTGGCCAAAGTACTAGAGTTTCAGCTTTAGCATCATTCCTTCCAAAGAAATCCCAGGGCTGACCTCCTTCAGGATGGACTGGTTGGATCTCCTTGCAGTCCAAGGGACTCTCAAGAGTCTTCTCCAACACCACAGTTCAAAAGCATCAATTCTTCGGTGCTCAGCCTTCTTCACAGTCCAACTCTCACATCCATACATGACTACTGGAAAAACCATAGCCTTGACTAGATGGACCTTTGTTGGCAAAGTAATGTCTCTGCTTTTGAATATGCTATCTAGGTTGGTCATAACTTTTCTTCCAAGGAGTAAGCGTCTTTTAATTTCATGGCTGCAGTCACCATCTGCAGTGATTTTGGAGTCCAAAAAACATAAAGTCAGCCACTGTTTCCACTGTTTCTCCATCTATTTCCCATGAAGTGATGGGACCAGATGCCATGATCTTCGTTTTCTGAATGTTGAGCTTTAAGCCAACTTTTTCACTCTCCTCTTTCACTTTCATCAAGAGGCTTTTTAGTTCCTCTTCACTTCCTGCCATAAGGGTAGTGTCATCTGCATGTCTGAGGTTATTGATATTACATAGTGATTTAGCGTTGTGTTAATTTCTGCTGTATAGCAGTTATTCGGCTATGCCTACATACATTGTTTTAAATTTTTCTTTCCCATGATGGTTTATCACAGGATTTTGAATATAGTTCCTTGTGCTCTACAGCAGGCCCTTGTTGTTTGCGCATTCTGAATGTAAAAGCTTAGATCTGCTAACCTCCAGCTCCCTCTTCATCCCACCCTCCTAAGCCCTTCCTCCTTGGCAACCACTAATCTGGTCTTTATGTTTCTTGTTCTATTTCAGCTTCATAGATAGGTTCATTTGTTTCGTATTTTAGATTCCACGTGATATCATATGGTGCTTGTCATTCTCTTTCTGATGTACTTTAGTTAGTATGAGAATCTGTAGGTCCATCCATGTGGCTGCAAGTGGCGGCATTTCGTTCTTTTTTGTGGCCGAGCAGCACCCCGTCTTATTACACGCCACCTCTTCTTTGCTCCTTCCTCTCTCTCTGGGCATTTAGGTGGTTTCACTGTCTTGGCTATTGTGCACTTAGGGGAGCCTGACGTTGCTCTCCTTGCCTCCAACACTCTTCCCCTTGGGCTTTGCAGGACCACCTCTGTCTCATCATTCGGGCTGCCGTTCTTGTACTGTTGACCTATTTCCCAGCCTGTGTTGCCCTCCCTCCACCCCAAGTGGCTCACTGCCGTGGACCCCAGCCGGGGCTCCCTGCTTTTTGTTCCGTCCCTTGACTGTGCGCACAGCCATGCTGACCCTTGGTAACTCAGGAGAAGGTGCTTCCCTCTGTTCTGCTTTTGCAGTTTTCTCTAGAAAAGTCATCTCCTCTTGTAGCAAATGCTGTTACAGCCCAAGTCTCTGCATAATAAGTCTCAGCCCAAGCAGCTGCCAAAGCCCTGTGCAGTGACCCGGTTCAGATGGTGTCCTTTATATAAAATTCCAGAAGAGTAAAGAAAACATCATTCTGGTTTGAGCTCATAGTGTTGACTGTCTTACAACTTAATTTTAAAGGTTAACTTAATAGCTTTAAAACAGTTAAGCCGACGCCTACACAGCTGCACCTGGGTCTGGTAACCTCCGGTGGGCATCAGCTCACCATCATGATCCAGCCGTCCCAGTGCAGCCTCTGCCCCTGAGGAGCAGGGCCGGGAAGGATGGCTGGGAGGACCAGGGACCCGTGTCTATTCTCTCCAGTCTTCCTGCTCACTGTAGTGAGCAAGCACACGCAAGAGGCACACGCACGCACGCACACAGACACACGCACAGGTGCACACACACTGCATTGAGTTTTCTTGTCTGTAGCAGCCTAGGCCCCTACACCCACCCCTAAAAGAGGGACCAGGTGACTAAAGGCCAAGAAATGGCTCGAGCAGAAGGAAGCCCCGCCTCCAGCGGGAGGCTCCAGGCCACACCGTCGGTTCACAGGATGGCGCGTGAAGCGCCTGGAAGACAGACGACAGGGCCAGGCTCACAGCGTCTCCTGGTGGCTCTGGGGACGGGCCCCGCGAGACCCGGCTCAGGGCCCCTTCCCAGGACAGCAGTTCAAGCAGGCGGTGAAGTGGCCGTTGCCAAGGGCTCATATTTTAGGCTTTCACTGTTTGAAGCATGTTTTTTAAGAGTTGAGTTCAGGTTTTGCATTTATTTTATTCCTGCTGACTTAACCTCAGGTTTTTAATCCCCAATATGCAAAAATAGGGTATATAAGACATCAGATTATCATCCGCTGATGTAGAGAGGGTGAAGTTCTGGGTGAAAAGGAGGGTGTGATGATTAACTGTTGTTTGGGTTGGGGATGTCTCGATGGCTGGGACCAGGTTGTCCGGGCCATGGTGCTGCTGGACGTGGCCAGCCACTCTGCCCCCTCCCGCTGACCTTAGTGCCTACGCCGGTCTAACAGCAGACAGAGAGCAGGAAGGACACCGTCAACGTGGATGTCCGAGGCACGTGGTAAAACGTGCCCAGCGGCCCTTGAGTGCCGCGGAGAGCAGTGGGTGGGCTTCACCTGGATTCATATTTACGTGGATAGGTCTTTCTAGGTGTGGGCTGTCGGCTTACTGTGGACCTGCAGGAATATCTATGGTGGAGCCAGGCCAAGCTCTGCCTTCAGACTTGTTTTGCTCACGCTTTGATGAAGATGTGTTTATCAAGGCAGCAATTGACACAAGGCTGGGAGCAACAACTGATATGATTAGTGACTTGATCTTGAGTCAAGAAAATCTTGATAGTCTAAAATGATGTGCCCAAAATAACAGGGTGAGAAATAGGAAAGATAAATAGAAAGCCTTTAAAATAGGTTTAAAAAAAAAAGAATTGTACAGCTCCAGCATGAGGAGACATGGAAGAGGTAACTTGTCACAAATTCAGTGTGAGTTCACTTATGACAGGAGGCTTTCCTGGCGGCTCAGATGGAGAAAGAATCTGCCTGCAATGTGGGAGACTCAGGTTTGATCCCTGGGTCAGGAAAACCCCCTGCAGAAGGGAATGGCTACCCACTCCGGTATTCTTGCTTGGAGAGTCCCATGGACAGAGGAGCCCAGTGGACTACAGTCCACGGGGTCATGACCGAGCAACTACCACGATGATAAAGCTGTTGAAAAATGTCGATGATGTGATGGAAGCATTGTGTGGGGTTCCAGAAAAGCCTTAGCTCTGAGAGCTCGTGGGGGTCACTGCAGTGAATCTTCTCCCTTGGCTGAGATACCCAGAACTCAGAGATTACCAAGTGGTGTGTCTGTTAGAGTGCGTTAAGTAGAAATATTTCATTGCAAGGTGAGATACAGAACTTTGAGATAAACCCTTTGACGCAAAGAAATGACACTACTTCAGAAGAGCTCTTCGGAGATTGTTAACAGATCTAGAAAAAGCCCCGCCCTTGGTTCGCCCTTCCTGGCTCTCTGCTACCCAAGCCCATCCTGAAATTACAGTCTCTGCTGCCACTTATACCTAAAACAAAGCTCCCAAATCAGTATCATCTTACTGATTGAAATCTTTATTTTTTAAACAGGTTTAACTATATGGTGAATTTAAATTTTTTTTAATGGTTCTCTAGAGTAGACGTCTGCAGCCTCTATAGAGGATTGAAAAACTGGAAACCACACTGTGTGTGTGTGTGTGCGCGCATGAGCTAGTCTGTTGGTAGAATCCATTTTGCAAAATTAAAAATGAAAGCACTCTTTAAAAAATTCTCCTCTGCAGGTAGCCTGCGGCACAGCATTTCCTGGCAGCAGGAAAAGACAGCCTGGCCCCTCTGCACGTCTCACGCCTCCATTTCAGTCCCATCTCTTGGCCCTGGGAAGGGAAATGTTCTGGCACCAGCATGCCCCTGTCATCTCTGTTTGGGTCGGGCACCACCTGTCTCCAGAGCCCGGGGGAGCCCTGTGTGTGTTGCCCGGGTGCCACCTGGTGACGTGGTGGCCGTGCCAGGCCTCGGTGCTAATAAGCCAGGGGAGGGGGCAGTCGCAGGGGAGGGAAGTGCCAGCTTCACAAAGCGCCCAGCCCCAGCCCCTCTTTATTATATTAGCTCGTTAAGGCTGCCTGCTGTCTTAAGGCTGCCTGCTGTCTGAGGGGGAATAAAGGGCCTGGGGCACCGCAAGCTGTCAGTCGCAAGCAGGGTGCCAGCTGTAATTACAACCTCAGTTTCTTTCCCTTCTTCCTCTTGCTTGAGTCCCCCTGAGCTCTTTACTATTCAGCTTCAGGACGGGAAGGGGACTCTGACCATTGGTGTCAGTAGCCAGAGTATGTACCCATTCCGTTGACTCTTCAAAAGAAGGCTCAGCTGGACTTTCCTGGTGGCCCATGACTGAGACCCTGTCTTCCAGTGCAGAGGGTACAGGTTCGATCTCTGGTTGGGGAATTAAGATTCCACATGTTGCCAAAAAAAAAAAAAGACAGACGGCAAAACCGATACGCAGTCTCCATGCACCAGTCCCACCGACTTTGAGCATCCCGGGTCTTGCCTGCTGTGCTAGTGGGGCGCGGCTTGTCCAGGACCTCCTCTTGCCTTTCCCACCGGCTGCTTCAGCGTGCGCCTTCCTCTCTGGGAATTTGAGTGTGTGTTGGTACGCATCATGGTGCGGTGGGCTCTCTGAAAACACTCCCCTGCTTCCAGACTCCCTCCCCCGGTCGCCCTCGCCTTCCTGCGTTTTCCCACCTGGAGATGCAGCCCTCAGGACCTACTCCCGCTCATCTGGTCCGAGTGTGAGAAGGGCAGGAATTCACGACCGCTCCTGGAAGACTGTCCTAACAACTTCCCTCCCAGTGTGAACGAGGTCACACCAAGTTCTGGATTCAAGGTCCTGCCTCGAGAGGGAGGAAGGGGCCTCAGGATGTGGAGAGGGAGGGGGCCAAGGAAGCCCAGGCTGTCTTCCTTAGGAGCCTCCATTTCTTTTTTTTGTTTGTTTTAATGAGATGTAATTCACATTCCATGCAATTCACCATGTAACGTGTACAACTCTGTAGCAAATGCCTAGGGTTGTGCAGTCACAATCTAATTTTACCTATTTTTTGTTTTTTAACATTTATAATGTTGTGTTGGTTTCTGCCATACAATGCAAACCAGCCATAATTACACACATATCCCCGCCCTGTCGAGCGTCCCGGCCCTCCCCCACCCCGTCTTGCCCCTCCAGGTCGTCACAGGGCCAGACTGGGTTCCCTGTGTTACACGCAGCTTCTCACCCACTGTCCATTTTACACACGCTGGTGCATATCTGTGAATACTACTCTCTCCGTTCATCCCACCCTCCCCTCCCGCACTGGGTCCACAAGCCCATTCTCCACATTTGCGTCTCCGTTCCTTCGGTAATGGACATGTTCTAGACACACAGCAGAATGCTGTGCTCTGTGTGCTGAGCCCACTCGCTCAGGCGTGTCCGACTCTCTGCCACCCTACAGACTGCAGCCCGCCAGGCTCCTCTGTCCATGGGATTCTCCAGGCAAGAACACTGGAGTGGGTTGCCACACCCTCCTCCAGGGGATCTTCCGCACCCAGGGGTTGAACCTGTGTAATCTTCTGCACTGCAGGCAGATTCTTTACCACTGAGTCACTGGGGAAGCCCCACAACAGAATATTACTCAGCCATAAAAAGAATGAATTCGAGTAAATTCTAGTGAGGTGGATGACCCTAGAGCCTGTTATACAGGGTAAAGTAAGTCAGAAAGAGGAAGACAAATAATTGTATATTAACATATACATAAGGAATCCAGGGAAATGGTATTGATAACTTCCATTTAATTGGTAAATGTGAGTAATCCTATCTGTCTCAAAGGCCTGTTAACTTAAATCTTTTTTGAAATCAGATGGGAGATAAATACCACATTTTCAAAAATTCTAGAAGGTTTTTTCCTCCACGTTTTTGTATTTCTGAAGTCAGTCTTTGTCTTAAAACTGGTATCATCTCTTGATTATTGTGGCAGCATTTCCTAACGGTAAATAAAGCCTGCAGCAGCACCTTACAGTCAGGGGTGGCTCAGGGTTAATGAAGTATGGTTTAACTGAGCTGGGCTGTTGGTGCGATGAAGTAACTTGAACGCAAAGCTAACAGAGGCCTCCTGGTTTGGAGGTTTATGTTGCTGAGTAAAACTTCCCAGCACGTGAGTAAGTGACTCAGTTGTGAGATGAGTGAAGGGGACCCGTGGAGGGAAGCGTTCAGGAAGTGATCCCGGGGAGTCAGTGCTGGAAGCTGCTGGGGTGGTCCCTGGGGTGGTGGCCCTGGGCTGTGGGGGCTGTCAGGAGTCGGAGGAAGCATGGTCCCCCCATCTCATATCGCTTGGCCAGGGTTGTGTGAATGCAGGGGTCAGCCCACAGCACCGTCGACCAGAACTTTCAGCAGCAATGGGAATGTCCTCCGTCCTGTCCAGTACGGTGCCCACTAGCCACACGTGGCCTTGAGCTGAAGCTGCACCTGAACGTGACTGAGGAACTAGATTTTTAGTACCATTCGGTTCTAATTAGCTCAAATTGAAGGAGCCACATGAAGCTGTCAGCTTCCTTATCAGTGGTTCCACGTAGGGCATAAGGAAAGGATACAAAACACGAGAGGCTTGAACACAGCCCCCGGGAGAATCGGGGGGCAGTCTGTGGGCCCAGTGCAAAGGGGTACTCTTCCCGAGGCGTCTTCTGCAGCTTCTCCCGGCGTCTTGGTTCGTAGACTTGGAACTGCCGCGCCTTCCAGGCAGCGCTGGGTCCCGTTATGGGTCTCCGTGTTCTCCTCTAAGAAGTGGGCTTCCTCGCGCCACAGCCTGTTTTCAGTAAAACACGAGATAACGAATTCACAGGCCGTCTGTAAATTATTTTGGTGGCTGTGCAGAAATTAATCAGGCCAGATCTTGGTCAGCATTTTGCCTTTGCTCGGGCTCGGATCGCTTACACACCAGAATGGAAATAGGAAAGTGCTCACCTGATGTGGTTTTTAATGTCGTCCTTACACTGTTAAGATTTAAACTGGGAAGGGGGTTTGCAGTCTCTTTTCCTGGGGCAGTGACTGTGGTCGAGAGGGCGGCTCAGGGCTAGGGGCCAGTGACTCGTCCTGGAAAGGGCTGGGCGTCAAAACTGTAGGTTTTGTGTGCTATATGCTGTCTCTGTTGCTGCTGCTGCTTTTCTAAAAAACCTTTAAAATACAAAGCACATCCTTAGCTCTTGATTATGTGGAAGCAGATCCCGGCCAAATGTCATGACCCTAGCTCCCGACCTGCTCAGTCCAGTCTGGCGTGGTAGCCGCTCGCTGCCTGGGGCCATGGACACTTTAATGAAAATGGAAGCTCAGTTCCCACTAACATCAGCCATGTTCAGGTGCCCTGTCGCTACCCGTGCCTGGTGGCAGCAGGACTGGGCAGGAGGGCAGAGTCTCCCCAGAGCACGGGGAGCTCCGGGCGCGGCCCTCTTCTAGAGTTTGGTCAGCCCCCAGCTTTGCTGCTAACTGGCCTGATGGCCGGAGACGAGCTGTCGAATCTTCCCGAGCCTCTGTGCACGCGCCCGTAGAATGGGGATGGAGAGCGTGCCTCTCCCGAGGATGCGGTGAGGAGGCAGTGAATAACTCCTGCAGGCCCGGCTGTACGCACCCGTAGGATGGGGAAGGAAGAGGATGGGGAAGGAAGAGGCTGGGGAAGGAAAGGATGGGGAAGGAAGAGCTCGCCTCTCCCAAGGGCACGGTGAGGAGGCAGTGAATAACTCCTGCAGGCCCAGCTGTATGCACCCGTAGGATGGGGAAAGGAGAGCTCGCCTCTCCAGAGGGTGTGGTGAGGAGGCAATGAGTCTGAACTCCTGGTGCAGGCCTGGCCACACTCGAGCTCACTGCTAATACTACAGCTCAGCTATGGCGCGTTATTATTCATTCTGGAAAAGCTTCACTTTGAAAGTTTTATTTAGAGGAAGGGTCATCATCCTTTTTACGGGACATTCATGGAGTGTGAGCCTGCACTTGGGTGATAGTTGCTCAACGCAGGGAGGGTCTCTGGGCCCTGAATTTCCTGTCTGCCATTCCTCTGGCTTGTCTTCAGCTTAACCTTCTGTTCCCCTTGGTGCGCCTCCTACCGTGACTGTGTGAAAAATCCACGCTAAATGCTTGCTGAGCTTAGCGATGGGGTGGAGATACAGGTTAGCTCGCAGGGCCCAGTGCCCCACAGTCAGGATTGTCGACAGTCGTTGTTTTACTTTGGCTTATGAAGGAGTTCAGCGACACTGTGTCGATCGGCGCGCCTTCAGGGCCCGAGTCTTCTCTCATTCAGAGCCCGGAGCCCAGTGTGACATCAGAAGGCTAGCCTGGAGGTCGCAGGCTTCTCACGCCCACTCCCCGTGGGCACCTCTCAGCCCGTATCCATCACGTGACAGTGTGAATGTGCTGCTGAGAGCCAGCCCTTTCCTGCTGTGATCTGCCTCTGTCCCCACTGATCAGAGGTCATGGTTATTACCAGCTGATATCAGCTGATAACAGTAGTACTGTTAGTAATCCCAGATGATCAGTGATCACGTGGGGGGTGTGTGCGCCCATGCATGAGTGCCTGCATCATACTATTAGGATCCCAGGAGGGCCCCATGCCAGTAGACATGAAGCGGCTGGATCCTGGTTGTTCACATCCAGGGATGCTGGTGGTTATTCAGAGAAGTTATCGTGAGGTGCATGCCGGGAAGGGCTCGGCTGAAGCAACAGAGCTTAGACAGAGGAGATGTTCTGGTTTTTGTTTTTTAGTTTGCACAGCAAGGTGTCCCGTTTCCCTCTGGGACACGCAGCCCTGTGTGTCAGTCTGGGCCGCTGGGCTACCGCACAGGCGATTCCTTTTCGAGGGAAGCAGGTGTCTGGACAGACCGAGAGGGGCCCTGCTGGGACCTTCCTGGCCTCAGGGGCCAGAGGTGGCATCTCTTCCCCGGGCACATGGGGTGAGGAAGTGCTGATGGCTGATGGGTGGAATCCAGAAGGTGGGGCCTCAGTGCAGCAGGCTGGAGCAGTTAGTGATTGGCTCCAAGCAGGGAGCTGAAATTTCAGGAACCGAGGAATCTAGACTGACAGGCTCAAGAAGCGGGTTAGACATAGTAATTCAGTGTCTCTCAGTCCTGGAACGGACTTTATCAGGATCAATCCCTAACACTTGGTGGATAAAATAGAATCAGGGCAGTAGTGGCACCAACCAGCTCAAGAAGGGCTGATGGATTCCGAGCAGTCAGCACTCTGGGCTGGTACCGGGGCAGAAACAGCCTTTAGTGTTTACAGTGACCTTCGGGCACTCCTGCTGCCGTCCCCGCCTGAGGACGAAGGGGTGCCCCAGGTCGCACATGTCCATGGGGGGCTGGAGCTGGGTTCAGCCCAGGCGGTCCAGCGGCGAGCACTCCCCCCCCCCC
>SJXQ01001003.1:99250-113576 GCA_006408695.1 Aepyceros melampus
ACCAGGCTGAGGTTTTTAGATCCCAGCATCATAGGGATGCTTAGTCCTGTGGGTTGAGCTCTGGGAGGCCACGTGTGCTGTCTGCCGGGCACTCGTGCTGTCTGCCGGGCACGGGGTGGGCTCAGGAGGTAGCGACCGAGGGAAGGATGCCCCGGCTCCCCCGTGGCCTCAGGCCGTGTCTACTCTGTGGGATAGTCTCACTTTGAGGCAGCACCTGTCATGCCTGAGGCTAATTTCTTCAAGACCTTTCATTGGGAAGTAGGTATCAGGGTCAGCAGTGTCCTGGGATGAATGTTTTCTCCTGAGCTCCGGAGTCAATCTTCAGCTTGTATATTAGACTCTGACCTTTGCTTTAATGGTTCTTCTGAACCCTGCCCACGTCTCCACGCCATCTTCCCCCAAACAACTGCGGCTGAAGTGCTCAGGCTTTGCGGGTAAAGCTCAGCGGTAGTTTGTGGCTGTATTCACAAGGTCGTCTGCCACCAGGCTGTGACTCGGTTCCTCGTGAAGAGCCCTTCACCGGTTCTGTGTATATCAGGTGCCCAGGCTTCTTCCAGCCCATCTGTCGGGGCTCAGAGAGTCAGGAGGGTTGCAGTCTACGATTGCACCTCCTAGGTGTTTCTGCTGACCTCTGTGCCTACAGCTGATTCCGTGGGCACAGTTACTCCGTGACGCTGTCTGACGACCACACACGGTTGTCATAAAGGCTGTGTTGTCTCCACGCTCAGGGAGACGAGGGCTGGTGCGGCACCACGGAGTCCAGCGGTGAAGGAGATGCTCTCGGTGTGCATCTGTCTGTTCCCAGGTCCCTGTGGAGAGACGCAGGCATCATGGGGCTTGAGAGCTTGCTTGTGGACTTGGGGCGGCGGTGCCTCTCAGGGAGCTCGTGGATCTGCAGAGCTTCAGGCCCTGCCTTTGGGAAAACCAGCAACACGGGCACCCGTGTGGCCTCCAGCGAGGCTGCAGAGCTTCAGCCCCCGCCTTTGGGAAAACCAACAACACGGGCACCCCTGTGGCCTCCAGCCCGGCTGCAGCTGTGAGTAGCTCAGACGCGGCGTGTCTAAACTCAGACCGTCATTCCCCTTGCTCTCCTCACATGCACGCGCCCACTTATCTTCCTGATTTTATCTCTTCTACTGCTTTTATCCATTTCATTCAGTAAGTATCTATTGAGCTCCTACTACGCGACAGGCACTTTTCTAGACGCTGGGTATATACACTAGCCAGTAGAATAGGACATTACGCTGCTTTCTGGAGCTCACGGTCTGGTAGGAGCAGACAGTCAACCAGGTGAAGGAGTGCGTCACGTTATCTGGTATCACAGGATCATCAGCGGTGTCGCGGAGACGAAGCAGCGAGGCAGGGTGGGAAGCTCTGATTTAGAGGGGTGAGTGTTTCCATAAAACAGGAGAGTCTGCGATGCCTCACAGGGCGGGTGACAGCTGACACTTTCACAGTGTTGTGATCTCCAGTCGTCAGACGTGAAGCTCTCCTTTGATCGTCCGTCACCTGCAGTCAGTTGACAGGTCCGGTCGTTTCAGCCTGGATGATACAGCTCGGTCCGTTTCCTTCTCTCTTCGGCGAATAGTACTTCTATTTTTTTTTTTTTTTTGGCATTGCCATGTGGCATTTGGGACCTTAGTTCACTGAGCAGGGATTGAACCCATGCTGCTTGCATTGGGAGCATGGAGTCTTAACCACCGGACCAGGGAAGTCCCTCGCTGCCGTTACTTCTGGTTCCAGCCTTCATCGTCTTTTCTCAAAATGCTCAGTTGCTTTGGTCCCCAGAGAGGCATGCGAGGCGCCAGTCCCTTTTCAATTTGATTTTCTCATTAGTCATCACTGGCTTACTGTAAAAGTGCTTTTGCATTTTATGGATAGTGAATCTATAACTGAAAAAATAGGTTATGAAATTTTGTACTTTTCATAGACTTCTGTTTCCTTGGGAGTTGAGAAGCATATAATATTGTCATGCACATATGATAATGCTTTTTATTAAGGTAGGACTTCCCTGGTGGCTCAGACAGTAAAGTGTCTGTCTACAATGTGGGAGACCCAGGTTGATCCCTGAGTCGGGAAGATCCCCTGGAGAAGAAAATGGCAGTCCACTCCAGCACTATATTGCCTGGAAAATCCCATGGACAGAGGAGCTTGGTAGGCTGCAGTCCATGGGGTCGCAAAGAGTCGGACACGACTGAGCGACTTCACTTCACTTTATTAAGGTGTTATTTTACATAAAATGAAACATCCATTTCAAGTGTGTAGTTTGGTGAGTTTTGAAAAGTATATATAATCCTATAACCTCGGTAGGCAAAACATAGAAAGTTTCCCCCCTTGAAAGACTTCCTTATGCCCCTTGCAATTGTCTTCCATTCCAGCCTTGAGCAGTCACTACGCGGTCACTGTCACGATAGCTTTGCCTTTTCAAGCATGTCACGCCAGTGGGCCCAGATGGTACACAGGTTTTCATGTCGTGCCAGTGGCTCACGTGGTGCATGAGCTTTCCTGGGCTCAGACAGTGCACAGACTTTTGTGTTTGTTTGCTTTTCCTCATTTCGTGTTTGAGGTTCATCCATGCCGAACACTGATTAGTTCAGTATCTTCTATTCTTTATAACTGCCAAGTAGTGTTCCCTGGAGTGGGTTTCTCTCAGCTTGTCTGTCTGTCCACCGACTTGTGAGCATCTGGACTGCATCTGATGTGGGCTTGTCACATGTGGTGCTGCTGTGAACACCCACCCACAGCTTTGCGTGGATGTGTGTACACGGTTCTCGTGAATAGACAGGACTGGAAGTGAGAGGAGGGTCACTTGGTAACTTATGTTTAACTTTACAAGAGGCTGTTGTGTTATTTCCCTAAGTGATTGTACCATGTGTGTTCCCATTGAGGATGTATGACTGTGATAGGCGGCCTGCCCAGTGACCCCCCAGAAATCCCTGCCTTCTGGGGTTCACGCCTGTGTGTGGTCTTCTCCCATGTTGTGTCAGGGTTGGTTTGAGTGTAGAACACAGCAGAAATGAGAGACCTTACTTCTGAGCTTAGGTTATGAAGTACACTTGCTTCTTGACTGGTTGGAAGCTGGGGTTCAAGCAGGCCTCTGCAGACACCCACGAGATGAGGAGCTAAGGCCTCTGGCCAACCCCCAGTTAGAAACCGATAGGTCCTGTTAACAGCTCTGTGAGTTCACTTGGAAGCACATATTCTGGCCCAGTGATACCTCCAGGTGACTGCAGCCTTGGAGACACCTTGATTACAACATCACAGGAGACCCAGAGTCAGAAATGCTCCCTTAAAATGCTGTTAGACTCTGAGACATCAGAAGCTGTGAGAGGATTAATGTTTGTTGTTTTAAGCCATTCGGCTTTGAGATTGTTTGTTACACAGCAATGGATACCAATGAGAGTTCTAGTACCTCCACCTCCTGAGCAGCATTTGACATTGTCAGCATTTTTTTTTTTAAACAGATAAGAACTTTATCGTTAAATCATCTTTAACTTAATCTTTTCTTCAACATTTGAAAAGTATCTCATCTTTGTTAAGAGTTCCTTGGCTTTTTCAAAATTGTGTCTTTCAAAAGCTCTGCTCACATCATCAGTCAGTTCCTTCTGTTTAGCTGAGACCTCTGGCTGAGGAAATCTGGGTGGACAAGGCGCTGCAGTTGCTAGCATCTCTGTTGGAGCTTCACAGTGTCGACTCTGAAGGCGCGGTTCAGTCCATGAGGCTGAAGTAGTCTCGAGTCAGGTCAGGAGGCCACAGCGCGTGGCACTGAGGACAGAAGAGCCCACCCCCCGCGATGGGCCCCCCAGGCTGCCACAGTTCCAACATCGTGGGGGGTTGCTCCCTGCCAGCGACGCAGCAGCGCAGTTTAGCAGTCCTCTCCTGAGCAACTCTGTCAGCCACAAGCCCGACACCTGGAGCAAGGCCCCCGGTCCTTCCGCCCCACATCAGGCCAGTGGCCTGCCACCCCGAGGCCACCTGAGGCTGACCACACTGGTGCTACTGAGTGGCTTGCGGGTATCGTCAGCGTTTTTAACTAGGGATTCTTGCAGGTGTCTTGTGGTACCTCGTTGTGATTTTAATTTGCATCTCTCTGACAACTAGTGATATGGGCATCATTCTTTTTTTTTTTTAAGGTCAAATTATTCGTGTTTTTAAAAATACTGCCATTTGTGAAGTGTCTGTTCCTACTTTTGCACATTTAAATATAGGGGCCTCCTGCCTCCTTGGAAGTCTCAATCTGCCCTGCAGATCCGTTGTGCTGTCTCTACAGCAGCTGACGGTCCTTCCCGGTCGTGGCCTATGCCCTTGTTGCTGAGCAGAATTGCTGTACTTTTTTTTTTTTTTTTTTAACAGTATTTGACTGTGCTTAGCCTTAAATTCTCAGTCTCCCTGTCTTTATTTCTGAGTGACCTTGAGTTAATCAGGCACCACTGAAGCTAATTCTCTAGCCACCACTCAGATTCCTTCCATGTCATTAATCACTTCTCCTTTTCTCCTGCCAGTTCCTAAGAGGGGTGCTTCTTCCATGTTGCAGGATTGCTTCTCTGCCCTTAGAATTTTTTCTCCCAGCATCTGCTTCATTTCTACACACATGTGCAACGTTCATCATTTTAATTACCTGATTCATATTTTATAATCATCCCTAATTTTTGTTTCCATCATAATCTTCTTTCTGACTTGTCCCTCTCACATTCACTGCTTTTGTGCTTTCTAGATATCAGGAGATGAATATTATTCTTCTTAACCCTTCAAAATCAGGTTAAAAATAGTAAGAGATTCTAGTAGAGCAATTCTCAGTTAGGTTAGCAGAATTTTCATAACATGTACCTCATGAGATTGTTGTTAAGATTTAATAAGATAGCATATATCCTGACTTTTCTATATTAAGAGATGACCTAAAAGTTGGACTCCAAAAAAGGAAAATCTATTCTGCAAACATTATTACAAAATTGCTATTTACTGCTGTTGCTGCTGCTGCTAAGTCGCTTCAGTCATGTCTGACTCTGTACGACCCCAGAGATAGCAGCCCACTAGGCTCTCCCATCCCTGGGATTCTCCAGGCAAAAACACTGGAGTGGGTTGCCATTGCCTTCTCCAGTGCATGAAAGTGAAAAGTGAAAGTGAAGTCCTCAGTCATGTCTGACTCTTAGTGACCCTATGGACTGCAGCCTACCAGGCTCCTCCGCCCATGGGATTTTCCAGGCAAGAGTACTGGAGTGGGGTGCCATTGCCTTCTCCATATTTACTGCTAGTCTTGTTTAAATGAACATTGCACAGCTTTATGTTAAGCACAGATTTTTAATCATTGTTGGTTTTCAGTCACTCAGTCACATCCGACTCTCGCGACCCCACAGACTGCAGCACACCCAGCTTCCCTGTCCTTTGCTATCTCCTGGCGCTTGCTAAAACTTGTGTCCAGTGAGTTGATGATACCATCTAACCATCTCATCCTTTGCTGCCCCCTTCTCCCCCTGCCCTCAATCTTTCCCAGCATCAGGGTCTTTTCCAGTGTCAACTCTTCAAATCAAGTGGCCAAAGTATTGGAGCTTCTGCTTTAGCATCAGTCTTTGCAATGAATATTCTGGATTGATTTCCTTTAGGACTGACTGGTTGGATCTCCTTGCAGTCAAGAGTCTTCTTCTTGCAGTTCAAGGGACTCTCAGGAGTCTTCTTTAGCACCACAGTTCAAAAGCATCAATTCTTTGGTGCTCAGCCTTCTTTATGGTCCAATTCTCACATGCATACATGACTACTGGAAAAACCGTAGCCTTGACTAGACGGAGCTTTGATATCAGCAAATATTTAATGAGTATCTGCTGTATGTCAAGCATTACGCTAGGTCCGTGAGTGCCACATGACGCTTGCCATGTTTCCTGTGAACTTGAGTTTGTTTGCTCTTCATCTGGTATTTATCAAGCCTGTGTTTTGGGCACAGCTCATGTATGAAAGTGAATAGTCCAGAAATCATGTCATCCAGGAGCTCCCAGGAGAGGCAGACGTGGTGGAGGGTGGTTCCCACATTGGTGACTTTGAATCAGCAGGAAAGGCTCACACAAAGCACGGAGCACACGCCTAGTCCTGCCTGGGGCTGCCAGGGAAGGCTTCCCGAAGGGTAACACTGGGACTGAAGTCTGAATGGCCAGCAGGAGCCCCAGGGGCCAGGATAGGGCAGTGGCATCCCAGAGCGTGCGAGACGCAGGACACACAGAGAACGAAAGGACTGTGCCCGCGTGCCTGCGTCCATCCTGCTGCAGAAGACGCGGCTGCTGGAACCAAAGATGGACAGATGTCATGTCTTTGGCTGAAGCATGTCTTCTTCTGGTAGTTTCTGGTCTTTTTATCGCTGGTAATCCAGCTGTGAGCTGTGACTCGGGTGTGTTGTGGGAGGAGGTGAGCTCAGGGTTCTTGTACTGTTCAGTCCTGCCTCCAGCCTCCAAAAGCAGACGGGTCTGCGTCAGACATCGTCCTGTCTTATCCTTTTGTCTCATCACTCTTCATCTCAGCACTGATCCACGTTGCTTATGTTCACTTCAGGAGTGCGCTTGCTGCCTCTTCTTTTTTGGTGATTATGAAATGTTACATAATTTGATTATTTCATTGCCTTTGTTATGTAATCGGATCCCCAATTAATGTAGCTTAAAAAGATAATTTGTTCTCACTTGATAAATTCTTGATAAACCCATTTGCTGTCTCTCCCTGCAGCCTCTGCTTGTGTGATCTGCCAAGCAGGGTGACCACTGCGCTGGACACAGCAAACCCGGGTTCTGTCCTATCCTGTCCTTTAAGGGTGTCATCATTTTGTGTGCCTTTGTGGAGTCAGCCTCTGACCCGTGTCAGTGGGATCTCAGGGGTCCGCAGCCACCTACAGAGCCTCCTCCTTCGAGTCTCAGGGAGCCCTGCAGTGTCTCCGTGTCCTCAGACCCGATCTTCCCGTTAGCACTGGGAGCAAAGTGGAGACACGTTTCCCCTATTGGAAAGGGTGGCCCCTGTGGACGGGCAAAGCAGGGTTGAGCTCACGCCTGCTCTTCCTCCTCTCAGCCCGCTGCCCAGCCTCAGACTCCGGGCACCCCCACTCTTGTCCCTTTTGCATGCCAGCCTTCTTTACTTCCCCAGCATCTCCTTTGCCATGTTGCCTGCCCACAGTCATGTGACTGATGAGGAGCGTTTCAAGCCAGTCTCACAGAAAGGCTCTGTCAGTGTCCTTTTTCTCCCCCGCCCCACCCTCTTGAACTCAGGTGTTCAAGGCGTCCTGATGGTCTTCTGTCCAACGAGGATGAGATGAGGAAAAAGCGATGGGAATAACTCTGTTACATGCCTCCTCATGGTTCAGATTCATCTTTTCCTTTTATTTGACCCTCGTAACCCAACGAGCCTGTTGGTTTGTTTAAGGAGTGACTATTCTTCCCTTGGGATCACACCTCTGAAAATGACCGGCTGCGGGCACCAGAGGTTGGAGAAGAAGGGGACTTTGTCGTTTTCCCTCCCCCCTCATCACCTCATTTTCTTCCCTTTCAAATAATAAAGTCTTTTTCCAACTGTGCACTCTGTGGAGGTCAGAAATGTGATTGCAGGTTAAGCCACCTTATATTAGAACTCACATTTCTAGCTTTTGACCTGAAGTAGGGTGGCCGCTGAAAGATGAAAATTTGTCACTCTTTCCTGCCCATGTTTCATCTTTTCTTTCCTTTTCTGCATTGTGATAACTCTCTAACTGTATTATATTTTCTCTGTTTTTCCTGTCTCGGCAAACCTTTGTGCTCCCAGTGGAACCAGAAGAAATTGTACATGGGGTTTTGATATTTTGCCAACTGTTTCCTATAATTAAAAGTGCATTGGAAATGCAAACACAGCCTCTGTTCTGCTGATGCTTCTGGGGTATAGTCTAATAGAAACGCCAAAGGTGCAAAGAAAGAACTGGAGGTAGGAAGAGAAATGGCAGCCCGCTCTTCAGGCCAGAGGCTCCTTCTGGAACGTAAACCCTTTAGCCTCTGGGTTCTCTGTTCCAACTCTGCTCTCTTATTTGTGTCAGAAGACCATCTGTTAAGTTTTATCCACAATTAAACCCCTAACAGGGAAGTGGCGGTTCGTGTCCTTGAGATTGGCTTGATCCACACGAATTGTCTTCTCAGGTGAAGTGATCCAGAGCAGAAACCCACACAGAGCTGTTCGGAACCTGCAAGAGCTTGCTGTTTAATTCTCATGCTCGAAGTGGGAACAGTAAATAGATTACAACCCACATATCAGCCCTAATTGACTGGCTGCCCAGAGTTCAGGGCTGGAAGGCTCTCCAGGATGAGGCTGGTGATCCTGTTAAGCTCCTGCAGCTGTGAGGTCCCCTCTAAGCAGCGAATCACCCCTTCGGTTTGGTGTCCCTCTTCCTTACACCCTCTCATGGCTGTGCAGCACACCAGTTAGGCTCTAAGCTCTGCCGCGACAAGGAGCTTGTCTTTCTTTTCACCATCGTAGCATCAGTGTCTAGCTCTGTCCCTAGCAGGTGTTGACACCCAGTAGACGTGCAATGAAAGGATGAAGGAAAAAACGAGTTTCGTAAACATTCAAGTTTCGTTCTTTTGACTTTAACCAGCAAGGCCTAAAGTTAGGGACTTGGTCTGTCTGTGTATTGCAGTGGCCTGGACATAGAACTGATTCAGTCGTGAAAGCCCAGGACACAGACCTATAGGGGAAGGGGCCAGGGTGCCCAGAAGAAATGAAACAGAGGACTGCGGCCAACAAAGGCCTCACGGCCGGTCCCCCTCTAGGAGCTTTGTTTTAAGTCTCAATAATTGCCAGTCGGTCTTCAGATAAGCAGTTGGAAGAGATGACCTCTAACTTTCTTGCTTTGTCAATCATTTCACCTTTTGATCGCCTGTCGACTTTTAAATAGATAGTATAGAGCAGTAAATTCGGCTCAAACATTCCGAAAAGTAGAAAGTAAACATGTTTTTAGTTTAATGAGATAACAACTGGAATCGTGTGAAAATGCCTGTAAAGAGGGAGTTTATTCCTGGGGCTCCTGTGACTTACTGGGAGGCAACCAGAATCCTTATTCTTTCATACACAGCATGTCCTTCCTTTCTTTAGCACCATGGTGTTTACCAGGAATCCCACGGACAGAGGAGCCCAGCAGGCTACAGTCCTTGTGGCTGCAACGAGTCAGACATGACTTAGTGACTAAGCAACATTTAGCCTGAAGACTTTTCCGTGTTTCTCTCGAGACTCCCAAGTGTCTTTCCTGCAAGAATTAAAGGTTTTTTTTTCTTTTCTTTTCAAATGTCGGCAAACCCTCTTCTGGCCTAATGTTGAGTTCCTTCCACTCCTGTCTCCATTTTGGAGAAAACTCATTTCGTTAAAATTGTCAGTGGACACTCCCTCCCCCTCAAATTACTGTGACCTGCTTTTCCACTAGAATTCCCCGCTCCGCCAGTTGATTCCTCTCCTGACTCTCTGCAGTGACTTTGCCACACCACCTCAGACTCTCTTCTCTCCACCTCGGAGCAGGTGTCCCCTGCTCTCTGACCCTCAGTGTTGAGGCTTGCTGCCTGCCTCCCAGGGTCTTCACTGTGTGTGTCTGTGTCCTTATCTAACCAGGACACCAGTGGACTGAGAGTCCGTCCACCTCAGGGATCTCATTTCACCTTGTAACCTCTGTGAAGACCTCACCTCCAAACGCTCTGAGGTTCTGCGGCCAGGACCTCACCATATGAATGGAGGGAGGGCACAATTCAACCTGTCAGGGTGTAAGACCCAACCCCACGTGATCGGAATTCAGTGGAAACAGTCCGTCAGGTGCCTGCGTGGAGCAGGCACCGGGCCCCATCCCGCCTCTCTGGGTACCAAGCATCTCTCAAGGGTGGATCTTTTTTCCAGGCCTGTTGAGAATGAAATTTTCAATGTGAGACAAAGGACAAACTGGACAGCATGTGGACTGACTGTCTTTGATTAAATGTCAGAAAAAGGAGTGAGAGGAACACTATGCTCTTTTCTTAATAGTGGAAGCCAACATGTTTTACCAAACTCTATTTCCCTCCCTCAGTTTTAAGCCTGTTGTAACTATCACCATGATCAGTAAGACGTCAACACTGAGAATGAATGAACTGCTTCCTTTCCTGTGTGTGTGTGTGCGTGAGTTGCTCAGTCATGTCCGACTCTTTGCGACCCCACGGACTGTAGACCACCAGGCTTCTCTGTCCATGGGATTTTCCAGGCAAGAGCACTGGAGTGGGTTGCCATTCCCTTCTCAGAGGATCTTCCTGACTCAGAGATCGAACCCTGGTCTCCTACATTGCAGGCAGCTTCTTTACCATTTGAGCTACAGAGAAGTCCCTTCATCTCCCTAAATGTATTTGAAATGTCTTCCTCAATGTCATTCTGATCGAGACCTATAAATGTGGGGGGGTTTTATCACCCTTAGTTTCATTTTAGGTAGAATTTTAGAAAACATGCATTTTAAAATTATGATTCCTTAATTTATTCTCCTCCACTCCACATAAGTCATTCATTAATCTTTGTAACAGGAGCTGGAGTGTCTGAAGCCAATTCAGTGTTTTATATTGTGAATAAACGGGGCCACGTGGGTGGCTCAGTGGTAAAGAGTCTTCCTGCTGGTGTACGAGATGCCAGAGACGCAGGTTCAGCCCTTGGGTTGGGAAGATCCCCAGAAAAGGAAATGCCAGCCCAGTATTGGGCTGGGAATCCAGCTGGGAAAGTGCACTGCGTGTTCCTGCCTGGAGAGCCCCACGGACAGAGGAGCCTGGAGAACTCCACAGGCCGAGGGGCCTGGAGAGCCCCACAGACAGAGGGGCCTGGAGAGCCCCCCGGACAGAGGGGCCTGGAGAGCCCCACGGACAGAGGGGCCTGGCGGGCCACAGTCCACGGGTCGCAGAGCTGGACACAGCTGAGCAACGAAACAGCCGTTGTGGACAGACACTCTGAGTCCCCTTTCCCCAGATGCTGTAATGCAGGGATCTTACAGCTGATTATACAGCCCTGGAGCCAGTTTGAGGGGGATAAAAATCCTCCAAACACATCTTGACTGCTTGTGTCAGGGACTGCAAGGGGTAAGGGAGTCTCTCTGGGGGTGTTTAGGACTTAAATATTTGTTGACTTAGGCAATTTGAAGTTACTTGCTGTTTCACTGAACGGAATCTCGGACAAATCTTAGAGGATAAGAAATGGTTTGATTTCTTTCATATTTTAGAGTTCTCTCCTGGAAATACAATCTCCTCTGACAATAAAATCGTTCTAGGTTGTCTGGGAAGGTTATTTGGGAGATTTTCAGGCTCTTCCTTTGTCTCTTGTTCTCATCGCCAGGCTTTTGGCTATTTCATTTCTTAGTCCTGGCTCAAGAAGCACCCACAGGGGAACAGGAATGCCAAGGTCAAAGTCGGATTAGCCAAGTTAGATTCTTGACAGCGAGAAGCCTGACAGGGCTGGTGTTACTTCTCATCAGGCTGAGGACCTTCACCCCTTTCAGGTCTTCTCCAGATTTCAGATGGATCCGGGGGGTGGGGGCTGTGTTTACCTCTGTGTCCCCAACAGCGGAGGGACCCACCCTTACCAGCTGCTCAGTCCATGGTGTCTGAGCGACTGTTGAATGAGGACTGGGATCCATGCGTTGCTTTTGTGTGCAGTTCCTCCAGAGAATAATGTTACTTTGTCTCACCTGCTACTAACCCCTGCCATCCTGCTCGGAGCTGGTCCCCTCTGACACTGCCAGCACACAGCCCCTTTGCAAGTTGAGTCCCAGTCTTTTCATAGCAGGACAACAGCGTGAAGAGTGTGATGGCTGGGCCGAGCAGAGGGGTCTCTCCGTGAACTCAGGAGAACCAGGAACACGAATGAGCCTGGAGGCTGGCATTTTGGATGTGGTCATCACATCTCGGCTGACCCAGCCCGTCCCTGGCTGATTTCCCACCTGGTTCTGGCCAGAGCAAGACCTGAGAGGTTGGAGGAAACACCTTTTTTCAGAGTCACACATCTTGGGAGCAGAAAGAGGTGAAGCAAGTCAGGCTGTGTGCTTCTGTAGCCTCGTCTTTACTCCCTGAGATGCAGTCTGTCCCTGGCATTCGTCACCTCCGTCTCCCGTGAATTGGGGCAGTGCGTGAAAAGGAAAGCGTGGGTGAATGGAGTGAGAAGTTGATTTTGGGGGAAAAATGGAATGAGAATGCTGTTTTTTTTTTAATATGTAGTTTTATTCGTGTATGTATTCCTGGCTGTGCTGAGTCTTCGTTGCCTTACGGGCTTCTCTCCAGTTGCAGTGTGTGAGCTTCTCATTGGAGTGGCTCTCTTGCTGGCAAGCACAGGCTCAGCAGTTGTGGCGCACGGACTCAGCTGCCCCGCGGCATGGGGGACCATCCCGGATCAGGGATCACACCTGTGTCCCCCGCATTGGCAGGCGGATTCTTTACCTCTGGACTCCCAAGGAGGCCCTAGAAGGTTGACCTTGGAGCAGGCGCTTCCTCTCTCTGGGCTCTCCACCTGTTCATACTAGACGGGGAGGTCCATGGGTCGGTCGTGATGATCGCTGCTCTTCAGTTCAGTGCGTTAAGGAAATCCACGGGCCCTGAGCTCCCCGTTGAGTTCCAGCGTTCGCTGCGCTTCCAGCTTCGGGATCCTTGCTCCTGTCTCGTTCTCTTGGCGCGGTGATGTCACTGCGTGCAGAAAGAGAAACCCGGTGCAAAGCCGTGTACCACTTCCGGGCGCAAGCGTGCCCTCTGTGAGGTCTTTCGTTGCTCTTTGAAAGACCAAGCCTGGCTCAGAAGGCCGTCACTCCCCCCTGAAACATTGGGTGCCGCCCCGGCTGGACCTGCTGCTCGTCGGCCAAGGCGCCCAGCTCTCCCGCGGACGGCTCCCTTCCCTCCTGCCGCTGCAGGGATGTTGACGGGGCACCCGGGCTCGGGCGGAGGCGGACAGCGGAGACGCCAAGCTGAGGCTGCACTGCCAGGGCCAGCGTCCTCTGCAGACACGTCATTTTATGCAGATACAGTTTTTACACGATTCTTCGCATCAGCACTTCTGCCCTGGACGGCGTTTTAACAAGCCAGTCGGAGCGTGAGCCAGCCCTGTCCCGCTCAGCTGTGCCTCCCGCCGCTCCGCCGGGAGCCTTCCCTTTCTCCCGCCGTGTGGTGGGAAACGCTGGCCGCCCCGCAGCTCCACGTTCCTCCATGTCTTGATGGAGAGCCCGATGTGGGGCCGCAGAGTCTCCACCGAGAGCCTGCTTCTCTCTGACCAGGCTCTACCACGCCTGTGGTCTTGCTGAAGCAGGATGCTGGCTACGCACGGTTTGAGGAGGAAGGCGGCTCCCTAAAGCTGTCAAGGCCGGCCAAGCCGCTGAGAGTGAGCGGGGCCTCCCGGTGGCTTCCCGGCGTGGGGGCCGGAGCAGGCCTGCTGGCGCCGGGTGACGGGGAAGACACCCACCCGCCTGTGCGGTCAGGGGTGCAGACTCCGGGGTCAGGCAGGCCTGGGCTCAGCGCCGAGGAGTCAGGCTGCTCAGGCTGTAAGCCCGAGGACCCGACTCTGGCGGTCTTAAATTTTACTGCAGGAAGAAGGGTGAGGTGAGAAAGCATTAAAAGGACACGGAGTTGTTCGTAGAACCAGTGAGCCCTCAAAAGGGGCAGGAGGCAGGGTGGCTCCGGGCTCTGGAATGACCTTAACTGGAGCATTTTCTGTCCCTGTGATGTTTTAACCAAACCCCTGAGATGGGGAGGATAGGTCTTGCCTTGCACTTTCTTAGGAACTGGGTGGGTAGGGGGTCCAGTGATGAGTATATGCAGGGTTAGTTCACCCCCGAAACTGGGCCCCATCATGGAAGGAAGGGCGTGGGGTGGCTGGGGACTCGGCCGACTTGTGGGTGTGATACAAACATCACAGGGTCTTGAGTCTGAATCTCAGACTAAGCCTCAGAGGCTCACGGAGGGGTCCCCCAGCTCTGGACTGAGAAAGCTGAAGGAAAGGACAGTCCCTATTAATTAGCAAGTCCTGCCTGATTTTCAGCTGTTTAATCCCATTTTCTTAGCAGAGCCACTCATGATGAGTGACCCAAGCACGTGTCCATTTGCTCAGGACAGTGCCGGTTTCAGCCTCCGTGCCTTTCAAAGTCGCATTGTCTCCAGCTGCTCATTTTTAGTGTCGGTATAACTGATTGCGAAGGGTTTCCTGGTGGCTCAGTCTTTATCCACCTGCAGTGCAGGAGATGCAGATTTGATCTCTGGGTCGGGAAGATCCCCCGGAGGAGGAAGGATTCTCCTTATCTGGAGAATCCCATGGGCAGAGGAGCCTGGTGGACTGCAGTCCATGGGGTCACACAGAGTCGGACACGACTCAGTGA
>SJXQ01001003.1:126564-147034 GCA_006408695.1 Aepyceros melampus
GGAGGTCAGCAGCTGGAGTTCCGAACAAGGAGTCGGGGGTGGGGGTTTGCCAGGTCTCTGTCTTGGGTGGCTGGTGGGGCGGTTGTATCACAGGCTGAGGCTTTCCTGTTTGGAGAAGCAGGCACTGCACTGGGGAGGGGGACAGTGCGTGCAGGTTGACGTGGTTGGCCGTGGTACGTCGGCAGGCGCTTGGGTTGATGGAGCTGAAGCTCTGGCAAGAGATCGGGGCTGGAGAGAGAGGCTTGGGATTGCCCAGGTGGCAAGAAATCAGTGGGATTCTGTGTAGTTACCTGGAGGACGGGAGGCAGTGGTGGCCCCCGGAGCACTGAGCACACCCCAGAGCGGGACCCCTGGACAGGCAGGGGCCTCGCCCTGGGCGGCCCCACCTCCATAGCCATGAGAAGGGAGTTTTTAATGTCTTGTAACCACCGGTCTCTATCACTTTGTTGTAGCAGCCTGAACTAAGTTCCAGGAGGGAGCTTTCACTTTGGCAGGTAGGGTTCCTGTTGGTGTTGGTTTTTGCAAAGGTTAGTCCTGACAGAACGGACTGTAGAGGCAGCAGCGCCATTCAACTTGATCGTACCGAGGTGTTGACGGGGGCTGAAGACTGGACTCTGTGAATGTCAACTGCCGTTTCCAGAAGCTTGTCCAAAGGGAAGGGTAACATATGCTAGAAGCAGGGTTTAGAGAGTTTGAAGGGAGAGCTTTCAACACGTAGATTGGTTGGAGAGGGGGTGGTGATTTTGGATGCTGTTTGCTGGGTGAAGCTTGGACGTGGAAATTTCTCCGTCAGTCCTATGCTCAAGGCCTAGGAAGGAGGCATATCATAAGGGAGCTGCTGTGTATTCCAGGTTTCCCTTTTTCTCTATTGTACTCTCAAAGACTACATGACTCTCCGAACCCGGTCTCCTATGTCATTTTAAAAAATGAAATGGAATAGGGGTCCGCGTGTGTTCTCAGGTTTAGCTGACCCCACCGTGGGGTTTATCCCTTTGCGTCTCACTAGATGGATCTGGCATGATCTCCGCCCGAGCTCCTTTGAGAAAGCGGATAATTTCCCTGTTCATCGTTTTCCCGTGATGCTTCGAATAAGCCGGTGAGATCAGAAGAGTGAATTCAAGCTCAGACGCTGTAACCGTCACCTAGGTGACTTTGTTAAAATTCAGTTTTGCTTCCTGTTGGGGTGACCACTGTTGGGGTCTTCCTGCCAAAGAGTCCCGGCCACTTCCCCACGATGCCCGGCTGTTAGCAGTTTTGGGAGGAGGTGGCGACAGTTCCTCTTGAGGAAAGACAGAGATGTTCTCGATGACCCTGCCACCCCCAAGGGCGAGCGGAATCTGAGGATGCTCAAGTTGGTTCAGAGAGGAAGCCGCCTGCTGCGGTGCCGCTGCTGGTGGCGGTTTCTGTAAGAAGGTCTTTGTTGGGGTTTGTAAGGCCTGAATGCAGGCATTGCAGGCGAGCCGTGGCGGCCCCCCGTGTCCAGAGAGTCACGCTTCCCTCAGCTCTGGCTCCTGCTGGGGACAGCCAGGTCCAGCTCAAAGCTGCCCCATTACAGCAGTACTCATGTCTCTCGCGTCTGGACCAAATTGCACAGTTCCTTCTCTGTATTTGGCAGCGGGTGACGGATGTGACCAGTTCTGCCCCTGTTCTTGAAGGGCACATTTTGAAAATTATTATTAAGAAAACTTTCAAGCGTTCTACACAGCCCAGAGAATAATACAGTAGGTTCTCTGTTCACAACACCAGCTCATGAAATGACATGAGAGAGGCCTGAAGGCGGGGGTGACCCTGTGCCCACCCACCTTCATGTCCGCGGCTCTGATCGTCGGGCCACAGCGTCTGCCAGTTAGTTGGACGAATGAGAAATGGTGAAGCCATGCTTTTTCGAATTATCTCTGGAGTTCCTGGGAAAAGACAACACGAACAGGATAAGTTTGCAAAGAAATAGAGCTCCCCAAGGAAGTAAATTAACGATTAAAAATTCATGACAGATGTATTAAAGCTGAAAATGAGAAAATATCGATGGATACATATGTTAGTGACCCAGAATATTTGATTGTCCTGTTGGATTTTGATTGGCCACTGAGTGATGGATTTGGCTGCTGCCCCCAAGGGAGGCAGGGTGGGCTTACGTTTGACAGATGCTGTTTACCAGCAAGAGTGATGGCCACACAGCTGCTTCTCTCCTGATAGAATCACATCAGATGCAAGCTTGGGTTCTTAAAGGCTTTACTTTAAAAAAACAGAAGCAAATGTATTCTTAGGAGTTCTTAGAAATCCTTTCTTTCCCTTTGTAATTTTTTTTTCTTTTTGCATGTGGGATCTTAGTTCTCTGGCCAGGGTCTCTGGTTCTCCATCTTCTCTGGGTCACCTGTTTTAGTGCTAAGTTCCTTAGATTTTCAAGGTTTTGTTTTGTTTTTTAGCAATTTCTTGTTTACTGAACAATTACACAGTTTGCTTAGTTGCTCAGTCGTGTCTGACTCTGCAGCCCCATGGACTGTAGTGCACCAGGCTCCTTTTGTCCATGGGATTCTGCAGCAAAAATATTGGAGTGTGGTGCCATTCTCTTCTCCAGGGGAATCTTCCCAACCCAGGGAACAAACCTGTGTCTCTTATGTCTCCTGCATTGGCAAGCGGCCTCTTTACCAATGAGCCACCAGGGAAGCCGTTGCACGATGAGGGAACACCATTTTCTTAGTTTATAAGTGGTGGGCTCTCTATAAGTCTCCTCCAGAGTTTATTTGAAACGTTTATACTGAGCTAGCAAAATTATTTTTGTAGGACAAGGAAAAGTGGCATCGATCCCCAGAGTTTGGTGCCACTCAGAGGTTATATTGCTCTGCAGTGAGTCCAGATTCCTCTCACATCAGAAAGTCAGGGCTGATTAATTGTCAGGATAGACTAGGGCTGTGCTGAGCTAACAGAAGCCCTCCTGAAATCTTAGTGGTTTAATCCACAGAAAGTGTCTCTGACAGAAAGTCAGAGAGAAACCTCTGTGGAGTCCTCTGTCCACAGCAATGCCATTTGGAATGTGTGGCCCCCAGGGCCCCCACAGCAGAGGAGGAGAGAGCTGGGGGTCTCCAAGGAGTGAGGGGTCTTGCTTCTGCCCACTTTGGTTCAATGGGCCGGAGCTCCGTCACGTGGCCCCCAGGCTCTGCTGGCAGGTCCAGGGTGCAGAGGATGACTCAGGGCTTGATTTCCACATAGCGTTTCCCCTGCGGACACCCTTCTTACTGGCCTGGATGTGACCAGCCGGTTTGTTGATGAAAGGGACAGTCTGTGTCATCGTTCCAACTACCGATTTGGTCTGATTCACACATTATGTCACAGAACTTCCATGTGCTTACACCCGTGGGACTGTGTTTTTAGCTTTGCCAACCGATAGCTTATTTTTATCCAGCTCTGTTCCCATGTCCGTTTAAGTTCCCCCTCCATCTGCTTTTATCTCTCAGATTTTGTAGCCAAATGGCTAAAAATGCCTCAGATCCCTTGGGAAGAAGGGAGACATTAGGCGCATTTAATTCCCATGCTCCTATTTCCTTGTTCTATTCCCCTTCTCTTTCATTTGGTTTAATATTATACACCACTCTCTCTGGGGGCCAGAATAAAATATTTGAATATTTCAACAATTTCTGTGTTACCTAGAGGCAGAGAAGGCAAGAGCAAGTCTGGGGGGTTGGGAGGCAGAGAGCCACTAGAGGCCGTTTGCCTGAGGGGAGGAAGAAGGAAGGACAGTAACCCGCTTATAACAGGGCAGTCAATGAGCCAGACTCAGTAGGTGTAAACCCTAAACTGGCTTTGCTTTCACACCTCTGCCTCCAGCAGCTTCTGTCTAATCTTCCTCCTCGTCCAGGGTGAGGTTTCAAGCAGATCTCAGCCTTCTTGGTCATTTTCAAGAGCAGTCCGGTCTGATGGCACAGCTTCCGTCCTCCATCCAGCTTAACGCTGCTTCCCTCCCTGGGCTCAGAACAGGGTGCAGGGGTGGGAGCTGAAAGAGGGGGTGGCAGGGGAGTGAGGGCAGCGGAGGGGCGCGCTGGGCGGGGAGAGGGGAGGCCGGGAGAGGGCTTCTGTCACTGGAGAGCTGGGGCGCGGAGGTGTGGCTTCCGGGAGCGGCCGATGTCCAAGTGCTGACTTTTTTTTTCTCAGAGGACTAAGATCCCGCTAGCTGCATGGCCAAAAAGAAAAAAGAAACAGCTTGGCGTCAGCCTAGGGGTCCTGAAGGCAACTGAACTGTGTGTTCGGGCCCACCTTAAAGGCTGACTCTTCCTGGGTGTAGGTGGTCACTAAAGACCCTGCTGTGGAGACCACAGGCATGCCACTCTATAAACTGTCGACTGTGGGAGCAAGCCAAGGAAGGAAATAGCATCTTTCTACGATACTCTTATTGATTCATTCTCTTTTTGGAAAGGTCAGAGAATACATCCACAGCAGTGAGACGACCCAATTAATGCTGCTGCTGCTAAGTCGCTTCAGTCGTGTCTGACTCTCTGCGACCCCATAGGTGGCAGCCCACCAGGCTCCCCCGTCCCTGGGATTCTCCAGGCAAGAACACTGGAGTGGGTTGCCATTGCCTTCTCCAATGCATGAAAGTGAAAGTGAAGTCGCTCAGTCGTGTCCGACTCTTAGCGACCCCATGGACTGCAGCCCACCAGGCTGTCCTGTCCATGGGATTTTCCAGGCAAGAGTACTGGAGTGGGGTGCCATTGCCTTCTCCGATGCAATTAATATCTACCTAGTCACAGCCAGTGACGAGCTCATCCAGCTCTCGTGCGTGGACAGGTGTGGACAGGTGTGGACAGGTGCAGGACAGAGCTGACGTCAGGGACATGAGTTTCCAGCCAGTCTCAGTGGAGGCAAAGAGGTGCTTCTCAGCTTTTCCTCTGGGAACGGAGTCCTGTTTGATTTTCAGTTTGTTTTATATGTCATCTTTTAATTATGTTTCAGATAATGATGAAGAGAGATGCAATTTGGTTATGAGAGTAAATCTTAAAAGGCTCAGTGGCTCCTTTATCTACTGCCAAAAACAACTCCCACCAGGAAAGAGGGTTCCATTAATTGTCATTACTCGGGAATTATGGAATTAGAGCTGCTGACGTTTCTTTTATCATTTGTATATTTAGTGACAGTGGCATTACTTACTCTAAATTAAGTTCTTTTCACGGTTAAAAAATTATAACAGTGTGACAAGCAATGGAGCACTATTGACTTTTATTTTGGAATGCCACCTTTCTAACGGAGGTAAAGGCGCATTTTTTCAGACTAGAAGGCAGGAAGGGTTATTCCTTGGCTTTGTAACAGAAGGGAATAGATAAGAACATCCAAGTTAATTCTCCAGGAGTTTCAATGAAGGGATGGAACATTTAAAGGGCTTCCTGGCTGGCTCAGCAATAAAGAACCTGCCTGCAGGGTGGGAGACATGGGTTCAATCCCTGTGTCGGGAAGATCCTCTGGAAAAGGGCATGGCAACCCCCTCCAGTATTACCACTTGGAGAATCCCATGGACAGAGGAGCCTGGATGGGACTACAGCCCCTGGGGTCACAGGATGGACACGACTGATGGGACTTGGCATGCGCGCCACGCTCAGAAGGAAGAGAACACTCTTGCACGGGGCTCCCCCCAGCAGCCGGACCTGGGCTGGGTTACTCTCGCCACTTGGAGCTGCCCCGTGTGTCTGACTCATGGTCAGTGGAGTCAGAGCACCAAGGTCCGTGGGATCTGTGGGCAGGCCGGCGCTGGCCCACTGTCCAAGGCCTGTCCCCAAGGCCGCCTCCCTCCCGTCATTTGGGCTCCCGGGAGTTACATTCCCTGTTTCTGCTCCTTCCTTCCTGAAAGACATCTCAGTTCTAGATGACTTGTTACCTGTGGCCCAGTTTTGCTGGCTGTTGTTAATAAGGTACCTTAACAATATCTGTGAAGTAGGTAGAAGCGTGTCCCAGCACTGACCGTTCTGCATAGTTTGACAGGCTTCCTTGAGTACCTGTTATGGACGTGGGTCAATCACATGCTGAAACTTGGTGTATGAAGAATCCCCATTTAGTTGAAAGTGATTATAATTGAGGAATCGTCTTAGTGCATGTAAAATGTGATTCGGTTTTTTAAAAGTCTCCCATACAAATTTTGGAATTATATTGTTACCTGAGTCCTGTGTGTAATTCAGGCAATTCAAAACAGAATAACAACAATCAAAGAAAAGCAACTTCTGTCTCAAAAATGGAAGATGAGCAAAGCTGGTGAACTGTTAACAGGGCCAGTTTTTGCTCACTGAAAGCCTTTGTTGGTAATGTGCTGCACAGTAATCCTTAATTCTCCTGAGTTCTAGGACCTTAGATTGAAATGGGAGGGAAAGGGTTAAAGGAGAAAATTGCTATATTTTGGTGGCCAGTCAAAGGGAGGTATAGGAGGTAGGATGTGAGTCCTTGTTTGATTATAGTCCAGTCAATATATTTAGATTTTTGTTGCTATTGTTTAGTCCCTAAGTTGAGTCCAGCTCTGTGCGTCCCTGTGGACAGCAGCAGGCCAAGCTCCTCTGTCGTCTGCTATCTCTCAGAGTTGCTCAAACTCCCGTCAGCTGAGTTGTTGATGCCGTCCAATCATCTCACCCTGTGTCACCCTCTTCTCTTCCTGCCCTCAGTCTTTCCCAGCATCAGGGTCTTTTCCAATGAGTCGGCTCCTCACATCAGGTGGCCAAAGTATTAGAGCTGTTCTTTAGTTTTTAACTCTTCATAAATGCTAAGCAAGGCAAGGCTGTTCCCTTTACATTTTCAAAAGGCTCTAGACCACCCTGTACTGTCGTCAACTTGGTCACCTCGGCTCTGTTTCACGTTTCTGCTACCGTGTGTTTCCCCTTTGTTGGCAGGAGGTGGGTTTTTAGGACTTAGGTCCCTGAAGGAAACTGGCAATGTGATGAGGAGCGTTCTGGCTGGACACAACCCTGGCGCGTTGGTTCAGGCGCTGCTGGTCAGCATCTGTGCCAAAAATCGCTGATGAGAACTAACGGGCCCCTCTGTACACACAGCGCGGGGACCGAAACGGGAAGGAAGTCCAAAAGCAGAAGGGTGTGTGTGCACATGCAGCCGACTCACTTTGCCGTACAGCAGAGACGAGCTCAGCATGGTAAAGCAGCTGTAGTTGAATGAAATCTTCCTTTAAGAATGACCATTAAAACAGAATGGCAACAAGGAGAGGCTCCATTACAGTGCTGATTCGAGTCCAGCCCAGCTCAGACCGCATGAAGGAACAGGGTTTTCACGGCCTGTAGAGGCTAGTCACAGTCTGTTCCCGTCCGTGGTAAAGTTCTCTTCAAAGAGGTCTGCCTTTGGACCCTGCGAAGGACTTGTCAACTGAAGCATGCGGAGCCGAGGCTAAATACAGCTAGAGAAGGTTTTCAGGCGGGAGAGCAATCTCTGGGCTCAGCTCAAAAAGTCAGTCATCCAGTGACAAGCCTCTGCGGAAGTGGCTCAAGAATTGTAGCGGGAACACGGGGGTCAAGGACTCAGTCTGTGACGGGAGGAAAAAAATCAGAATTTACATAGCTGCGCTGGCCTTCCCAGGCCTGCCTGTGGACGCGTGTGTCACACTGGGGTGCTGTGGGCTTTTGTGCCTGTGTGGCTGTCTTCACAACTAACGGTCAAGGGCAGTGGAGGCTTTTTGTCCCCAGCGGCTACTCCACACGGGGCCCATCAGCTCACACTGCAGGCCCCGTGTGTACTGGCCAGGACCACTGTGAAAGGCACGCTCAGAGTGACGAAAAGCCTTCAGAAAAGCCTGCTGATATATTTAAGCAACTACTTATGCAAATCATTTTAGTAGCTATGATGGAATAATGACTAAGTCCATCAGGAAAGTAGCAGTTACAAAGCAGAAAGCACACAAACATAAGCACAAGTGGAATGGAACTCTCTTGTGTTCTGAAATACTTTGAACAGAGCCTCTTGAAGTTAATGTTTCATTGGATATATACTTGAAGTAAAAAAAATAAAAGATAGATTTGAGCCCCAGTGTCTGTGTTCTTGCCAAAGTGGTGTTTATTTTTTAAACATAGCTAAGAATACCAGTCTGACATCCCCTATAGGGTCGTTGTGAGGATCAGAGTCAAGATAATTGAGGTGAAGTACTTTGTAACTGGTAAAGTTCTATAAAATATGAATACTAATTGCTAGGTTGTTTCAGCGTTTCTTGTCAGTATTTTGGGAAAGTGTCACTTCATTGAGCCAAAGAATTCCTAGAAATCAGCCCCTATTGACAGGGAAGTACTTAATATAATAAAAATATTTTTCTAGTATGTAATGGTTAAAAGTTTTAATTTGACCCTGGGCTTTGCCAGGTGGCTCAGACGATAAAGAATCTGCCTGCAATGCAGGAGACCTGGGTTCGATCCCTGAGATTCCCTGGAGGAGGGCATGGCAACCCACTGCAGTGTTCCTGCCTAGAGAAGCCCATTGACAGAGGAGCCTGGCAGGCTGCAGTCCATGGCATCACAGAGAGTCGGGCATGACGGAGCAACTAACATGGTTCTCACTTTTGCAGCAGAACAGCCTCTGAGAGGAAACGTGGGGTGCAGGGTTCAGTCCCTGGGGAAGAAAGTGAGATGGGAGGAGGGGGGATTGGAGCAGAAACAGCTCAGACGCTAGGTTCTGGAAGCCGCGGCCCAGGCCTGCCGCTGGCCTGTCTGGACCAGGCCCGGGGATGGTGAAGAAGGCAGGGGGAGGGGACAGGGCATTCCGCTTTCCTGTTGCTCCTCCTTTTGTGTCCCAGTTGGCTTCTTTCTGAGGTGTCTTTTCAGAAACAGCATCTCGCGTATCGCCTCATACTGTGACAGATAAACTCTCTCACGGATTTAAATTTAAAGTCACTGCCTGTATCAAAAACTTCAGTTTTAAGTATGAAATTCTACCTAATATGACCCGTTTAAATGAAGTCAGTAAGTTAAAAAGTGGAGAAATCTCTGAGCCCCGCCTTCCTGTTGCTCACTCCCTTCCTCTCCGTGTGTGAGCCCTTGTACACGCGCGCGGGAAGCTGGTCCAGCCCCTCCAGGGGTGTCAGCGAAGGAAGCCAGCCCCGATCCCCAGCCTGCGATCAGACGCCGCCCAGAGGCTGACAGCAGACAGTGATGCAACAAGTGTGAACAGGTGTGGCGTCTCAGAAGGTGGTGCCTCTGAAGAAAACAGCAGAGTGAGGGGTTCGCTGCTGAAAGTGCTTCTAAGAAGCCCGCTTCCCTATAAAACCGAAATGATATGAGTCCGGAGATGGGAAGTTCAAAAGCAGGAAGAAGGGGAGGAGGAGGACACCTAACTGCCTCCCATCTGGAGTGTTTTGTTTAACTGAGGGTGCTTCTTTCCAGTCAGTCTTCTGTTCCAGAGATTCTCGTTAACTGGAACCCTCCAGTTCTGGAATGTAGGAAAAAAGGAAAAAAAAAATGCTGCCTTAAAACCCCGTCAGCCCAGGAGCACCCGGCAACGAATTACTGCCGAGGGGCACCAAAGGCCTGAGAATGAGACCTGCCCGGATGACAGTGCCCCTGCGTGCCTGTAGTTACGGCTCTCTCTCTCCCATAAAGAATTCGAGGTGCCGTGTGAAAGTATGTACAGGAGGATAGAATAAGTAGTTCAGATAATCAGGACGAAGAGGATATAAGGATAAGAAAATAGAACTGGGATGAGAGAGACGCACAGAGCCGCGCTACCATTCTCAGAGGTGACCCGTAAGGATGGTTGTGCGCCTCCACGGGGCGGAGCGAGGAGTGAGTGAGCATCAGTTATGTAAAGTTGAGATACCCTCACACTGAAAACGATCCAGTTGTTCAGGAGAAGAAAAGAAGCTTTTCCTGTTCGCATTTTCTCAGACCTGAGATCAGTGTATTTCATGAAGACTCGTGGGGACGACTCAGTGACCTGGAGACCAGCACTCTGGACAGGGAGCTCCTGGCACCTTCCGACAGTGATGGGCCAGACGGCTCCGTGGTGGTGGTGCACTTGCTCCGTCGTGCCCAACTCTTGCGATCCTACGGACTGCAGCCCGCCAGGCTCCTCTGTCCGGGGGATTCCCCAGGCAAGAATCCTGGAGTGGGTTGCCATTTTGCAGGGGTGCAATTCAGAAGAGGCAGATCTCAATGGGACCAAAGCAAAGTGTTTCAAAAACAGAATTTGATGCAGCTCAGCCCATAGACGTCCTTCCTTGCAGCCCTTCCTGGTGACTGACTGTCAGCAGCAGACTCTGCGGTAAGATTGATGTGAGTCAGAGGCGGTGGGCTGTGGAGGAAGCTGGAGGCTGCCCCTCACAAGGGCCTCGTCCTTGAGCGTCCACGTACAAGGTGCTGCGGTTTCGGGTGCCGACGGGATGGCCCCTCGCTGGTCTGCGTCCGGGGTTCTCTCAGGCCTGTCCTCACTGGCAGCCAGGAGGCCCCCGAGTCACACCCACCCTGAGTTTTTGTATATTGTGATCTTCCTAAATTCATCTCTTGGTTACCTTTCAAATATGACGCGGGCCTGCTCAGTCGCTTCAGTCGTGTCCGACTCTTTGCGACCCCATGGACTGTAGCCCGCCAGGTTCCTCTGTCCATGGGATTCTCCAGGCAAGAATCTTGGAGTGGGTTACTGTGGCCTCCTCCAGGGGTTCTTCCCAACCCAGGGATTGAACCTGCCTCTTAGGTCTCCTGCATTAACAGGGGGGTTCTTTACCACTAGCTCCACCTGGGAGGCCCTTGTTTCTTATAACCTCCCCAGAATAAACAGAAATTATTTCAGCCATGAAATTATTCAGTCATGAAAATTTTTATCTGAAATGTTTCTTCTCAGGTGTTATATAAAAGGCATATATAAAAGTCTGTCCTCCATTCGCCCAGTTACTTCCCCTAAAAGGACAGACGGCTACTGCTTTTTTTTTTTCCTATCCATAATATTCCACTGTATGGATATAGTGGGATTTATTCAACCCGCTTCCTATTCATGGACACTTGGGTTGTTTATTGTCTTGTTATAAACAGTGCTCCAGTAAACAGCCTTATACATTCGTAACTTCCTGTACGTGGGAAGCAGCCTGGTAGTCCAAGTGGCAGTGTGGTGTGTCTGAGACTGAGGATGCCAACAGGGTGATGATCCTTAGGTCTGGGGGTGAAAAGCCCACACGTGCGCCTGCTCTCAGCATATGAAAGGTCGTGGTTTCCCTTGGCTTTGATGTCAAGTATGCGATGAGATGTTTTTATTTTTGCAGGTCGGATAAGTAAAAAATGGTAATCTGGTGCACTTTTGTTTTCTTCAGTAAACTTTTCATTTGCTTAAGAATCATTTTTTTCTCCCTTTTTGCGCACACCTTCATATTCTTTGCCTGTCTGAATAATGAGATTGCTTTTCTTTTTCTTACCTACCTTTAGGGGCTGCATGTCGTTCTTACCTTGCTCTAGGAAAGTTTCAGCGGGTAAGGGAGCTGGTGAGGGTAATGAATGAAAGAAGCAAAGCTAAGAACTAAAAACTGCGTGTTAAACAGATTCAAATACGCTAAACCTACTGCTCTTTCAGCTGCAGGTGCTGGGCTCAGATGGTTGGTTTTATCTAAAATTTTATAATAAAATATAAAGGATTTAATAATTAAGGAAAAAGTCTAACACAGAGAAACATTAATATTCCACCTATCTTTATCATTTTTTATTTGCTAAGACAGTTCAGAAACATGTATCAATCATATTTTAAAACTATTAACCTTATAATCTTTGAACATCACATTTTATTATTATTATTATTTACATTACAACCCTTATTTGTCCCTATATTGAAGAATGGTATCATAGTACATACTCATTTTCAGGCAGACATTTTTTACAAGCTCGCGATAAACATTCACTGTGTAAACGCACCTCGCCTCTGGTCGGCACCTGCTGAGGGCCTGTCCGGGTGTCAGGAGTGGGATGGGCCTGTGGCCCCTCGTACCCTTTAACCCTCTTTCTGGTCTCCTCTCCCCACTGCAGCCGGAGCTCAGGACCGGATCGGCTGGGCCTTCGGGCTGGGGCTGGAGCGGTTGGCTATGATCCTCTACGACATCCCCGACATCCGCCTCTTCTGGAGTGAGGATGAGCGCTTCCTGAAGCAGTTCCGCGTGCAGGACATCAACCAGAAGGTGACGTTCCAGGTGAGTGACGGCGGGAGTCACGTGCCGTAAAGAGGGTCAGTGAGTTTAAAGGAAATGTGGCCCTGCAAAGAGCTTTCAGTGGAGATTCGTAAACACACAGGAGATCCATGGACCTTCTAAAATTATATGCTGATAAAAGGAGACTTATCAACCTGTTAGTCTAAGCAGAGAACCAGCTTTGGGCTTCTTTAATGTCTGTTTTTCATGAAATATCCATCTTTATCACTGATGATACTTTTACAGTTCAGTTTTTTTTTTTTTTTAAAACGCTAATCTAGATACATTGACTTTCTTATGATTAGTGTTCGAAATGTGCATTTTTTTCATCATTTTATTTTCAGTTTCTGTCTTTATATTAAAAGCATATCTCTTGTAAACAGCTGGGTCTTTTTGTAAACCCGTATTTAATTGGGGTGTTGACTCTTTGTTACACTCAATATATTACATGGGATATTCTTGGGGTTAATTTTTGCTATATCTTTAATTCTTATCCATTTTCCTTTTCTGTTCTTTTTCTTTATTTGGAAATTGAGATTTTGTGTGAGGGGTTGTTTGTTTTATATTTTATTATTCTATTTCTGTTTAGTTTCTCAATTTTATATTATTTTTAAGTGGTTATTCTAGATTAAAGTATGCATAATTAATTCATCACACTTTACCATGAGTAACCAAATAGTATTACAACTCCATGAAACATTTAATGTTACAATACTGTAATTCTATTTACTCTTTCTTTTTCTTATATTATTACTATCATATTTTATTTCTCTGTATATTATAATCCCACAATAGCCATTGTCCTTCAAAGAAATTTAAAACTGTATTTTTCTTGATATTTGCCCATCCTCACTGCCCTTCATGACTTTTTTCAGTGATCCTTTTCTGTGTGTCTGAAGGGCTCCCTTTGCCGCTTCTCGTAGTGCAGCGTGAATTTCCCAGCGTTCGTGTGGAAATGCCTCTGTCTCGTCTTCATTTGTATTAGTGATTTTTCCATGGGTGTCGGCGTCCAGGTTGCCAGTGGTTGTGCATGCTGTATTTTTTCCTCTTAGTTCTTTAAAATGTGTCATTTTGTTGCCTCTGTCTTTTCACTTTGGTTTTTGGCGGGTTGACCTGTGTGTGACTTTTGTCTGTTATCTTGCTTGGGGCTTCAGTGTGTTGAATTAGTGCTTTTCACCCTTTTTGAAAAGCCTCACATCTCTTCCAACAATTCTTTCTTTCTTTGCTTTTGAGGCTGTGACTACGTGTCTATCAGCACATTTGGGTTTGTGCCACAGGACTCTGATGCCCAGGGTGTGCTTTTTATTATTGACTTTTTCCCCACTGGGTGCTTTATCATGGGTAGTTTTTCTCATCTTCTGTTTGAGTTTCCTCGTCTTCTCTATTGTGTCCACATAACCACTGAGCCCCTCCAGCGAGTTTTCATTCCAGCTTTGCACTCATCATTTCTCCAGTTTCTACTTGCATCCTTATGACTGATGACATGCTCCATGTCTTCATCCATTTTGTACAGTTTCCCTTAAATTCTTCAGCCTGTTTGTGACGGTGGTTTTTGAGTCTTGGTCTGTTATTTCCAGGCTTTCAGTTCCTGTTTTTCTCCTTTTTGTCTTCTTTTCTTCTCAGTTATGGGTCACATTCTGCTGCTTCTTCAAGTGTTGGCAACATGTGTCCTCAGGAAGCCTTACCCTCTCCCCGGGCAGGCAGCGAAGGCAGTGAAGCCAGATCCCTTTGTCATAACCAGGAGTCGAACTGGATTTTGCGTCTACTTAAGTTTGTGTAAGAAACTTAACTTCTGGCGGAGAAGGGAGGGGCAGTTAAGATTTGATAGCTGAGACAGTAGATCTCTGTAAAATGCTTTGTGAATTATAGATCACAGACAGCTACTTCCTAATGACTACCTTATAATTAGTATCTATTGACTATATCCTGTCAGTTTCCCGTGGCTAACGTTACAAATTACCACAAAGCTAGCAGGTTCAACCCATATGTCTCTCTTATTTTACAGCCCCGGAGATCCGGAATTCACAGTCAGTCTGCTGGGCTCAGGCTCAGGGGCAGCGGGGCCGGGGACCCCGGAGGCTCCAGGGGAGACCCTCCCCTCCTCCTGCCTGGGTCAGCTTCCAGGCCGACCGTGGTCCTTGGCCCCTGACTACATTGCACCACGTCCCTCCCGTTCCTTCCCTGTGTGGCCGCTCTGCTTCCCTCTGCACATTTGTCTCTTCTCACAAAGGCCCTTGCAACGGGCTTATCTGCACACACTAAGACGTTTCCTTCGTCACATCCGTGAAGTAGTCTTTGAGAGTCAGGTAACAGATCACGGGTTCCTCGGACGAGGAAGGGGCATCTTTGGGGCTCGTTGTTCAGCCCATCACGTACGCTTCTGGTTTTTAAACAAAGCGTTATCTGTTTGTTCGTTTGGCTGCGCCGGGCCTTAGCTGTGGCACGTGGGGTCTTCAGCCATGGCGTGTGGACTCGAATTCCCTGACCAGGGATTGAACCCGTGCCCCCCTCACTTGAGAGTGCAGAGTCTTAGCCGCTGGACCACCAGGGAAGTTCTGCATATACCTTTATCTGTTCCATTTCCATCACGGCAAATTGCTTGCTTCAGATAGAATAGAGGAGATTTTGTTGTTAGGTATTAAGTAAGATAGATAATGTGAAAGTGTGAGCAGCTTCTGACCATTTGTGTGGAGTGGTCATACGTCTATACATGAAGGAAATAGGGACTCCCCTGTCACTTACTGACGCTGGCCTGTCCGAGGAAGAACCTGTAACATGATTATGAACGATGGTGAGGCTGAGCCTGCAGGCATGACGTGTTGGCCGGCGCCAGCCATTCAGTGACGGTGAGATGGTGGTCGCCTGTCGCCTGTCGTCTCTGAGGTCGGTCGTAGTTAGACTGCTGGGGAGCCAGCGGTCCGTCGGTGGTCTCCCTGGGGTACCGGGCATCAGCTGCGAGCGCTGCTCTGGAAGGACAGGGAGTTTCTTCCGGCCAAGGTTGGCCGTTTCCCCTTATTTTGTGTCTTCCTGTGGCCGTGGTTCAGGGCCCCGTAGTCTGTGCATTGACTTATTTAGTGCCTTACAACACCTGTCATTTGCTGGGTGCTGGGCACCAGTCATGGGACCAGCGAGTTTGCCTGTATCATAGCTTTCATTCTTCACAGTCTGATGGGGGTGAAGTCTATTAACCCATTGTATAGACAATGAAACTTCAGCCTTGAGACAACAAGGAATTCAGCCCCAAGAACTCTGCCAGCAAGTCACAGAGCTAGGATTTTCACTAAAGCCAACTCCAGAGAGCTTCCACCATTGAACTGGTAAAATCTTGTTTCGTAGACGAAGTACCGCTCTGAGTCAATGAGATGAAATGGACAGTTTCTGACTTCAAGCTGTTTTCAATCTAGAGAAGGAGACAGATTTATCAAGAGATGGCTTCCCCCATGTCTCAGGGATAAAGAATCCACCTGCAGTGCAGAAGACACGGGTTGCACCCCTGGGTTGGAGAGATTCCCCTGGAGAAGGAAATGGCAACTCATTCCAGTATTCTTGTCTGGGAAATCCCATGGACAGAGGAGACTGGCGGGCTACAGTCTATGGGGTTGCAAAAGAATCGGACATGACTGAGCGACTAAACAACAAAACTATAAATAACATGAAGTGCAGTGAAGGGCTGCACACAGGTGGATGTAGAGTTTTGCTAATACTGACCAGTGTCTGCAGGGATTAAAATTTTCATCTTTTTTTAATCCTATTTTGCTAGTTAATTCTCAGAATCCATCCACGTCGCTCCAGAATTGTATCAGGACTTGAGCCTGCGATTACTTGCTAATCTCTGGGACTTGGAATAGTTCCTAGATCCGGTTTCCCTGTCATTACCATAAATGTTTTCTGATAGAGACTCAGTGCAGGATTATGGGGTATTTCCTCATTCTCTACCCAGATGAATCCAGCTGCCAGAATCCCATCAGCTTCATTGTGTTGTGGTGAAATTAGTGGTTCTCATTTTTCTTCCCACTGTTTCCCTATGCAAATTTTTCCATCTCGCCAAAAAAAAAAAAAAGCACATAAATACTTTTCTTCTGCAGGAAGGAGGATGTTTATCCTAGAAGAAAGTCATAGAGAAGCACAGGCACTGGGGGAGGTGACCAGCCACAGGACCGTTGTCTGTGCCCTGTAGGCACTATTGATGGTCAGGCGTGGGGAGAGGCAGCGAGCAGGATGGACCCATTTGCCGTGGGAACCTCCTGGTGCATTTATGTAAAGCCTTCATCCCAGTGAGCATCTTGTCCCTGTTAACTGGTACTTCTGTTGTGCTGACCTCCACAGCCACTGGCAAAGCGGCCACAGTCCCCCCGTGACTCCTGGTCCTTCCTGCCTGCAGTTTCCATCTCCACCTTGCTTTGCCCGCCTTGCGATGTGAGGATGTTTCACGGACCCTTGGTCTGTTGAGTCCTGTTGGACTGTGACCCCGTGTCTGTCCTGGGGCCTCTGTCGTCAGAGGCTTGTGGATTTATGACTGCTTTTCATCTTTGTGAAAGCAAAATAGAGGGCAGCCACCACACATTTCTTCCTTATTTAATGCGCTTTTAAAGCAGTAAGAGTGAGGTCCTCAGATCTTCTGGTATAGATTGGACAGTTATGTTGTGTGACCTGTATATGCACACATGTTCTACATCCTTGTTACAACTTTCTGGCCTTTAACCCAATGAAGATGTGCAGCAGCTTCATGTTTGTCGACACCACCGGGTACGTGCATGCTCAGTCACGTCCGACTCTTTCTGACCACATGGACTGCAGCCCGCCAGGCTCCTCTGTCCTTGGAATTTTCCAGGGGAGAATACTGGAGTGGGCTGTCATTTCCTCCTCCAGGGGCTATCCTCCTGACCCAGGGATCAAACTTGCGTCTTTTGAATCTCCTGCATTGCAGGCAGATTCTTTACCACTCGAACCACTGGGGAATCCAAATTAAGGGGGGCCCAGTCTTACCTTAAGCATGGATTGTAGCCCGCGAAGGCAAGAATACTGGAGTGGGTTGCCATTGGCTTCTCTGGGGCATCTCCCTGACCCAGGGCTCGAGCCTGGGTCTCCTGCACTGCAGTCAGACTCTCTGCCATCTGAGCCCCCTGGGAAGCCGTAACGCTCCCCTTGCCTGGACCCGGCTGTGCCCGTTTTCCTATGTTGGCATGGGAGGCACGGACAGGATGTGGCTATGGGATGTGTTTTTCTCTGTTTGAAACAGTGGAGAAATCCAGGTTGCCCAGCCAGTGCCCGTAAGTTACCTCACAGTGGCCATAGGGAAAAGGCTGGATTGCCGACCTCAAGGGGATCAGCCTGGGATGAGCCTCTCGGATCGACCATCGGGATACCAGAGCCATTGCAGGTAGAAAGTTCAAGGTTTTTATTAATGTTCTGGGGACCCAATAAAACTGAAGTAATTTACCTTGCTAAGTTATTAGTCATGAAAGGTAAGCCTATTGTGTATGTCTAATTTGCTTCGTCCTGAATGAAAGGAGAAACAAAACTCACAGTTTCAGTTAGTGGTGAGCTGAACCGAGTAACTGAATAACTCCGTTATTCAGAGGATGAGGGAAGCATTTGGGTTCATCTGTAAGTTAAAGTCAGCCTGTATTTAGACTGAGAAATGAGAATTACTTTGTGATTCCATTATCACACAGTTTTTTTTTTTTTCCCAGCTGTGCACTTCGGTTGGCGTTTTGTATGTATAATCTTGTGATCTTGAAAATGAAGAATGGTTAACGTAAGCATTCATTTATATCATGGATCACTTAATTATTCCTTCTATCACTTGGCTGAGTAATGAATCAAATGTTTTCTTTCCATTTGAGGGAAGAATTTATTTTCTCAAGGGCCTCCCTGTGAGATTTATAAATTACAATCAAGAGACTGTAATTCATGACCAAGGATAGTGGATTATAAATAGATGACCCTTGTAGAGTCTGTTTGGCAGAGTGTGAACTCCTGTTTAATCAGTGGATGAAGACCAAGTAGCTATGATATATTTATCTGTATTCATTTTTAAAATTATGAAATCTTGTAAACATACAAACATTTGTTTTTCTGATTTGACTTTTTAATAATACAGAACTGTGTACGCTCCACCCAGCAAATATGCTGGGATTTACCACAGATCTTTGTAAACAAGAAAAGCATTTGAAATGCATTTGACACACCCATGCCTCCCTGATGGACCCCTCTTCCTGCTTTATTCCCCAGAGGTGACCTCTGACTTTGGTTTGATGTTTGCCATCCTCAGGTTATTATTGCATTTGCATATATCAAAAAAAAAAAAAAAAAACCCACTGTAGGATTGCTTCAAAATGACACTGGACAGCGACAGTAGCTAAAAAATAGGAATTCACCACCTGGAACTAATGCAACATTGTAAATCAACTATTCTAATATAGAAAATTTAAAAATTAAATTCTAAAGAAGTAGAAATTCAGGGAGATTCAATGAGGAATTTGATGAGCATATTCTACAATGTGTATTGCAATGCAGAGAATCCAAAACAGCCAAATAACTAAGCTGAAGGACTTGCTTCTCTGATGTCAAGTCTTTTTTACAGTAATTGTAAGAGTGTGGACCCAAGGCAAGGCAAACACAGAGACCTGTGAAAGGCAGTCGGGAGCCCAGAAACACAGCTTTGTATTATTTCTGGCCTCCTGACACAGCCTGCACTATAGAACCTGCAGGAGGAGGCGACATCTGTGCAAACCCAGCACGGACAATTGAGAATCCATATGGGAAAAAAAATGAAACTCGACCCCAGACTCCTAATTATTCAAAAACGAATTGCAGGGGTTTGCAGATCTAAGTGGAAAAGGCAATTTATCTGCTACTGACTTTGAAAAAGTCACTTTGCCGTGAATGATCCTTTGATTCTTATTGGAGTAGATTGAATTGGGGAAATTGAACCAAATGAACTGTGGTGATGTAAAATTAAAGCCTAATTAAATGTCTGATCTTGAAAGTTTGTGAATAAGTATTTATTTAAAGTGGTTGCTGTAGGTTTTTTTTGTAAAGCCTTTTTAAAAAAAATCAAATTAGGGATATTTCCTTCTATTTCTAGTTTGCTAAGAGTTTTTTTAATCACAAATGACTCAAAATTTATAAACGCTTTAGTATATTTTGAGGACTTCCCTGGGGGCTCAAATGGTAAAGAACTCGCCTGCCAATGCAGGAGACCCGGGTTCAGTCCTGTGGTTGGGAGGATCCCCTGGAGAAGGGAATGGCAACCCACTCCAGTATTCTTGCCTGGAAAATCCCATGGATGGAGGAGCCTGGCGGCTGCAGTCCAAGGGATCGCAAAAGAGTCAGACACAACTGAGCGAATAAACAACAACCCCCTACCCCACAGCCCTTGGAGCCCACTTCATCTCCTTTCTCTTTGATCACTGTAGGGAGCTCATCTGTGAGCACCTTTTTGTGACATGTTTTGCTTATTCCTTCATCTATGGTTGCACACTTGAGTTGCCCCCCACCCCTTGACTGTTGTGAAACAATCCCACTATAAACGTAGGGATATAGTTAACTCTTCAAGACCCTACTTGTAATTCTCTTGGGAACTCTTTTCCCAAGACGTGGGTTGCTGGATCATAGAGTAATTCTCTTTTTAGGTCTTTTGATGAACCGTCATACTGCTTCCCACCATGGCTGCGCCATGTTACACTCCCACCAACAGAACACAGTTCCAATTTCACTTCTTTGCCAAAAATTATTATCTTCTGTCTCTTTTAATATATTAGCCATCCCAGTAGGCGTGAAATTATATCTCATTGTGTTTTGATGCATTTCCCTAATGATCTGCGATGTTCAGAATCTTTCCACGTACCTGTTGACAATTTCTTTTGCCTTGGGCCAGCCTCCCAAGGGCTGCTGGTCACTCAGTCCCAGCCCTGGTGACGGAAGTGCTGCCGGCCGTTCTCGAGGTCTGGCCACAGTCTGCAGTGGCTGACTGTGATGGTTCAGTTCAGTTCATCTCAGTTCAGTCTCAGTCATGTCCGACTCTTTGCGACCCCATGCATCCCAGCACACCAGGCCTCCCTGTCCATCACCAACTCCCAGAGTTCACTCAAACTCACGTCCATTAAGTCAGTGATGCCATCCAGCCATCTCATCCTGTCGTCCCCTTCTCCTCCCTCCCCTAATCCCTCTCAGCATCAGAGTCTTTTCCAATGAGTCAACTCTTCGCATGAGGTGGCTAAAGTACTGGAGTTTCAGCGTTAGCATTATTCCTTCCAAAGAACACCCAGGACCGATCTCCTTTAGAATGGACTGGTTGGATCTCCTTGCAGTCCAAGGGACTCTCAAGAGTCTTCTCCAACACCACAG
>SJXQ01001004.1:0-58863 GCA_006408695.1 Aepyceros melampus
TTGGCTCTCCTTGCAATCCAAGGGACTCTCCAGAGTCTTCTCCAACACCACAGTTCAAAAGCATCAATTCTTCAGTGCTCAGCTTTTTTCACAGTCCAACTCTCACATCCATACATGACCACTGGAAAAACCATAGCCTTGACTAGATGGACCTTAGTTGGCAAAGTAATGTCTCTGCTTTTGAATATGCTGTCTAGGTTGGTCATCAGTTTCCTTCCAAGGATTAAGCGTCTTTTAATTTCATGGCTGCAATCACTATCTGCAGTGATTTGAGAGCCCCCCAAAATAAAGTCTGACACTGTTTTCACTGTTTCCCCATCTATTTCCCATGAAGTGATGGGACCAGATGCCATGATCTTCATTTTCTGAATGTTGAGCTTTAAGCCAACTTTTTCACTCTCCTCCTTCACTTTCATCAAGAAGCTTTTTAGTTCCTCTTCACTTTCTGCCATAAGGGTGATGTCGTCTGCATATCTGAGGTTATTGATATTTCTCCCAGCAATCTTGATTCCAGCTTGTGCTTCTTCCAGCCCACGTTTCTCATGATGTACTCTGCATATAAGTTAAATAAGCAGGGTGACAATATACAGCCTTGACGGACTCCTTTTCCTATTAGGAACCAGTCTGTTGTTCCATGTCCAGTTCTAACTGTTGCTTCCTGACCTGCCTACAGGTTTCTCAAGAGGCAGGTCAGGTGGTCTGGTATTCCTATCTCTTTCAGAATTTTCCACAGTTTATTGTGATCCACACGGTCAAAGGCTTTGGCATAGTCAATAAAGCAGAAATAAATGTTTTTCTGGAACTCTCTTCCTTTTTACATGTCCATTACCATCACCATTATCAGAAAGCCCCCATGAAGTAATTGTTATCTCATGGAGCTTGAAGGCATAAGCTTCACTCTGTCCTTCCTTTTTTCATACCTTCCTTCAAGTCAGGTCCTGAGATGGGCTGTGGTTGCCTGCTCTCAGACTCAACTCAGCAGCTTGAACCCCCCTGGGGCTCCTGTCTAGCTGCTTCAGGCATCAGCTGCCTTTGTTCCCTTCAGCCCAGACCCACATCCCTTCACTTAGATAGGGAGCGGGCTTGAGGCAGGAATCACACGGGTGTATCTTCAGTTACAGCAGTAATGTGGGGCTTGATCCCTTTTCTAAATGGGATACCAGCTTCTTTGGGGAGCATATATGTGCTGTATAAACAGTAATGGAGTTCTAACGCCATTCAGAGACTTTTAGTTGACTAGATTAAATCTGATGAATTGTCTTTATAATTAGGTACATAATGATGGAATGCCTATGTCAGCCTGCTGGGATCTGGGAGGGCGATCTTTAGGCTCTGCCCTCGGTTCTGCTCAGTTTGCATTTATATCTGGGGATAACACATTATGTTCATTAACATTAACATTTGTAGTTTGGAGACATATCTCAACACATTGGACCAATAGGGAGGAATTAAAAGGGATGAATATCAGTTATTGCTTTTAGGGACCAATAACCTGATAATGGGCGTGTGGAATGAAGTGGGTTTAGTTTAACTGAAGCACATAAAAGAGACCTGGGTGTTACGCAACCCAAGTTCAGTATGAAACCAGGAATATGATGTGTCTACAAAAAGACTAATGCTATCAGGTCACATTGACAGAGGTACGGTTAACAGAACAGAGGTGAGTGATGCTTTTACTCTCTGAGCCAACCGACCTCACCTTGAGTATGGCATTTAGTTCTGACGGTCATGTTTTAGTAAAGACGTTTACAACTGTAATGTGACTGAAGGGCAATCAGAAGGGTGAGATAATTTAGTGCCAGTTAATATAACGGCTGCCCACTCCAGTATCCTAGCCTGAAGAATTCCATGGACTGTATAGCTCATGGGGTCGCAAAGAATCAGACACGACTGAGAAACTTAAATATATATATATATATATATATATATATTATATATATATGATGGTTGGAGAGATTTAGCCTGAAGAAGGATTTGCTGGGTTCACTATAGCTGGCAATACTGATAGGAATTCCTTGTGGAAGAGGGATTCAATGACCCTCTGTGTCTCTAAAGCAGTGCTTTACAATAGAACCTTCTGTGATGATGGAAATGTTTTTTATCTATGCTGTTTAATAGCTACTAGAAAGATGTGGTTTTAAGCAATTATGATGTGGGAACTGAATTTTAAATTTAATTTTAACTAATTAAAATTAAAATAGCCAAATGTGGCTACCATATTGGACAATATGCAGCTCAGAGGAGAAATAAAAGAATAGAACAGAGGTTAGCAAATTTTTTTCATTAACGAGCAAGATAGTAAATATTTTGAGCTTTGCTGCCCATATGGTTTCTGTTGTAGCTACTCAGCTCAGCCATTGTAGTGCAAGAAAATAGACCATGTATAAAAGAATGCATATGTCTATGTTCCAATGAAACTTTATCGATGGACACTCAAATTTGAAATGATCTAATTTTAATGTGTCACAAAATATTATTCCTTTAATTTTTTCTGTTATTCTAAAGATGTAAAAACCATTCTTAGCACACAGGTTGTACAGAAATGAGTGGCCAGCTAGATTTGACCTGCGGGCTGTGGTTGCTCACACTGGCTTAGCATGTGGGTGGAAACCTTCGGGAGTTATATGTGAGTTCAGTTAAGGAAGTTAATGATTAATTAGAGGTAGCCAGGGATAGAAGGAGCATCTTCAGTAAGTGGTGGGTTTCTTGTTACTAAAGCTTTAGGTATCAGCTGGATAATGAACTATCTGGCAAGGGATGAAACAGAAATGTGTGTTTCTAATACTACTTACACTAGAATTCCCCCCTAATTCTGTAGGGAGTATTAAAATCAGAATGACATGTGACTGCGCTAAAATCATACCTGCTTTTTTAAGGGAAACAAGTCATTTTCCATCACTTGGTACTTACTCTCAGCCCCCTGCTGCTGGAACAGGGACTGTTTTGAACAGGGGCACTAGCTTCATTGTTTCAGCAGTTCTCCTGAGTGTTCAGGGATGCCTGGGATGTGTCTTCCTGGGGGAGTGGGTTTGTCCATTTGTGTGCAGCTCAGGAAAGGTCTTGAGACCTTCACGCCCTAGGAGAGGACACCCTACTGGCTGTACACACCTTTGTCCTGTTACTGAGTCCCTGGGGACACCTGGGGGACAAAGTGGTCGGGGTTAGGAAGCGTCCGTTCTAGCTAGTTCTTTCTGTTGGCTGGGTCATGCCTCATTCTGTGACTGGAGAAGGTCACCTCTAATATTTTCCCCTCCAGACAGATAGGGAAACCGTTGCTCTCTGGGGACCTCTGAGCCTTTGTCCAGAATGACCTTGAGAACTCAAGTCCAATGGAGTAAGCTTGACACCTTGATTGTCCAGGAGCTGATCGTCCAGCCTTTGGATGGCTAAAGATTCAATTGTTTCTAGTATTGTCAACTCTGCTTTCTTAATTTTCTCTTCTCCTTTTTGCCTGACTTCTATCCATTGAACTTCTAATCAGCATCTCTGCCAGAATAAACAAAAGTAAAAAATAAACAACATTTTCCTTCAGGAGGAAATGGAAAGTGCTGGTTTGAAGTTTTAATTGTGCGTGTGTGAACACCTTTATCCAAAGCCCAGCTGCTCTCACTGTAACAGAGTTTTCTCTACATTTTTGTGAAGCACAGGAAACTTGAAAAAACCTTTATTTGGGGGATTTAAAAAATTGAGATATTTGACGTACAACATTGAGTACATCTAAGGTGTACAGTGTATAGATTTGGTACATTTATGTTACAAGATGGTCGCCGCTTTTGCCTTAACTAATACCTCTAGTCCATCACGGTTACCATTTTTTCTAGGCCTGGGAACAATTAAGATCTAGTCTCTTAGCAAGTATAATGTTTATAATACAATTTTGTTTTCTGTTACCACTGTACAGTATATTAGGTCTCCAGGACCTATTTATCTGCTAATTTAAATATGTACCCTAAACAACATCGTTCTCATTCCCCATGTAGGGGATTTTCAGGCATATACAGTGTAGACAGGAGAGTACAGTCAACCCCAAGTGCCCATCACCAGCTTTGACAGTGACTCCTGGCCAGTGTCGTGTCATGGGCACCCCTCTCCTGCCTCCTGAGTTATTTTGGACCACATCTGTAGGAAGCTTTCCACATGGTGAACTGACTCATCTTTGTACTAACATCTTGACTCTGTGTTTCCCATTTCAGATAATTGCCTTTGATGAGTTAAGAACGGATTTTAAGAGCCCCATCGACCAGTGCAACCCTCTTCATGCGGTAAGTAGTGGGTGCTGGTGACTGGAAGGGTGGTGTCACTCCAGGCCGCCCAGGGCCTGTGAAGGGGGTAAGGTTTTGATGAGTAGGGTGAGCGAAGCACATACTTGGCCCTGGCTGCACCTGCATGTCTGGTTCAGGATAGTAGTCCCTGAGGCTGCAGCGGTCTTAACTTATCCTGAAAAGTCAGCTATAGCAGTCCCAGTACCTGGGTGGGAAAGCTCTGTGTGCCGAGGCTGCGGATTCCTCGTGGCCCCGTGTTAGTGAGTCTTGAACAGGGAGAGAGGCTCCAGGCTGTCCATCATGTTGGCGGGTGTGGGAGCATCACCGTGGTCATCCCCACTCTGTACTTTGCCGGGTTTCCAGAAGGAAACTTGCAGGGAGTGGACATGCGCAGTTCATTTCACTGTATCCATCACCCAGGGAGCATTCATCTCAAGAGGCTGTCTGGGTTTGAGGTCAGTTCGCCTCCCCCTGGGAACCTGATGCAGTCCAGTTGTCTGGCCCCGGTTCAGAATATGAGAGACCTCCTGCCCCTGCTGCTCCCTGAGTCCTGCTGCTCTGTCTGGCTTGTCAGGCCATGACCACTGCCTCCACGTGCTTGGAATGGTTGTAGGAAGAAGCCTTGATGTGAGCAGAGGAAAAGGACCTTGTGTCTGCAGAGTCGGGTGGGTGCTGGCTATCCACTCCTTGGCTCAGTGCAGGCCACGTCCCAGAGCCAGGCACCAGCCAAGCCTGTACAGAGCCTTTTCCAGACTCTTCTAGACCAGAACTCAAAGGATGGAGGTCATAGTTCATGCAGGTCTGTCTCTCAGTCTTCCCTCCAGGCCCTGGTTTCCAGAGCTAAGGCAAGTTTTTGTTTAAATAGTTCTGTTGATAGTTTCAGTTAAAAGCTGTAGAGTGAATGCCAGGATTTACTAGTGTGACTATACATATATATATCTGTATATATATACACACATATATAGTATATATCTGTATGAATATTAACCTGGAAGGCTTTAGTGACATCATGTAGTGACATAATTCTCTAGTGACAGGGACAAAGAGGTCTGTTCTCCTTAGCTGCAGACCCCCTGAAGAGAACTGTGTTCTTCAGAAGGTACTAAAAGACCAAGGGAACAGGATTTCGTGTCCATTTGTAAAGTATAGGGTTATTACTGGATTATTATTTAACAGTTATTACTGTTAAATTTTGGGTGGGTTTTATTACATTCTAACAATACAAGAGAAGACTCTACATATGGACATCACCAGATGGCCAATACTGAAATCAGATTGATTATATTATTTGCAGCCAATGATGGAGAAGCTCTATACAGTCAGCAGAAACAAGACCGGGAGCTGACTGTGGCTCAGATCATAAACTCCTTATTGCCAAATTCCACTTAAATTGAAGAAAGTAGGGAAAACCACTATACCATTCAGGTATGACCTAAATCAAATCCCTTATGATTATACAGTGGAAGTGAGAAATAGATTCAAGGGATTAGACCTTATAGACAGATTGCCTAAAGAACTATGGATGGAGGTTCGTAACATTGTACAGGAGGCAGTGATTAAGACCATCCCCAAGAAAAAGAAATGCAAAAAGGCAAAGTAGTTGTCTGAGGAGGCCTCACAAATAGCTATGAAAATAAGAGAAGCAAAAGGCAAAGGAGAAAAGGAAAGAAATACCCATCTGAATGCAGAGTTCCAAAGAATAGCAAAGAGAGATAAGAAAGACTTCCTCAGTGATCAGTGCAAAGAAATAGAGGAAAACAATAGAATGGGAAAGACTAGAGATCTCTTCAAGAAAATTAGAGATACCAAGGGAACATTTCATGCAAAGATGGGCACAGTAAAGGACACAAATGGTGTGAACCTAACAGAAGCAGAAGATATTAAGAAGAGGTGGCAAGAATACATGGAAGAACTGTACAAAAAAGATCTTTATGACCCAGATAATCACAATGGTGTGATCACTCACCTAGAGCCAGAGATCCTGGAATGCAAAGTCAAGTGGGCCTTAGGAAACATCACTATAAACAAAGCTATTTGTTTATGCAATTTATACAATATACAGCCTTGATGTATTCCTTTCCCGATTCCAGTTGAGCTATTTCAAATCCTGAAAGATGATGCTGTGAAAGTGCTACACTCAATATGCTAGCAAGTTTGAAAAACTCAGCAGTGGCCACAGGACTGGAAAAGGTCAGTTTTCATTCCCATCCCAAAGAAAGGCAATGCCAAAGAATGTTCAAACTACCACACAAATGCACTCATCTCACACGCTAGCAAAGTAATGCTCAAAATTCTCTAAGCCAGGCTTCAACAGGATGTGAACCGTGAACTTCCAGATGTTCAAGCTGGATTTAGAAATGGTAGAGGAACCAGAGATTAAGTTGCCAACATCCGTTGAATCATCAAAAAGCAAGAGAGTTCCAGAAAAACATGTACTTCTGCTTTATTGACTATGCCAAAGCCTTTGACTGTGTGGATCACAACAAACTGTGGAAAATTCTTCAAGAGATGGGAATACCAGGCCACCTTCCCTGCCTCCTGAGAAATCTGTATGCAGGTCAAGAAGCAACAGTTAGAACTGGACTTAGAATGACAGACTGGTTCCAAATCAGAAAAGGAATACGTCAAGGCTGTATATTGTCACCCTGCTTATTTAACTTATATGCAGTGTATATCATGTAGTTGCCAACATCCGTTGGATCATCAAAAAGCAAGAGAGTTCCAGAAAAACATGTACTTCTGCTTTATTGACTATGCCAAAGCCTTTGACTGTGTGGATCACAACAAACTGTGGAAAATTCTTCAAGAGATGGGAATACCAGGCCACCTTCCCTGCCTCCTGAGAAATCTGTATGCAGGTCAAGAAGCAACAGTTAGAACTGGACTTAGAATGACAGACTGGTTCCAAATCAGAAAAGGAATACGTCAAGGCTGTATATTGTCACCCTGCTTATTTAACTTATATGCAGTGTATATCATGAGAAATGCTGGACTGGATGAAGCACAAGCTGAAATCACAAAATTCCAGATCACAAGCACAAGATTGTGAAATATCAATAACCTCAGATATGCAGATGACACCATCCTTATGGCAGAAAGTGAAGAAGAGCCTCTTGATGAAAGTGAAAGAGGAGAGTGAAAAAGTTGGCTTAAAACTCAACATTCAATAAACTAAGAGCATGGCATCTGGTCCCATCACTTCATGGCAAATAGATGGGGAAACAGTGGAAACAGTGACAGACTTTACTCTTTTGGGCTCCAAAATCACTGCAGATGGTGACTGCAGCCATGATTAAAAGACGCTTGCTCTTTGGAAGAAAAGTTATGACCAACCTAGGCAGTATATTAAAAAGCAGAGACATTATCTTGCCAACAAAGGTCTGTCTAGTCAAAGCTATAGTTTCTCCAATAGTCATGTATGGATGTGAGAGCTGGACTATTAAAAAGCTCAGTGCCGAGGAATTGATGCTTTTGAACTGTGGTGTTGGAGAAGACTCTTGCGAGTCCCTTGGACTGCAAGGAGATCCAACCAGTCCATCCTAAAGGAATCAGTCTTGAATATTCATTGGAAGGACTGATGCTGAAGCTGAAACAATACTTTGGCCACCTGATGTGAAGAACTGACTCATCTGAAAAGACCCCGATGCTGGGAAAGATTGAAGGCAAGAGGAGAAGGGGATGACAGAGGATGAGATGGTTGGATGGCATCACTGCTTCAATGGACACAAGTTTGAGTAAACTCTGGGAGTTGGTGATGGACAGGGAGGCCTGGTGTGCTGCAGTCCATGGGGTCACAGATTCTGACATGACTGAGCAACTGAACTGAACCGAACTGAAGAAACTATATATATATATATATATATATATATATTCAGTGGTGATTTAGTCACTAAGTCGTGTCCAACTCTTGTGACCCCATGGACTGTAGCCACCAGGCTCTTCTGTCCATGGGATTCTCCAGGCAAGAATACTGGAGTGGGTTGCCATTTCCTTCTTTGAGGATTATTCTTGTGTCTACACTGCAAGCAGATTCTTTACTGCTGAGCCACCAGGGAAGCCCCATATAGACACACACACACACACACACATATATATAAAATCTATAATTCTCATAACTGTGAGACAGGCATCATTTGTCCAATTTAGACTCTTATCCAAGGACTCAAAGTTCATGCTCAGTGAAGTCAGAATTGGAACCCAGGTCTGCTTGTGTTCTTACCACTTACTCTATGTTGTAGAAAAAGAGATAGATCTGATTCTTTAAACACTTGTTTTTATAATCCCTTGATTCTGGGAAACAGAGCCTATCCTTTCCAAGTCAACCGTGTGAAGAAGAGTTTTGTGGCAAGTTGGAAGAATCCCTAAGATCTACTTTAAGACTCACCTGTCTTGTGAAATTTGTCATTATCTAATATTCATTTTGTTCCCATCTGCCAGCCTCACCACCCCCAGGGGTAGCTTGGCTCCTCCAGGTCTGAAAGGGTTGCACCCTGGGCTTCCTTTCATTCTGGGTGTTTCTGTGTTTGGCACCAGCATCAGACACCTGGCCCGTCAACATCGACCAGGTGATAGAGCCGCTCTAGGCTGAGAGGGCACTTCTGTTTGGAATGTCAGGGAGTCAAGAGCCTGTTTTGCTTCCTTCTGGTGGCTTGGGCTCAAATTAGAAAGTGGCTCACTTAGAATACCCAGAGTTTCTTGTGTCCTGCCCCTCAAATCCATCATGTGAATTCAACACCAAGGTGCAAGAGAGTTGATGAAACCATGAGACAGGTTCATGATGCCCGTTTCCATCTTACCTTGACAGTTTTCTTAGTTCGGGCAGAACAAAGAAAATGAAAAACTTCTGCACAAGGTCAGTGCAAGGACAGAACCTGCACACAGTAGGTGCTTAATAACTGTTTGTTGCTGAAAGAATGAATGACTGTTAAAGGGCGAGGTTACATAGCAGAGAAGCTGAACCTCAACTTTTTCTTCCTATTATGAAAGCCACACTTGTTCACAGATATAGAAAACAAATTTATGCTTACCAGGGGTGGGGAAGAGGGGGGATAAATTGGGAGATTGGGATTGACATATACACACTACTGTGTATAAAATAGGTTTCCCTGATAGCTCAGTTGGTAAAGAATCCACCTGCAATGCAGGAGACCCCAGTTTGATTCCTGGGTTGGGAAGATCCCCTGGAAAAGGGAAAGGGTATCCATTCCAATATTCTGGCCTAGAGAATTCCTTGGACTATATAGTCCATGGGGTCATAAAGAGTCAGACACAGCTGAGCAACTTTCATGTTCATATATAAAAGATAACTATTAAGGACCTACTGTATAGCACAGGTGACTCAATATTTGTAATAATGTGGGAAAAGAATCTTCAAAAGACTGGATGTATGTATGTATATAACTGATTGCCTTTATTGTACACCTGAAGCTAACAGCATTGTAAATCAAGTATACTCCAATAAAAGTTTAAAAAAATAAAGCCACACATCTAATCAGTCAATGAATTAATTAAGGAGTCTGGGCCCCAAAGGCCAGACATCTTATAGATAGACTAAAGCCCTTAGCTTTGTAAAGGACTCCTGTCTGGTATTTTTAAAGCCCTAATGCAAGAGTATTAGGCACATTCCCCCTGGATTTTATGATGTTACTCCCTGGCAGGAACTTAAACTTTGGATGCCTCATTTAACTCATCCTTAAGCTCTCTGGACCCCCATAGAGTCTCTGCAGCAGCATCTTGGGCTCAGATGGCTTGACAAGGCTGCTTCACTGGTTGCTAACTGTAGTCCTGGACATATTTGTGCAAACAGTTGCTGATTGGTATGGAGTATTTCTAAATGAACATGCTTGAGGTCCACTGGTTCTTTAGATTTAAGCTCTAAATACTGTTGGACCCTTTGGTTGACCACCAGCCCCCACTTCCAGCCAGTGCGAAGAAGAGGAATGCTTTGTTTTTACTCTGAGTTTCTCATGGTAACCCTTTCCCTTTCCTTTTATCAGCGGGACATTTAATATCACTGTAAAGTAAGGAGAGATGTTGTCCTTCAGAGAATCTGGCTTGCTGGAGAAAGAGCTCGCATGTGTCCTGAACTCCCCTCTTTCATCCTTGGGATCTCACGTCTTTTCACGTGTTCTCCATTTAGGCAGCTTCATGCCCAGCTGTGTGTGTGCGTTTGCTTGTACATGTGCAAGCACACATGTGTGTTGAGGAGGATGTGGTCTGTCTTCCTAGCCATGTGGACGCTAATTTGTCCTGATGTGGGCTCTTTCCTCTGGGCTTAAAGGATGCACAGGAATTGCTATATTTGTGATTTAATTAGAGAAATTGAAGTGGCCCAGCCACCTGTCTTCTTGTGATCCAGGAGGAGCCTCATTATCATCACGTCTACCGCAACCAAATTGCCTTGGTAATGAAGCACCGGGAGATGCCACAGCTGTGTTCAGGGTGGCTTCAGAGATCGCGAAAGTCACTGCGGGAAAGGGGAGGCAACATTCAGTGTGTGAGCTGAGCATCATCACCTGCCCACCCCTGGGGCATTTTTCCATGGCAGTGAGCCAAACTCTAGAAATGGCCATCTTGAAAATTCTTAGCCCGGAGGCACTGCTGGTGTCTAATGAGTGGGAAGATTGCTTCCTCTAAATACTGTCACTTTAGAAAAATAAAGTCAAGGGCAGAGAGCTTCTCCACCTTATACACTAATCAGGCACATATGCTCTTCCAGACTTGAATGGGAAGCCCTCCAGGAGGATGTTCATGAGCATGTGGTCCCTGTTCTTTAGTTTGACTGTCTTACAGGGACATGGAGGTTGTAGGGAAAAGAAAGAAAAAACATGTGCTGGGCTGAAAAGAAAGCTGAACCCATGCTTTTTGCTGGGGAAGTTGGGTTAAGAGCAAATAACTGACAAGATAGATAGAGAAAAGCTTGAAACTCTTATTTCTTTCAGTTTTATTAAGATGTAATGGACACATAGCAGTATATTTAGTTTCAGGTGTATGGCATAATGACTTGACTTGCAAATGTTGCAAAATAATTGGTTCACATTGCAAAATAAATGGTTAGCATCCATCACGTTGTATAGATGTGAAAGAAAAATAGTTTCCTTGTGATGAAATTTTTGGGATTTATTCATTTAGCAACTTTCAAATATGCCACATAGCATGTTAGCTATAGTTATGTTATGTATTACATCCCATTATTTGTCTTATAACTGGAAGATTTTAACTTTTGACCACCATCCTCAAATTCCCTCTCTACCTCTGGTAACTGCAAATCTGATCTCTTTTTCTGTGAGTTTGTCTTTTGTTGCTTTGTTTCTAGATTACACATATAAATGAGATCGTACAGCATTTGTCTTTCTCTGATATTTCATTTAGCAGAGTGCCCCTGAGGTCTGTCTATGTTGTCACAAATGGCAAGGTTTCCTTTTTATGGCTGAATAATATCCCATTATTTATGTATATCCCACAACTGCTTTATCCATTCATCTGTCAAGGGACACTTAGGTTATTTCTATGTCTTGGCTACGCAGATATTTCTTCAGTATAGTAATTTTGTTTCCTTTGGATATATCCAGAAGTGGAATGCTGGATCACGTGGTGCTTCTATTTTTAATTTTTTGAGGCACTTCCATACTGTTCCCATAGTGACTGTACCAATTTACACTCCCACCAGCAGCGTAGGAGGGTTCATTTTTTTCCCCGCGGCCTCACCAGCACTGGGTATCGCTTGTCTTTTTGATGCTAGTCTTTCTCATGGATGTGAGATGATATCTCATTTTGGTTTTAGTTTGGATTTTCCTGGTGATTAGTGAGATTGAGCACATTTTCATGTGCCTGGTGGCCATCTGTATGTGTTTGGAAAACTGTCAGTTCTGATCCTCTGCCCATTTTTAATTGGTTTATTTGTGTGGTTTTGTTTTTTTTTTCTCTTGAGTTGTATGTGCTGAAATTCTTCTTAGCAAAAGGTTGGAGCTTGAAGGTCATGGCTGGGAGGGGTCTGTTTTGGACTCTGCCTCCTCCACTAGGGGCTGAATGTGGGGTTTCTTGTGGTTTTCCAGCAGAAGACCTAACCTCCCCTCTCTTTTCTTTCTTGTGCCTCCTGATAGAGGGAACGGCTGAGGAACATTGAGCGAATATGCTTCCTTCTGCGAAAGGTCAGTGCAAGTGCCCCATGCCAAAGGGTGGATGATCACATGGTCATGGGTGGTCACACAGTGAAAGGGACTGGTGAGGCTGAATGCCCGCTTCCGTCCCTGTCTCCCCACAAAGGCAAATGATGGCGGGGGAGAAGGAGGTGGGAGCAAGTGAGTTCTTTGGAAACCTCCAGAGACAACAGGCACTAATTAAAAGGGGTGGCCATCAATCAAAGTGTCAGAAGAGCACTGGATATTTGCAAGTGCCCTCTGGTTGGATTTTGAGGTCCTTTATCTTTGCTTGATGATGGATGGCCTTTACAGCTGATAACTGCTTCACAGCCTTTGTTCCTGTCTAATGCTGGGCTCAGAAATGCATCTGCCTGGCATAGCCAAGTTTTTAACTGGTTGTTGGGTTTCATTTGAGGTTTCAACCTGCCACTCAGCTTTGCAGTTTGACTGACAGCATCATCAGGAGTGTTGGAGGAGTGGGATGGGAGATGCTATTAAAGGGGGAGCCAGGCATTAGAGAGTTTCTCTGAATGAATGCACAGCTGCCCTCAGTGCATTCAGAAAGCACACGTGTGCACGCATATTCATTTATGCATGTACAGCTTAAGCTTAGTATTTAGCAGGGCTCTATGACTAAGCGACTGAACTGAACTGATGATGTAGCTGGGAGACCCCTGTGACAGAGAGATCAGTCTGCCACTCTCCAGTAAGGAAATGTACTTTTTGTAGCAAAGTGTGGAGAATAGCCACTTGCATGTAAAATTAAGTGTCCATTACCTTGAGCCAAGGGACATCCCTGATCTCTATTCAGAGCGGATGGGCTACAGGCTGTAGGAAAGCCACCTGTCCACCCAAAAGGAGTTATTGAGCCTTATGTGAATAGGAGAGAAATAAAATGCCATGCCAGCATTGATGGAAGGGAAACAATTTTGCAAGCTTTTGATTTTTTTCCCTATATTTCGATAATGATGCCTTTCATTGGGAGAGAGAGCTTAATCAAGAAGTCAGTTATTTTTCTAACTAATTGCTTGTCCTTTACTGTTTTTCAAGAAACTCAGTATGTCAGGGTTCTGCATCTGCTATGACACAGCAGGGAAGTAAGCTCAGATAATGAAAATACTAGTGATCCAAGGAATAAAGAATGATTAAGAAAATAACATATGACATTTGGTGTTAAGGGGCTTCCCCAATGGCTGAGTGGGTAAAGAATCCACCTGCCAATGCAGGAGACGTAGATGTGGATTTGATCCCTGGTTTGGGAAGATGCCCTGGAGGAGGAAACGGCAACCCACTCCAGTACTCTTGCCTGAAAAATCCCATGGACAGAGAAGCCTGGCGGACTACAGTCCAAAGGGTCCAAAGAGTTGTACACGATTGAGCACATATGCATGCATTTGGTTTTAAGGATGATTCATGAATTTGTAGATTATTTTCCCACAGAATGTCTCGGACACCAATAATCCTCTCCAGCTGTCACTTCTGTAGTCTCCAGTTTATTTTTTAAGACTGATACCCAAGGTCTTTCAACTCCAAGTTGCCCCTCCTCTCTTTTAAAAAGTACCATCCTGAATTCTCTGGCAGACCAGTAACCTCCATCAGTCACATTTGAGCCCTGCTCACTTTTCTGTGTTGCTTGACCGTTGACTCTAGCTAGACAGCAGGCAATGGCCTGTGGCTGCCTCTGCCAAGGTCCTATCTTAAAGCCCTGTGCTCTACAGCCAATCGTTACTCACCTATTTCATGCATGGTTGTTTGTATCTGTTAATCCCATGCACCTAATTTGTCCTTCTCCTCCTTCCTCTCTCCTTGGGAAACCATACATTTGTTTTCCATGTTTGTGAATCTGTTTCTGTTTTGTATATAGGTTCATTTGTCTTATTTTTTAGATTCTATGTAGAAGCCATATCATATAGTATTTTTCTTTCTCTGTCTGACTTACTCAACTAAAGTATAATATTTTCTAGGTCTATCCATGTTGCTGCAAATGGCAATATTTCACATTTTATGACCAATTAATATTCCATTGTGTACATATATATATATCATATCTTCCTAAGCCAGTTGTTTATCGATGGGCACTTAGGTTGCCTCCATGTCTTGGCTATTATAACTAGTGCTGTGGACATTAAGGTACCGGTATCATTTTGAATTACAGTTTTCATTTTTCCTGGTTATATACCTAGGAGTTGGGTTGTTGGATCATATGGTAGCTCTATTTTTAGTTTTTTAAGGAACCTCCATACTGTTTTCTATTGTGGCTGCACCAATTTACATATTCCCACCAACAGTGTAGGAAGATTCCCTTTTCTTCCTTTTACCATCTCCAGCATTTATTATTTATAGACTTTTTAATGATAACCGTTCTAACAGGTATGCAGTGATAACTCATTTTGGCTTTTTTTAGAGAAATTAATTATATTTAAAAATATTTTATATTGGCATATAATTGATTTGGGGGACTTCCCAGGAAGCTCAGTGGTAAAGAATCCACCTGCCAGTGGAGAAGATGCAGGAGATGTGGGTTCAGACCTTGAGTTGGAAAGATTCCCTGGATGAGGAAATGGCAATCTACTCCCATATTCTTGCCTGGGAAATCCCATGGACAGAGGAGCCTGGTGGGCTACAGTCCATAGTGTCACAAACAGGCACGACTGAGCGGCGTGCTCAGTAAATAGTTGATTTATAATGTTGTATTAGTTTCCAGTGTACAACAGAGTGATTCAGTTATATATATATATATATATATATACACACACACACATGTATCTGTTCTTTTTCAAGCTATTTTCCCATTTAGATTATTAGAGAATATGGAGTAGAGTTCCCTGTGCTATATAGTAGGCCCTTATTGGTTATCTATTTTAAATACTTTGGTGTATATGTGTTAATCCCAAGCTCCTAATTTATTCCTCCCCCCCTTTCCCCTTTGGTAACCATAAATTTGTTTTCTAAGTCTGTTTTCTGAGACTTAGAAAGTTCATTTGTATCATTTTTTAGATTCCACATATAAATTATATCATATGATATTTGTCTTTCTCTTTCTTTCTTCACTTAGTATGATAATCTCTAGGTCCATCCATGTTGCTGCAAATAACATTATTTCATCCTTTTTTATGGCTGAGTAATATTCCGTGGTGTGCATGTGCGCACGCGCACACACACACACAGACACACAGACACACACACACACACACACTTTCCTTGTATATCCTTTCCTCTGTCAGTGAGCATTTAGGTTCCTTCCATGTCTTGGTTATTGTAAATAGTGCTGCAGAGAGCATTGGGGTGCATGTATCTTTTCAAATTATGGTTTTCTCCAGAGATATGCCCAGGGGTGGGATTGCTGGATCATATGGTAACTCTATTTTTAGTTTTTTAAGGAACTTCCTTACTGTTCTCCATAGTGACTATACCAATTTACATTCCCACCAAACAGGGTAGGAAAGTTCTCTTTTTGATGATAGTTATTCTGACAGATGCAAGGTGATACCTCATTGTGTCTTTGATTGCATTTCTCTAATAATTAGTGATGTTGAACATTGTTTCATGTTCTTGTTGGCTATCTGTATGTCTTTGGAAGAATGTCTACATAGGTCTTCTGCCCATTTTTAAATTTTTCTTGGTTTTTTTGCTACTGTGTAGTGTGAGCTGTTTGTATATTCTGGACATTAATCCCTTGTTGGTCATATCATTTGCCCATATTTCCTCCCATTCCATAGGTCGTCTTTTCATTTTGTTACTGGTTTCCTTTCCTGTGCAAAAGCTCTGAAGCTTGTTTAGATCTCGTAATAGTCTTTTCATTTCTTCACTTCAACAGTGTCCATGACAGAGCACAAGACTTAAATCTTACCACATTTGCTACTTACATCAGGTTTGTATTTTAAAATCGAATTTAACTCTTTACTGTATTCATTATTGACACAGAAGGTCTCTAAGCTCAGGTTCTATCCCCTTCCTTCCCTCTGTGTTTCTGTCCTCTCCCCTCTTTGTAGTCTGTATTTTAACCTTATGAATAAATTCTCTCTGCCTGTTCTGGACAGGCACTGGACGCATGACGTAAGGTGCTGGCAAAGTGTGCAGGCTTCTGGTACTTCCTGCCTGTGCCCGGATTCTCTGTGTTGCCCCCAGTGTGACTCTGAAGTGGGGATGATAAGTTCATCACCCTCCTCATGGAGTTGTGAGAATTAAATGAGATGATACATGTGCGTCTTGCTCATAAATACTCAGCACGTACTAAATGTTACTCTTATTATCCTGACCCTTAGCTGCTGCCTTAAACTTCCTATAACATCCCCAAGCATACTCATGGTGCTGAAGTAACCCTGGACTGGCCACAGCCCCTCACATTTTGTCGGGGTGAGGGTCATTTGCCATTTAAGCAGAGTCACGGGGCAGGAAGGCCTGCCTCCTCCCTCCTGGCTAGTTCTGAATGGGTTTCCAAGTTCAGATTCCCCAGCTGTGAGCACGTGCTGGGGTAGGTGGGGAGGGTGAATGGGTTTCTTTAGCACCACCACCTTCTGGGAACTGTACCTTCCAAGAAATTTCTTGGAACTCATCTCCTAAGTACCCCGGAATGTGATGCATCTCAGCAGTTGATTGTTGTTAAACCACCTCCTCAGCTTTCTCGGGAGAAAGGAAGGAATTTTCAGAGTGGGTCCATTTTTAGCTCTATAATTATCAGAAAATGTGTTCTTTGGGTAATTGTCTGAACTGCAGGATTCTTGTGTCAATTTGTGCTTATGATTCATTTTTTCGTGCCAAGAGTCATTTGCCCTCCCCACCAGGCGTGCTGTGCTCTGAGAGTCACTGTCAGGTATAGAGAGCCAGGTGGAGTTTGGAGAGCAGAGGTTGGTTAGACGGCTGTTCTCGGGAAGGGTTCTCGTGTGGAGGAGATTGACTAGAGGCCTCCTGTTGCTCTCCAAGTTCAGGGACTGGTTATAGGAAATGAACTTAAATGAGAGCCTGAGAGCGGCATAGAATGAAGAGAAACTTCGTTCATAAGCAGCTGTCATCTAACTTTGGGGTTGTTCATCTCAGGGACTAAGAAATGTTCACCTCCCTCAGATGAAGTTTGCCTGATGTCTGAGATGGTTTTGAGTTAGACTGAACCTACCTGAGAGGCTTTGGGATGTCCCTTTGGTTTGAAAAACCTTTGATTCTCCGTTTCACACCTCTGATTTCCCCAAGAGTGTGTCTAGTCTCTCTGCAGGTTTTACTGACTGTGGTGGATGTGAAAAGCTCTCATGGATGGATAATTTTACTCTTTCCATTGAGCAGTCACAGTGGGATGTGAAAAAAGAGGATAAGTGGGGTTGGGGGTAGGTGGGGGTGTTGAGTTCATTGGGGAAGTATAACCAGTCTGGTGCAGGGGGCCAGGTGCCCCAAGTTTAATTCTGGAAAGAACAAGATGAGGGTAAGGCCCCAAGTATAACAACTGATGACCATTTAGGCCCCTCCCTGTTCATGCTTGTCAGAACCACACCTCTGTCTTAGAGAGGGCATCATGGTGTGACCTGAAGCTGAATGATGTGAACCTGGATTCACTGCAGACATTCTTCCATGTGGTGCTGAATGCAGGATCTTGGAGGAGTTGGGAAATTAATATGATACTTCTGTAGTCCAAAGTCAGTTTGTTAAGTAGGAAGACTCATTATTGTTCCAAATTCTTTATCCTCCCCCATATTCAAGTCTGGCTATATAATTGGCAGGGCCCAGTAAAAAATGAAAATTTGGGGCTCCATGACAAAAATTTATTAGTAATCTTACACAGCTGACAACAGAGCATTCAGCCAAAGGTGGGGCCCTCCTGAGTGTACTCCCCAGGTGCATCTGCATGGGTGCCACGTCCCTGAAGCTGGCCCTGCCTGTGTCCATGACCTGTGCATATGATTTTGCAGTTCTTCCTGCTGGAAGCAGAGTAGATTTCCCCTCCCTGCTGATGTAGGGTTCAGCCGTGTGACGGGATGTGTCCCCTGGAACGAGGGAGGACTTGTGAGTGTGTACTGAGATATTGAGAGTAACTGGACATTTCTTCTTCCTTTCTTGTACTTCTAACATCACCAAGGCCAGCCCACTGGTGCAAGGAGCATGGGAGGCATGAGATACAGCCCCGAGCCTACCTGTAGCCCAGAGCCAAACCCACTAGGTGACGTGACATCCAGTCAACCTCTAGATGCATGAACAAATAGAACTGTTGTTTTAAGCCACTGAATTTCGGAGTGATTTGTTATGCAACATTATTATAGCAATAGCTAGCTGATACTACTATAAGCATCTCCCATTTTTATAAGGTGGAGAGGGAATCTTTTTATTTTTTAAGAGATTTCATTCTGTGGCAGAGATCAGCCATTTGCTGACTCTACAAATTTATAAACAGACACTTTCAAACTCTGTCCCAATTACTTTGACCTAAGAGGAGGCTACTAAGTGCATTTATATACCAGAACTTGGAGAAAGACTCATGTCACTTTGGAGCACAAAATTTGTCATGCATTAACTGTGTGGAAGAATGGCAAAGATGATGTCTTTTCTGTAATCACTGGCACTCCCTGCCACAAGGGATTCTCTTGATTTCCAGTCTTTTAGCTGTTAGTGTATTTCTTCCTGCAGGGCTCTGGAGGGAATGGTGTATTTTCATGGAGAGACATACTACTGAGTAAAGGGATGCAGAAACTCAGAGGCAGTTGTGTGGAATGCCTTGGAGAGACCATCCTTGGCTCAAAAGTTTTCCAGATGAGAATTCTCTGTGGCTTGGGGAACGTCCAAGGAGTGACAATACTGCTTACCTTTCTTGAATGACTACTGTGTGCCTTTAAAAGGATTGACTCTTTTAATCCTCACAACAATTCTATGAAGTAGCCACGATTAACAGCCCCAGTTAACAGGTGAGGAAATCAGGCTTAGAGAGTTTTGATACATGTTTCCTGCAGTGTTTTAGGTCATAAGTTGGTAGAACTGGGATTTGAAGGCAAGTCTGTTTGGACACAGTCCACAGTTTCAGTCTCCACATTGAAGGAGAAGTTGTCAGTTTTCTCGGAAACACACTCCTTGAGGACCACCACTACAGCAATATTGCTCAGCTATTTTAAAGGGAAATACCAAAGCTCCAGAAGGCCTCAGGGATCCTATCATATGCTTAGCTCACCGTGATGGGGCCAAGCAGATCTCTTTAAGGCTCTTTTCTAATTCTATTTAATTTCTTGGTGGGATTGTTCACCCCTGGAGGGAATGTTTGAAGAAAAGTAAAAATATCCTGGAACAGAACTTGCAACTAGTTCAGAAACTGTGTCTCATGTATAATTTATTTTCTGCCTTCTGTGGCAGACTCCTTGTTAGTCAAAGGGAAAGGAGGGACATTTTACTCGCTGTGTAGATAATGGTGCTGTCACAGGGTTGCTGAACCAGAAGCTGGAGGAAGAGCTCTGTCCTCATTTCACTCCATTCCCAAACCGCAGCTGGAGAAACCAAAGACTTCACAACAGCTGCCTTATACACTATTGTTCAGTTGCTAAGTTGTGTCCACTTCTTTGCAACCTCATGAACTGCAGCACACCAGGCTTCCCACAGGGGCCCTGGCTTTTCACTCTAATCTGGGGGAGCTGGTTGCCCTATCCTTATTAGGTCTCCATTGCCATGATGATAGCTACTCATGTCAACCATGATTTATATTTCTTGTAAGTCCTTGAGTGATCTGGTAGTTCTACTGATCTTGGCTGGGCTTGTGGGGAGACGAAGGTGTTCTTCTGGTCTTGCCTGGGCCTCATTCATCTATCTGCCTGCAGTTAGCAGGCTGTAAGCTAATCTAGGATGCCCCCAGCTGGGGTAGGCCATCTCATTTTCCAGAGACTATTCCAGACTTTTTCTTGTGGTGTCATAGAGAAGCAGGAGAAGTGGAAATACACAAGCGTTTTTTCAAGCTTTGGTTTTCATCAAATCCTGTGCTCAGCTGTGCTCAGTCGTGTTCAGCTCTTTCGACTACATGGACTGCCGTCTGATAGGCTCCTCTGTCCATGGGATTTTCCAGGCAAGAACACTGGAGCAGGTTGCCATTTCCTCCTCCAGGGGATCTTCCTGATGCCAGGAATCGAACCCACGTCTCCTCTGTCTCCTGCATTGGCAGGTGGATTCTTTACCACTGAGCCACCTGGGAAGCCCACATCAAATCTTCTAGTGTCTTATTATTGGCTAAAGCAAGTCACATGGCCAAGCCCAGGGTCACAGTGGAAGGGACTACAGAGTTCCAAGGCAATGAGCATGGATACAGGGAGGCCATTGATTGGTGCTATGACAGTGAAAAGTGTTAGTCACTCAATCATGTTGAACTCATTGTAACCTTATGGACTGTAGCTCACCAGGCTCCTCTGTCCATGGAATTCTCCAATACTGGAGTGGGTAGCCATTCCCTCCTCCAGGGAATCTTACCAACTCAGGGGTGGAACCTGGATCTCTCTTATTGCAGGCAGATTCTTTACTGTCTGAGCCACCAGGGAAGCCCAATTGGTGCCATAAATGCCATCACATCCTTGCTGCTGCTGCTGCTGCTAAGTCGCTTCAGTCGTGTCTGACTCTGTGCGACCCCATAGACGGCAGCCCACCGGGCTCTCTCGTCCCTGGGATTCTCCAGGCAAGAACACTGGAATGGGTTGCCATTTCCTTCTCCAATGCATGAAAGTGAAAAATGAAAGTGAAGTCGTTCAGTTGTGTCTGACTCTTAGCGAACCCGTGGACTGTAGCCCACCAGGCTCCTCCATCCATGGGATTTTCCAGGCAAGAGTACTAGAGTAGGTTGCCATTGCCTTCTCCGATCACATTCCTACTACTTAATTATCTTATAAACTGGAAGTTTGTACTTTTTAAATCACTTTTATCAAATTCACTCTCACTCTTCTGATAATCAAAAATAGGATCTCTTTTTATTAGTTTTTTGTTGTTGTTCCTACTGTTTTGTTTTTAGATTACACACGAAAATGAGATCATACAGTATTTATCTTTCTCTGTTTGACTTATTTCACTTAGCACAATGCCCTCAAGTTCCATCACGTTGTCATAAGTGGCAGAATTTCCTTCTTTTTATGGTTGAATAACTGTGGTGTTGGAGAAGACTCTTGAGAGTCCCTTGGACTGCAAGCAGATCCACTCAGTCCATCCTAAAGGAGATCAGTCCTGGGTGTTCACTGGAAGGACTGATGTTGAAATTGAAACTCCAATACTTTGGCCACATTATTTGAAGAGCTGACTCATTTGAAAAGACCCTGATGCTGGGAAAGATTGAGGGCAGGAGAAGGGGACAACAGAGGATGAGATGGTTGCATGGCATCACCGACTTAATGGACAGAAGTTTGGGTAAACTCTGGGAGTTGGTGATGGACAGGGAGGCCTGGAGTGCTGCAGTCCATGGGGTTGCAAATAATTGGACACGACTGAGTGACTGAACTGAACTGAATATTCCATTATAAACATATATCCTGGAGGAGGGCATGGCAACCCTTTCCAATATTCTTGCCTGGAGAATCCCCATGGACAGAGGAGCCTGGTGGGCTAGAGTCCATGGGGTTGCAAAGAGTTGGACATGACTGAGCGAATAAACATATAAACATATATACTGCAACTGCTTTATCTGTTCATCTGTCAGTGGACATTCTGGTTGTTTCCATGTCTTGGCTATTGTTAAAAATGGTGAACATGGGGGTGCAGGTATCTCTTCAACATAGTGTTTTTATTTCTTTTTGGATACATACCCAGAAGTGGAATTGCTGGAGCTCACTCATGTGATAGCTGTTGGTGATGGACAGGGAGGCCTGGAGTGCTGCAGTCCATGGGGTTGCAAATAATTGGACACGACTGAGTGACTGAACTGAACTGAATATTCCATTATAAACATATATCCTGGAGGAGGGCATGGCAACCCTTTCCAATATTCTTGCCTGGAGAATCCCCATGGACAGAGGAGCCTGGTGGGCTAGAGTCCATGGGGTTGCAAAGAGTTGGACATGACTGAGCGAATAAACATATAAACATATATACTGCAACTGCTTTATCTGTTCATCTGTCAGTGGACATTCTGGTTGTTTCCATGTCTTGGCTATTGTTAAAAATGGTGAACATGGGGGTGCAGGTATCTCTTCAACATAGTGTTTTTATTTCTTTTTGGGTACATACCCAGAAGTGGAATTGCTGGAGCTCACTCATGTGATAGCTGCATTTTTAACTTTTTGAGAAACCTTCAGACTATTTTTCATTGTGGATGCACCAGTTGACAATCCCACCAACAGTGCACAAGAGTTCCCTTTTCTCCACATCCTCTCTAAAATTTGCTATCTCATCTTTTCTGATGCTAGTCCTTCTAACAGGAGTAAAGTGATATCTTATCCCTTCCCTTCAGAAATATGGTAGATTGATAGCAAAGTCAGCTAGCTCTCGGGTCTGGTTCCAGAGCCCATGTGTACTCCCTTTGCATTTTGCTGTCTTGGTCTGTAGGAGCTGGTAACCTTGCTCACCTTTTATAGAGCTTCTGTTGACCCTAGGAATCAGTCTCTATGAGTCACTCACCAAGAATGACCATCACTTAGTTTCCCCTGTAGTCTCCACGGACCACACAGACCAGAAAAAAGAGGCCAGTCAACTTATTGAGTTCATTAGCAAAGCAGATTCTCGAAGGCTGACCTAAGCAGACTTATGGATTCTCAGTAGTTCTGCTATGAGAAGTCACAAGTCATTGACCGACTGACAGGGGTCATTTGGTTTTCTGCCATGCCTTCTCCTTTGTTTAATATACAAAGAAACTCCAGGTACTGTAGGATGTGATGGAGGCAGGAAAGTGGTTTACAGGTCTGACTGTAAGTAAAAGATACAGGGGAGCCCGCTCTGTCTGAGAGGAGCTTGTCTGGGCTGAGGGCCCAGGTTCCTCCTGCCTTCGGAGCTCTGCCATCATTAGGGCATTTTCTTGTCCATGTGGTTCATGAGTGCATCACACCATGATGTCATTTCAAGCAGCAGGGTGGAGGGATAACAGGAAAAGGGCCACTTCAGGGAAGGACATGACCTGGAAGCTGTGCACATCACTTCCACTGAATTCACCAGCCAGATCATAGGCAAATGGCCATATCTGGTCTTTTCTGTGGGATGGGGGTTGGGGGTGTTATATGCTTAGCTTCAGATCAGGGATTTTATTTCAGAGAGCAGGGGGAATGGATGCTGGAGGATAGCTGCCTTGGTCTCTGGGAGAAATGCAGTCAGCAGAGGGGCCAGGGCAGGGCACCCAGCCACTGTCAAGCACCCCAGATTCATTTCAAGCAGCAGGGTGGAGGGATAACAGGAAAAGGGCCACTTCAGAGAAGGACATGACCTGGAAGCTGTGCACATCACTTCCACTGAATTCACCAGCCAGATCATAGGCAAATGGCTATATCTGGTCTTTTCTGCGGGATGGGGGTTGGGGGGTGTTATATGCTTAGCTTCAGATCAAGGATTTTATTTCAGAGAGCAGGGGGAATGGATGCTGGAGGATAGCTGCCTTGGTCTCTGGGAGAAATGCAGTCAGCAGAGGGGCCAGGGCAGGGCACCCAGCCACTGTCAAGCACCCCAGAACTCCAAGGGCAGTGTGACATGGGCAAAGGGGATGGGAGCAGAGAGACTCAGCATTAGAGGTTGAGGTGACGTCTGGTGGTACCTGGAGGAGCCTGGACATGGTGGGGGTAGAGAAAGGAGGCAGGGAGTCCTGGGTATTGGCCTTGATGAGCTCCATTGAGAGCAATCTGAATTTCTTCATTCATTCAAGCAGAATTCATTTAGACCTGCTGCATATGGAGTTTCGTGGTATGTGCTGGTGATTGTTTGTGTGTGTGTGTATCTGTGAGATGTGTCATTTGTGAAGACATCAGTCCAGCTCATTTTTTCTCTGATTTCCTGCCTGAGTCTGAAACCTCTGATCTCACAATGCCTCGCATTATAGTCACTCATATACCTTGTCTTCCACAGTTGATTCTTAAAGGCAGGGATCATGTCCTCCTAACTTTTGTGTCTGCTGTGTTGCCTAGCATGGTGTCTGATTCATGTTAATTAGCTAAATGGATTAGTGAGCATGAGCCCAGCAACCACACAATGGCTTGGATTATTATTTTCTTAATGTATGCAGTAGAATTATCACTGCTGAGCATGGGATTAAGGCAAGTGAAGGAGACCAAAGAAAGGTCTGTGGCAGGTGTGACAGGCTTTGTCTTGTCAGAGATCCCTCACTTGCCAGAGCATCCCACTGAGCACAAGAATGGATGTTTTGCATTGGCCAAAAAGTTTGTTCAGGTTTTTCCATTATATTTTCTAGAAAACCCAAACGAACTTATTGGCCAACCTGATGGTTAGCAGGCTGGTTCTCAACCTTGGCTGCACACTGGGATCACCTGGGGAGCTTAAAAGGTACTGTTCCTGGATCCCACCCCCAGCGTTTCAGTTTCAGTGTTCCAGAATGCAGCCTGGGCATTGGCAAGGGTGGAGGGGGTGTTGAAAAAGCTCCCTAGGTGATTCTAATGTGTAGTGAGGCTGCAAATCGCTGAGTTGAAGGGTAGGCCAGGCTTCGGCAATGGAGGTGGAGAGGCATTTTCTCTTGCTTGGTCCCCCAGAGTATGATTTAGAGAGCTGTAATTTTCTAAATGGTACCAGGGTAAAAGCAATAATTTACCAGAGGATGCCCAGGTGGACTTAAGGAGTGAGGGCCTAACTTCCTGCTTCCTGGGAGATGCTCAGCCCAGTGGGAGACGCCTTGCAAGGAACGGGCAGACAACTTGTTTTTCTCCTTGCGAGCTTTGCTTCTAGCTGCTGCCTTTTCCAAAATGCGGTAAGTGAAAATTCTGGTTTTCAACCCCCGAAATGCTCACCCTTCCAGATACTCATTCTTGCCCTTTCCAAACTGCTGAAAAAGCAAGAAACACTTCTGGGTCATGTTTCTGGGCCACAAAATGTGCCAGTGTCACCAAATCCTAACGGTCTCTGATTCCCTGTGGTTGCTGCCCAGTCTCTGTCTCTCCCTGCAATTAGAACCGGGTACCAGCCTTCACCCAGGCAGGGCCCACAGGGAGAGCCCTGAGACTCAGGCGAGAACTCCTCTGGGCTCCCCGGCTTGTGCTGAATCGATTCCCATGCTCCAGATGCATCTGCTCCCCATGGAATAGCTGTATTGCTGCGTTATCATGCTGGCTCCATTCGCAACTTCTGTGGGATTTGTTATTCTTTAAGAGATTTGGGGCATCGGGCCTCTCCAGCACAATTTCACTGACTCTGATTCGTAAGCTGTCTCTACGGCACAGACAATTACAAAACACATGGGGTTTTGTTTCATTAGGATAAGACCAGCCAATAGACAAGAAAATGCCCTGAATACATTAAATGTGCTATACAAATGCAAAGCGCCATTATTACAAAGGGACAGACAAGCCATACTGTTCCCTTTCTGTGTCTGCCACATGGTCCAAGCAGTGATGAAATTCTGGAAGACAATGGTCGCCGATTATAGCACAGGGAGGTGGGCGGGCAACACACAGGAAAAACAGCTCTGCTATTGTGTGGCCTTTCTCGTGGTGACATCACTGCCCTTAGCACTCAGCGCATCAGCATAAAGCGGTGCCGGTGTCACTGGTGTCCCGGTAGGAACTGAATAAGAGAGCCACTTAAGCAAGATCCCTGCTCTCGGGAATGTATACACTGTGCAGATGACGTCAGCAGGATGGACTGATTAAATGACCAACAACGCCTCTCCTGTGAGGGTCTGTATAATCCTCTTTGTATAAACTATCACACACGTATAACTGTGCTACTTCAAATGCCTTTTGATAGTGTTTATGCCAGCTGTTAATAGAAACCAAAAGTGAGGGACGTTGGATTGTTTTTGAGTATTTGACATTTAAGTTATTCAGTTATTGACGAAATACTTCAAGCCCCAGTACTGTGAACTTGAATGCAGTGTGGGAGGGCAAAGTCAGAAGGACGATTCTTTGTAAAATATTTGTTTTCCTTAGTCAACTATAATGTTGGTGAGGGCGGGGCCCTTGTTTCTTGTTCCCTGCTTAACACCTGACCTAGAAAACAGCACCTTTTCAGTAATTCTTTGCTGGCAGAATGGCTGGATATGCTCTGTACTTTCCCTACAGTCTTGGATTTATTCTTACATCAACTCTGTGTCAACAGGGTGGGCTTCTCCTGAGGGCTCGCTCCTTGGCTTGACTTCCTTTTGCGTCCCCACCTGGTTATCTCTCTGTGTGTCTGTGTCCTAATGCCTTCTCTTATAAGGACACCAGTCATATTGGATCAGGATCCACTGTAATGGCCTGATTTAACCTTAACTGTGGCTTCCCGGATGGCTCAGTGATAAAGAATCTACATGCCAATGCAGACACAGGAGATGTGGGTTCAACCCCTGAGTAGGGAAGATCCCCTGTAGGAGGAAATGGCAACCTGCCCCAGTATTCTTGCCTGGGATATTCCGTGGACAGAGGAGCCTGGCAGGGTACAGTCCATGCGATCCCAAAGATTTGGACACAGCTGAGCAACTGAGCACACACATGTACACACACCCATTGATTTAAAGACTTACATCCCCAAATCCAGTCACATTCTGATCTGATTACTGGGAGTTAGGACTTTAACATATGAATTTTGAGGGGAAACACAATTCAACCTGTTACAGGATCCATATAGGTACCAGGGAAGAGATTCTATGGCAACGACATTCCCTTGGTTAGGAGCAGTGATTGGCCTTCCCTTGAATTCTGCTCCTTGACAAATAGCATAGTGAAGAGTGAGCCCCTGGGTTTATCAACCTGCCCCAGTATTCTTGCCTGGGATATTCCATGGACAGAGGAGCCTGGCAGGGTACAGTCCATGCGATCCCAAAGATTCGGACACAGCTGAGCAACTGAGCACACACATGTACACACACCCATTGATTTAAAGACTTACATCCCCAAATCCAGTCACATTCTGATCTGATTACTGGGAGTTAGGACTTTAACATATGAATTTTGAGGGGAAACACAATTCAACCTGTTACAGGATCCATATAGGTACCAGGGAAGAGATTCTATGGCAACGACATTCCCTTGGTTAGGAGCAGTGATTGGCCTTCCCTTGAATTCTGCTCCTTGACAAATAGCATAGTGAAGAGTGAGCCCCTGGGTTTAGATTTCTGGAGCATTTTCTTATCATGCACAAGTGTTATCCAGGGAAAGAGAAGGCAAGACTGATTCTTTCTATTGGATTTTATTGCATGTTTATCAGAATAAAAAGCTAGCTTGTTCTGGGCAAAGCCTGTGAAGAAGTGCTCCCATCATTCTCCAGGAGAGATGCTCCAAACAGAAATAACAGGGCTTGGCCTCTTCGAACTGTCACACCCCTTGCAGGGAGCAGCATGTGGAGCCAGTCATCCAAGCGTAGAGGGTTGACTCAGCACACGCTGGACAAGGCTGGGGTCGTTCATCATTCTAATTAGCTTTGGCTCCTTTCTCCTCCACAGGCCCAGGGTCAGGACCAAATCCACGTATGCACTGTGAGCATTTACAGAAGGGCCAGTTACTGAGGATGGCTGAAGTTATATAATTATTGGAACTATTTTTTGTTTGTAGGACATCCTTTCCCAGGAGAACCCAGGCACTTCCCTGCCCAGCAGCTGTCACTTGGTAGCAGGACAGTGTGAGCCATTCCAGAGCTGCAGGAAGTCATGAAGAACACTGCCCACCATTGTGCCCTGCAGGCTGCACAAAAAGTCACTATATGCACAGCTCTAGGGAAGGTTGAAGCAATGCAGAGAGTGACAAGGGGGCTTGGGTTTTTTCTTTGCTGGAGGAGGTGAACTTACCTAGACTTTGAAGATTGGTCTTTAGTGACTTAGGGAAAATTTTTTCCATGACACCAATGTTTATTAAATTACTGTATGTGGCCTAGAATATGCCAGATGTCATTGTGCAGAGCACTTGCCTGGGTCATCTCACTTAATGCTTATCTCTGATGTGGATGCCATTCTGATGTAGGCATCACTTTGGTCCCCTTTCACCAATGAGCATATTGAGGGCAGAGGGATTAAGGAACTGAAGGTAGGACATGCAAAGCCAGGATTTGAATCTAGATCATCTTACCCCTCCACCTGCCAGTGCAGGAGACTCAAGTTCAATCCCTGAGTCGAGAAGATGCCCTGGAGAAGGAAATGGCAACCCACTCCAGTAATCTTACCTGTGAAATCCCATGGGCAGAGGAGTCTGGAGGGCTACAGGATCCTGAAAGAGTCAGACACTCTGTGGGTTTTCTTCATTAATGATTTTAATTGTAGAAGTTGTATCTCCTTGTTTTAACTAGAAATGATGCTCAGTTAATTTGACGTAAATATTAATAAGCTCCCAACTCCTCTCTATTCCTGACTCTCTGACATAACTAATGTTAAAAGCTTGGGTCTCTGCTCCTACTTCCACACACAAGCACAGACAAATGCACATAAGCACACACACATGTATGTGTACATTCACTCAGAGTTGGCTTTTTGCCTTTTCCCCCCAATAATTGAAAAAAGTTTTTTCCGTAACTTTCCCCCCACATACCGTTTTATTATGGACAACCCTCTAGATCAGTAGAGTACTATAGATCTAACTGTTTTAAGAATAATCACAAACTCTCATAGTATTCCACAGTGAAAGTGAAAGTCACTTGGTCGTGTCCGACTCTTTGTGACCCTGTGGACTATACCGTCCATGGAATTCTCCAGGTCAGCTGGAGTGGATAGCCTTCCCTTCTCAGGGGATCTTCCTAACCCAGGAATTGAACCCAGGTCTCCTGCATTGTGGGCAGATTCTTTACTGCCTGAGCCACAAGGGAAGCCCAAGAATACTGGCGTGGTGTAGCCTATCCCTTTTCCAGCAGATCTTCCCCACCCAGGAATCTAACTGGGATCTCCTGCATTGCAGGCGGATTCTTTAATACAGTCCACCCACTTTGTTCAGTCAGATTCATATTTGTGGACTTGCTGTCTCTTTTCAGTTTTGTTGATTTGGCCTATATCAGTAACCCTGCAATAAATACCTTTGTGTGTTTGTATCACAGGAGTGAGATTGTCAGGTTAAAGATGATATGAATTTGTACTCTAAAAAATTTGCCAGATTACTTTCCCAAAAAGGTTGTGGTCAGGAAGTTGTTCTCACAGACCTGAGCTTCTCAGTCTGGGCAGCACATTGAAGTCTCCTGGAGAGCTTTTAAATTCCAGGTACAGAGGCTCCACCCGTAAGAGTGTCTCATTTAATTAGCCAAGGGGGCGTGGGCAGTGGTGTATGCCAGAGCTTCCCAAGGGCTTCTCATGGTCCGCCAGGGTGGAGGGCTTCTGAGAGCGATCCTTGCAGACTCCAGAGTCCTTTCTTCTCTCTCACTTCCCTGTCTCTCCCCTCATCCCTTCCTCCCTCCTTGAGGTCCTCTCCTCGAAGGTCAGGGGAGTTTTCACCGGAAGCTGCAGGTAATATCCTTCCCCCAGCAGCCTCCTTTTAGTCACTGCCCTGGTCCCGCAGAAACACACTGGTTGGAAGGGCTGACGTTAGCGCTTGCAGCACATCCCCTCTGGAGAGCCTTCAGGACCTTTGAGAGCCTTCCAGCTCATGCCGATTTGGAACGCTGTCTCTGGGAGAGAAGGGGCTGTGCATCACTTCTCTTTCAGGACCAGAGAAGCGAGGATGTGCTGCCCTCCTGCTACATAGGTGATGTCATTTTCATCCCACAGTCTACAGACCTTCTGTTCTTCCACCTGCACCCCACGCCTTATCCCCTGCAGTAGTGTACCGGCGAGACCCACACGGCTGCCTCCAGAACAGCAGCCCAAGCCCTCACTCCCCTGGAGTTACACAGACCACCGGCAAAAGCCAAAGCTCTTTAACTTCAACCTCTTTTGTGGCCTGATTGGCACGCAGCTCTTCACTGCCATCCACTGCTTGCTTAGAGTCAGAATGGGTAGAATGCCCCATGGGCTGCTGTGGGAGCTTCAGAGCAGCAGTGACTCAGGTGTTTTATATACAGCGGTGTGTGTGTGTGTCTTTGGCAGGGGGCTGGGGTGTGGCTGTGCCTGGTGCTTACCTAGCTCTGCTGAAATGCCCATGGGGTGCTGACCCAGCCCATGGCTGATGCTGGGGCTGGTAGAGTCCTGTAGCTGGCCACCGCCTTTGTCAGACCCACATAATTATTAACCGTGATATCTAATGTTTGCGAAGTGCTCTGCTTTTCAAACTTGGCTGCACACTGGAATCCCTTGGGGAGTTTTAAGAAATTTTGATGCCTGGGTTCCGTCTCCAGAGATTCTGACTTAATTGGTTTGGCATAAATCCTGGGAGTCAGGGTTTTTAAAACCTCCCCTTCCCCCGGGTGATTATAATACACAGTCAGGTTTGAGACTCTTTGCCAGGCAGGGTTCAGCATTCAGGCTCCCCACTGCATGAAAGTGCCCTGTGTGGCCTGGCTGCTGTGGCCCAGTGGGTCTTGGGGCTGACTTCCTCCTTGACCCTGTGCCTCCCCTCCCTAGTGCAAGGCTGGGTAGGGGTGCTGGTCCCTCAGCTCCCCCCCAAATCTCCTAGTACCTCCAAAAGTTGGCAAAGCCTTTCAGCTGCTGGGATGGGTAGGCTTTTAGAGGTCAGAGGTGTTTCCAGCTCCAAGAAGAAACAGGGCAGCAGTTTTCATGACTGCCTGAACCAAGGCCTTCTCTGCAGTGTTTCATAAAATGCTGAGGGCCTGGCCCCACTCTCTGAGTTTCCAATATAGTGGTGAGATTTGCACATAGAAACTTAAAAAAATTTTTTTTTCTTGCAGAAGGAGAAATGTCAAATGAAAGGTAATGTTTCAAGAGTAAAATAATGAAAAATTCATATAGACGATCTTATTTACAAAGTAAAAATAGAGACAGATGTAAAGGACAAACATATGGGTAGCAAGTGGGAAAAGGGGAGTGGGATGAATTGGGAGATGGGGACTGACGTATGTACACTATTGGCTTCCCTGGTGGCTCAGATGGTAGAGTGTCTGCCTGCAACGCGGAAGACCTGGGTTCAACCCCTGGGTCGGGAAGATCCCCTAGAGAAGGAAATGGCAACCCACTCCAGTATTCTTGCCTGGAAAATTTCATGAGCTGAGAAGCCTGGTAGGCTACAGTCCACGGGGTTGCAAAGAATCGGACATGACTGAGCGACTTCACTTCACTTCATAGAACAGATAACTAATGAGAACCTACTGCGTAGCACAGGGGACTCTACTCAGTGCTCTCTGGTGACCTAGATGGGAAGGAAATCCAAAAAAGACGGGATATAGGTATATGTATAGCTGATTCACTTTGCTGTTTAGTAGAAACGAATGCAACACTATAAAGCAACTATACTCCAATAAAATTTTTTTTAAAGAGTAGTATAATGAATATCTATAATGTTCAGTTCAGTTCAGTTCAGTCGCTCAGTCCTGTTCGACTCTTTGTGACCCCGTGAATCACAGCACACCAGGCCTCCCTGTCCGTCACCAGCTCCCGGAGTTCACCCAGACCCACGTCCACTGAGTCAGTGATGCCATCCAGCCATCTCATCCTCTGCCGTCCCCTTCTTTTCCTGCCCCCAATCCCTCCCAGCATCAAAGTCTTTTCCAATGAGTCAACTCTTTGCATGAGGTGGCCAAAGTACTGGAGTTTCAGCTTTAGCATCATTCCTTCCAAAGAAATCCCAGGGTTGATCTCCTTCAGAATGGACTAGTTGGATCTCCTTGCAGTCCAAGGGACCTATAATGTAGTCTTCACCAAAAGTTATCACTCACCATATTTGCTGTATCTGTTCTTCCCTCCCCCCAGGTATGTAGCTTTTTTTCTTTCGCTGGACCATTTAGTTGCACATGTTATGACATTTTACCCCTGAATACTGTCTCCAGCATAACCACACTACCGTGATCACACCCAAGGCCATTGTCATCATAATGTTATCTATTAATAACAGTCGTCTGTAGTCACATTTCCTCTCTTTTCCCAATAAGTTCTTTATGGTTTTTAAAGAATATCCAGACCCAATCAGGTAGCACACATAGCATTTAGTTGCCATATTTCCTACTTTTTCCTTTAATCTGAAAGAGACCCTCCTTTTTTTTTTTTTTTAATGGCACTGACCTTTTGGAAGCATCTCTGAATATGGGTAGTTTTTTAAAGTTCGCTGGACATTTCCAATGGCAGCAGCAGGGTTGAGGAGCCTTGCACCAGAGGACTATGCAAGGTGATTTCCCCACAGGAAGGTTTATGTGGAGGATGCTGGAGGCTGCCCCTTCCTGCTTCTCAGTCCTCAGAGAGGGCTGCCCTGCTTGCTGTTTACAGCCTGCTGTGCAGAGCACAGCCCTGCCCCACGATGTTTATTTTTAATTGATCTGGAGTCACCAGTCCCTGGGATCACTACCTTCTCTGGTTGCCCAGCATCCTCATCTCCTCCTTTACTTTCTCTCCTAGCATCTCCAGTGCCCTTTCTGTGTTTTGTGTGCTGGATATTCAGGGTCTAATTGCTTGATGTGCTTGATGCAGCCTCAGGGAAGTGGGTGTGGCAGGGGTGTGTCTGACTTCTCCATCCGCAGCTACAGTAGGTGGTGGAGAAGTCTCTATAGAGAGGGTGGTTCTTCTTAGGCTGCCTGCTTCCCTGCTCTAACCACATCCAACTAAGCTCCATTCACTTTCCCTCTTCTTGCTCATTCTTCCTTTTTTTTTTTTTTGGCTGAACCTACCCATTATTTAAAATTCAGCTTGTGTCACCATTTCTGGGAAGCCTTTTGCTTCCTCCCTTGGTTGGGGTCTTGCCCCTTCTGCAGGGTCCTGCAGCCCCTGGGCTAATGTCTACCCTAGGGCTTACAAGGCAGCAATGCATTTCCCTCTCCCTGACTAGACCATGAGCTGCTGAAGGACAGGGACCGGGTCTGTTGTAAATCAAACTCCCTAGACCCCAGCATGGTGCCTGCACCATATAGGTGCTGAGTCAGCGTTCAGTGACTGAATGGTAATGGAAGTTGGACCCAATTCTGAAAATCCAGTATTCACAGATTTCTGAGTAGAATCCTAGAATATTAGAGCTGGGAAGGGCCTTTGTGATTTCCGGTCCAGCTCCTTCCCTGAAGATAAATGAAAGTGCAGAAAGACAGAGATTCAGTGCCCCCAAAATGGCAGAGTGAAATCTAACTCTGTTCCCTCTTTACCCTGAGTCCTTTCCCCCTCCACCCACCTTTATTTTATTGGGTTATTTATTCACTTCATATTTCCAAGTCCTGTTGACTTTCCATCATTCACAGATGGATAATCCATCATATTATTGTCTACAGCAGTATCTAAACTCCAGTCGGCTATCTCTCCCTTCTGACCATGGGAAAGAGAAGTCCGTTTTAATGCGAGTATAAACAAGATGTAATCAGGAGAGTAGATTCGTTGGATGAAAACCAACAATCACAAAACCACTCCTCAATCTAGAATAAAGGCTCTGTGCTTCTTTGGAACATCACAGGGACCCCCTCTACTGACGTGGACAAGTGACAGCTCACCATCAAGTTCGTAGACGCAGTTTTTCTTTTCTCCCTTCTCCTGCTGGAAGTGGCCAACCAGCAGTGGGAGTCCAGCAGTGCTGGTTGTGGTACAGCTGCCTGCGATACATTCAGACTCTCAGGCCCCACCCAGATCTACAGGATCCTGGTCTGGGTTTTAACAAGATCTCCAGGGGGTCTGGATGCACATTATTTTGAGCAGCGAAACTGAGACCCCGATTGTCAGATACAGAGCTGACTGGCTACACTGTTCTTCAGTATTCTCTGAGTGCCTGCCGTGTAGCTTTGAAGGAAGGAGCAGCAGGCGTGAACACCTTGCCATAGACTTGCCTGCCCCACCTCGTCAGTTCCCCTCTGCTGACTCAGTACCCGGCTGGCCTTGCCCTGCAAGGGGTCCTCACTGCTTGCAGCTGGCCCCTGACTTATCCTTACACCACCCCGTCACACTGCCTCACTGGTTGCAAGTGGCTTTCTCTGCTGTTCTTCAGTGCCCAGACTGCTCTGCCGTTTCTCAACAGTGACCACTTTCACTCATGAGTGATGGAGCCCATCAGCGCCAGGTTCCTGTCTCGTTCCTGCCCTGCTTTCCATCTTCGTCTCTCAGAGCCTTCTGTACCTCCGGGCCCCTCTCTATTCCTTCCATGGGTTCCCTTGATTCAGTCTCCTTCTGACTCAGTCTGGAGCATATCCAAACTAGTTACCTCTTTCCGGAGTACCTTCTTTCTCTCTCATTGCGATCCAACTCTTTCCCCCCCCATCTTTAAATGCATCTAGTCTGCCTTGTTCTAAACAATTTCACTGACCTTGGTAACCCTTTATATTGCCAGCCCACACATTTCTTCTTTCGATTCTTGCCAAATTCTGGGAAGTCATCAACACCCCTTGCCTACACTTCCTCACTCCTACTTATCTCTGAATTCCTTGCAGTTTGCCAGATGCTTCTATCATTCAATTGAAAATGGTATTTTGAAGGTCACCAATGATGTCACAGATCCAGTAGATCGACTTCTTCGTTCCTACTCCCTTGACTTTCCTGTAGTGTGACATAACTAGACCTTCCTTCTTTTTGACTTCCTGACACAAGACCCTCTTAATTTTCTTTCTGTCTTGTGTCCACTCATCTCTAACTCCTTTTTGACTCCTCTTCCCTCACACTCCAAATGCAGACGTTCATTCATGTTCTGCCTTTGACCTTGTTTTCTTCCTGTTCTATACTATGAGTTCCAGTCGGCAGTCTATGGGTCATACATGGCCTGCCAATTTGTTTTGTTTGACTCTTTTAATATTTTAAGAATCTGAAAATTTCATACAAAAATCTGGATTTTCAGCTTCTTTTGGGAAAATAATTGCAAGGGACCTGGCAGTACTGGAACCATACCCCTCAAGGCAACAATCAGCTGAACTGAGGTAGTGATGATGCCTTCAGATGGAAAGTTCGTTTTTCAGTTCATTTCCACTCCAACCACTCCCCCACCTGCCTACCCATGTATGCATTTGAGTGTAAGATTTTGCTTTCTCTGAGCTCATCCCTCTCCAATGCTGGAGCTTCTATCATCATTCACTTAGAGTGGCCCCCAAACCTATACCTTCTCTCCTGCTCTGTCTTCCTCTTCAATTCCAGGCAAGCATTTGAAGCCATCTATTGAGCCTCTTTACCTGGTTCTACTCCTAGTACCTCAAGGAGTGCTAATGAATCACACTTCTTCACCTTTTTGGGTTGAACCAATTGAGAACAGACATGAGTCTAGCTGAGGATGAAAATACAGTGTCCTATCCATCCAGCTCCATGGATGGTCAAGGTAGGATTCCAGCACCTTCAGTAGTGAATACCAAAGAGGGGTGGGCTCGAGGCTTGTGTTGCCATGCAAGCAGGCTTTAGACCTTGGCCACATAAACCTACCACATGCTTGCAGGAGTGGAGGAAGAGAATGAATGAAGTTTAGGGACAGGCAGTCCCTAAAGCAAGGGAAGCCAGGCCACATGCTTCCTCCCTAATACTTCCCTAAGATGTGGAAACTGTTGGTTGAATTCCTATTTTGTGGGTTGGGACAGAGAAAGGAATTGAAGGGCTCAGAGTTCTCCCTTTTGTCACCTGTCCATAAACTTAACATATATTTCTGCTTTATTGACTATGCCAAAGCCTTTGACTTTGTGGACCACAGCAATCTCTGGAAAATTCTTAAAGAGATGAGGATACCAGACCACCTGACCTGCCTCCTGAGAAATCTGTATGCAGGTCAGGAAACAACAGTTAGGACTGGACATGGAACAACAGACTAGTTGCAAATAGAGAAAGGAGCACATCAAGGCTGTATATTGTCACCCTGCTTATTTAACTTCTATGTAGAGTGCATCATGAGAAACGCTGGACTGGAAGAAGCACAAGCTGAAATCAAGATTGCTGGGAGAAATACCAATAACCTCAGATATGCAGATGACACCACCGTTATGGCAGAAAGCGAAGAACTAAAAAGCCTCTTGATGAAAGTGAAAGAGGAGAGTGAAAAAGTTGGCTTAAAACTCAACATTTAGAAAACGAAGATCATGGCATCTGGTCCCATCACTTCATGGCAAATAGATGGGAAACAGTGGAAAGAGTGACAGACTTTATGTTTTGGGGCTCCAAAATCACTGCAGAGGGTGATTGCAGCCATGAGATTAAAAGACGCTTACTCCTTGGAAGAAAAGCTATGACCAACCTAGACAGCATATTAAAAAGCAGAGACATTACTTTGCCAACAATGGTCCGTCTAGTTCAAGCTATGGTTTTTCCAGTAGTCATGTATGGGTGTGAGTTGGACTATAAAGAAAGCTGAATGCCGAAGAATTGATGCTTTTGAACTGTGGTGTTGGAGAAGACTCTTGAAAGTCCCCTGGACTGCAAGGATCCCACCAGTCCATCCTAAAGGAAATCAGTCCTGAATATTCATTGGAAGGATTGATGCTGAAGCTGAAACTCCAATACTTTGGCCACCTGATGCAAAGAACTGACTCATCTGAAAAGATCCTGATGCTGGGAAACATTGAAGGCAGGAGGAGAAGGGGATGACAGAGGAAGAGGTGGTTGGATGGCATCACCAACTCAATGGACATGAGTTTGAGTAAACTCTGAGAGTTGACTATGGACAGGGAGACCTAGCATGCTGCAGTTCATGGAGTCACAAAGAGTTGGACATGACTGACCGACTGAATTGATAAACGTACTATAGATTTACAGCCTACTCTTTTGTTTAACCACCTTGGTTAATTGGGACATTAGCTTTCATGCCATTCAGGTTTACTACAACATGTGTTACTGGTCTATGGATTCTGTTTCTGAAGTGCTTCATGAATTGCAACTCTCCTTCCCCAAGCCACTTCCTCAAGGGCTCTGGCTCTCCTTTCTTTTGCTAGATTATTGCAGTAACCTCCTAGGTGGGTTTTTCCCTCTGGTCTTTGGTCTGCTCCCTAGCCCTGCTCCTCAGTTCACTCTGCACATCATCGTTGGAGTGATCTAAACAAACCTTTACCATATATGACTTTCTTATCCAAAGTCTTCTTGCTTTCTCTCAGTCATGTCCAACTCTTTGCGACCCAATGAACTGTAGCCCGCCAAGCTCCTCTGTCTTGGGAATCATCCAGGCAAGAATACAGGAGAGTGTTGCCATGCCCTCCTCCAGGGGATCTTCCCAACCCAGGGACCAAACCCAGGTCTCTTGCATTGCAGGCTTATTCTTTACCAACTGAGCCACCAGGGAAGCAAAGTCTTCTTGGGGTCCCAACTTTAGAGAATGAATGACCAATACTTAGCATTTCTTTTAAGACCCTCTTTGATTTCCTAACCCCTCTTTTAACCTTATTGAATCTACTTCCTTTCACTTATCTGCTCACCCATTTATTGAGTACCTACTATGTGCTGGGGGTTGTGCTGAGTACCACAGATAGATAAGACTGTGAATTCCTTTCTTTGTGCCTTGTCTTACACTATTTCATCACATGGATGTCCTTCTCTGTGGGCTAAAATGCTATCTTTCAGTTTCAACTCAAATGTGGCCTCTTCCATGAAATCTTTAATAATCCACTAAGGAAGTGTCTGCCTTCTCTGTCTGACTGGCTCTTTCAGTGGTCTTCCTACGTAATGATGTCTTATTTGCATATCTGACTCCTTTCCTGGTTGCAGTCTTCCTGGGGGCCAGTGCTACATCTTCTTCAACCTTGAGTTTTCTGTGGTCCTATGCAGCGCTGGTGCACAGGAGGCACTCTATTGATGGGTTGATAAAATCACATTTTCTCCAAAGTATGAAATAGAACAAACCCAGAGAAAAGTGTTTAAAAACACAAATAAATGAAGCATGATCCTAGGTGTTACTAAATATAGCTTTACAGAGATGAATATGTCATGACTAATTCAAAACAAATCTGTTTCGAAATAAAGCAGCACATTGACATTAAATACTGTTTCTTTATCTCTTTTCATTCCTACTGCAACCAGCTTAGTTTTTTTTTTAATGTCTTTACTGTTAATAATCAGAGATTCTCTAAAACCAGATGCCAACTTTGACTGATCTGTCTGTCATAACTCAGCCAAATTTTTCCTGCTGACATTGCCATATGTGTGTCCATCCCATCCTTGGAGGCCTTTGATTCTTCTCATTGCTTGTTGCCTCCATTCCCGACTCCTTCACCTGGTCTTCTTGGCCCTCTCAGGAGCCTTTTCTAGGCTGTTGTTCTATTTCTCCCCAGCTTGAACCCAGGCCAGCCAGGTAACCCCCCTCCTCTTAGGTGCATATCTTCCCTAGACTCTAAAGGCACATCCACTTCTGTGAAATCTTTATCATTTCGGCTGAGAGTAAATTCATCCCCCTGTCACCAGTAGCAGCTGTTTCCAGACCTGGTTGCTCATCAGAGTCAGATGCATAGCATTTAAAACCCAGATCCACGACATTGTACACACTACTATATTTAAAATGGATAACCAACAAGGACCTACTGAATAGCACAGGGAACTCTGCTCAATGTTATGTGGCGGCCTGGATGGGAGGGGAGTTTGGGGAAGAATGGATTCATGTATATGTATGACTGGGTCCCTTTGCTGTCCACCTGAAACTATCAGAACATTGTTAATTGGTTATGTTGTTTAGTCGCTCAGCTGTGTCTGACTCTTTTTGGCCCCATGAGCTGTAGCCTGCCAGGCTTCTCTGTGATTTTCCAGGTAAGACTACTAGAGTGGGTTGTTGATTCCTTCTCCAGGGGATCTTTCTGACCCAGGAATCGAACCCAAAACTCCTGAATTGGCAGGCTGATTCTTTACCACTGAGCCACCTTAGAAGCCCCCAAATAACATGAGGCTTGAACCCATGACCCTGGGGTTATGGTAGAGTCCCATACTCTACCAACTGAGCTAACCAGGTAATTGGCTATACTCCAATATAAAATAAAAAGTTTTTTTTAAAAAATAAATCCTCTTAGAAATAAAAAAAAGTCCAGATCCAGATTGTGAAGTGGGGTTGGAAATCTGCCTTTTTGTCACGTTCTACCATAGTATTCTGATGTACAACAGTTTTGGGAACCATTGAATTTTGGGGTCCTACAGTCGCACGATTGGATCTTACACTGCCTTGTGTTGTATATATGTATCTATCTGACTTGTCCCTCTAGACTCTCCCCAAATCGGGACCATGCCATTGAGTCATCTCACCTTTGGATACCTGGCAGAATATCTCACTCATAGTAGTACAATAAATTGCTCAACAAGTGTTGTTTGAATGAATGCATGCATGTACATGTGAGAGACTTCTTCAGTGAGATGGGACTTGATGGGTAAGAGGAACCTGAAATGCAGACACGAGTTGAAAGAAAGTTCAAGTGGAGAGAGGAGCTTTAAATTTCAATATTTTGTGCAAAAGGCAGATGATTGTCCAAACTCTCGGGAGTCACTTTGAAATCTGTTTGCTTCCAGGGTCAAAATATTGCTCACAGATGGAATTAGTTTCAGTTTTGAGAAAATGCTCATCTTTATAAGACTTTCCAATGTGTATCCTATTATTTGGTTGTATCATTTCTGGCTTTATGATGAACAACTGGTTGTTTTTAAAATAGAAGTTTTCAACTCTTCCAGTATCTGGCCCCTGAGGTTGCTCTGGCAACCACCTTGAAAACTCTGGAAAGCTTTATCCTAAGTTTCCAAACTTCTTAGATTTTCCAGCTGCCACATCGATTTTTAGCAGTTGCTTTGAATGAAAGATTAACATTAAATAATCTTAATTAATTTAGCTAAATCTAAAGTTCCTTCCACCTCCCCCTCTTCCAGCATTCTCAGCAGTATTGTCCTGTATGCCTCTTTTGACTGTAATTTTGTTAAACCCTGGATCTTCAGGGAAATACGACCTTCGGTAGTGGGTTAATCAGTCTTCAAACAGACACTGCCTGGGAGACCTCCCTCTGCAGTTATTTAAAATATCATCACTGTACCTGTGGTTTCCAGATCCATCTCTGGTTTTACTGAAAAGTCAAAGGGAGGAAAAAAAGAGTCACTGCTGAGAGGCATGTGTGGTTTTGACTGTCACGACAAAGTCTGCACAGTTTTCAGTCTTGTGGATATCACAGCTCTTGCCTTGTTTTGATTGTTCAGTGTGTGTTGGTTCGTACACTGGCCCCCGTATATGGAGGGCAGGGAGAAAGCGAAGAAAAAGCAGCCCACTCCAGATTGGTAGGTGGCAATCTAATAAGCCAGGGAGCTTACTTACAAGGCTGTCCTGTATGAAGACAAGATGAGTGGATCTCCACACCTACCCCGAGAATCTTAAAAGTTTATATAGAGGCCTTAACTGAGTTAGTCATGTATTCAGTCCACAGGGTCTCAGTAACACCCTGCTCTCTCTTGGAACAGGCCCCACTGTGAGAGCAGCAGGCAGAGGACAGGGAGGGGGTGAGGAGCCTTGATACCCCGGCCAGCTCAAGGGTCAGCCGGTGTTCCTGCCCTCTAGGAGATCTCCTCCATCACTTCCTCCTTCACAACCGGCTCTTACAACCTTATATGTCCCCTTTCCACAATGTGCCCTGAGTGGTCAGCAAGGGTTTTCCCCAGCATGGAAGTGGCTTGTTGGGAGGCTGTCTGGCTGCATTGAAAACTGATGCCATAGTCTAGACAAGTGCAAGAGAAAACACAGATCAAGATAATGATTCCTAAACTAAATAACATTGTGTGTGTGTGTGTGTGTGTGTGTGTGTGTGTGTGTGTTATCAAGAACCCTGTTGGAGCTCAGACTATGCCTCAATGGCATATTGATTATTTTGAAATTAAGTTACTTAAGAAATGGTTGATACAAGAGGGACAATTTCACCCCTCTCTGTTTCCCTGCAAAGCAGGAAATTTCTCTCATGTCAGAGGTGAGCTCTGTGCACCTGAATATAAAGGGACACCATTATCACCAGAGACTGGGAATTTAGGGCTGAAAAGCCTGGTAAACATGCCTTGTTATTGCTTTCACTTACTACCCCAAGCCCACACAATTTAGATACTTCACTAATTAAGCACCCAAAGCTTAATTTCTTTGTTCTGTCAATTCCCCCCTCATTTATTGTTTCTCTAGGGAGGATCCCCTGGAGAAGGAAATGGCAACCCACTCCAGTATTCTTGCCTGGAGAATCCCGTGGATGGAGGAGCCTGGCGCGCTACAGTCCATGGGATCACAAAGAGTCAGACATGACTGAGGACTAATACACACTTACTGTTTCTTGGTCTAAAAAGTATAAAAACTGCCTGCTTTGGCCACGTCTTAGATCCCACTTCTTTAAGACCTCTGTGCACACCTGGTGGGCTGCAGTCCATGGGGTCGCTAAGAGTCAGACACGACTGAGCGACTTCACTTTCTCTCTTCACTTTCATGCATTGGAGAAGGAAATGGAAACCCACTCCAGTGTTCTTGCCTGGAGAATCCCAGGGACAGAGGAGCCTGGTGGGCTGCTTGCTGTCTATGGGGTCACACAGAGTCGGACACGACTGAAGCAACTTAGCAGCAGCAGCAGCAGCACATGAGTTAAAATTTGTTTCTTTTTCTCCTGTTAATCTGTCTTGTGTCAATTTTTAGTCCAGCCACAAGAACTCGAGAAGGGTAGAGAGGGAAATTTCCCCCTCACCAACAGCCCTATGATCTGAATCACTGATTTATGAAGTCTCCTAGGCTTGGGGTCAGGTCACTCAGGGCATTCATTTGTGTCTTTATGTGATTTAATAGTGATAATGTATTGGCGAACTCATCAGGTATGAACACACTACCTTCTGTTTAGATAATGGCATGAGTGCCTCCTTATGATATAATGTAGGCAATTCTATTTTGGAGGACAGCTTTTCTCATTAAAGACATTTCAGTGTTCAGTAAGGGCAGGCTTAAATTATTTGAAGGCTTAAACACTTTGTTGGCTTAGATCATTTGAGATTTGTTAAAGAATTTTGTAAGGGGTTCTATACATGTTATAATGATCTCTAGGCTGATAGAGGGGATAAAGATGATGGCCAAATGATCATACCAATGGAAAACAGAGTGTGTCCCCTCCTTGAGGAGAAAGAGATTGGCAGTTTTAAGACCTGACCTGGTTGTACGTACCATACATGTCGGCTGAAGGAAGCAGAACTGACAGGCAGGAGGAGGTGGACGGTGAGCGGGATATGCCAGACCAAGACCTTCACTTTCTCTCCTCTTTCGATGGTGCGTGTTCCGTTCCAGCTGTAGTGTGTTCCACAGATCCAGCTTGCAGTAGGACAACGGGATCCCACTAGAGTTATCCCTTACCTGGGGGTGCCAAGTACCTTACCCATCCCAGTGGGATATCTCATTGCAGATTCCAGTAGGTAACTTCTCTCTAGGTGTGATGAGGCTTGGTATTCTCAGCAGCATAGCATGTTGATCCATGGTGAGAGGCGGGGCAGTGGCTGTTTCTTACTATTTCCATGCCTTTATAGAATTGTGTACATTGGTAGGTGTCCCCAGTCTGGCACATGGGGCGATGGGCTCTACTGGTTGATCATTCAAATCTATTAAATCCTGAAAGGGCACTTTAGTCTACTCAGCCAAGATAGTTTTACTTGTTAGGAATTTTAGCTGCTGCTTTAATGTTTTATATTTTCTTTCTGTTAATCCCATTGTTTGTGGGTTATAGGGAAGATGAAACCTCCATTCAATGCCATGTTCTTTTGTCCAGTCTTGCATATCATGACCTTTGAACTGTGACTTCTGATCACTGTTCCACGGGGGTATCTGTACGTGGTACTCAGTTTCTTGAGTCCCTTGGTGATGGTAGCCTGGTTTGTGTGGCAATAGGGAAAAGCCTGGGTTAAGGCAGATGCAGTGTCCACACAAACCAAGGCATATTTAGAATGCAGTCTCAGAGTGGGGTGGCCAGCATAATCAATGTGCTAGTCCCTCGATGGTTGGGAATTCTGTGGATGACACCAAACTTCCTTGGCACTTGCCTTGGGCATAGTTTTGAATACACAGGACATGCTGTTATTGCATCAAACTAGTCATTTCAAGGGTGGCCTGGCATCCTTGGTAATGTGTGCTGTGGCAGCTGCTCTGTGTATCCAATCTGCTGTATGAACTGGAGTGCCAGTTGCTAGGGCTCATACCCGAACTAGGGCATCAACTTCCTGGTTGCTATGGCTGTCAGTGCCAGGGGCATGGAGGGCAGTAAGAAATGCCTCAGGCTCTTGCAGATGAACCCAAATGTCTTTCCAGGTATCCTGACCCAACAAGGGTTATTTATGATCATCTATCCCTTGGCTTCCTGGGTTGTTAACAGCCTGGACTCATGAGTGATCAACAGCCAAACTGCTCTGAGTTCAGCCTATTGGTGGTGTGGTTTATTCCTGTTTCTAGGCATCTGTATAACAGGTATCAGCAGGAAACTCACCTATTCTCTCTCTGTTGGCCATAGAGGCTGCTATAGGCATAGAGGTCATTTGGAGGATATATATATATTTTACAGGGCTTAGTAGCACCTACTTTTTTAGAGACAGTGGGCCACAGCAAATAAGCATGCTATTGAGTCAAAGTAGGCTCCATGGCAGAGGTAGGTCAGTGGAACATATTCCAATCTATCCCTTGATAGGAAGGGATGTTATTACCATGATATGTGAGGCATTCTACTTGGAGGAGTATCATGTACATTGCTAGGAGCTGTTGCTCTATGGGAGTGGATCAAGTTTGTGCCCCCTTTTACAGCTGGGGCCAAAATCCTTGGGGTACTCTCTCCTTCCCTGGTCTCTGCCATAGTGCCCAAACATGCCTTCCAGAGTCATAGATATATCTAACTCAGTGGTAGCCCTGCTGAGGAGCTGCCCAGAGCTTTAGAATTTTTGCCTTCTCAAGGTGGCTTCTTGCTGTGATGCCCAATCCCACCTGTGCCTTCTCTTTCCCAGGCAGATCAGGAATGGAGGCGCTGTGCTGGGTGGGGAATAGAAGTCCTCCAGATCCCAAATCCTTGCAAAGGCTTGCATCTTTTTCGTGCTTTTACGGGTTTTAATAGGCTTGTATCTTATCAATCACAACTTCTGGGACAATGAACGTCTTCTTTAACCAAATGGTTCCCCCAAACTTTAGGGCAGTACCTGGACCTTGAATTTTCCACGTCTACCTCTAATCTTCTCCCTCACAGGTATTCCAGTAAAGCCTGCAGAATGGCCTGCAGCAGAGGCAAGTCTTCATATGTTAACCTTACTTCAACATTAATAAGCACATTTTACTGACGTGCAGAAGAAAAACAGGCCAGGTCTCGGGTTCCATTCTGGATATATTGGTTTGGCCAAAAAGATTGAGTTTTTTATGTAATATCTTATGGGAAAAATCCCAGTGACCTTTTTGGCCAGCCCCGTATTATGATGCTGTGCCTCATGGGAGTACTTGAAAGCTCCACTGCTGTCCCTCTTGAATAAAGGCAAATTGATCTTAGTTTCTCTGTGAATCTCCTTGAAGAACCCTTTCAGGTACATTTATATTAATGACATATATTTATATAAAAAAATCTAAAGAAAGTTTAGCGTCATTTCTTATTTGATTGTTTTCCATGTAACTTAGCATATGGAATAAGCCTAATATAAGCCCAAAGTAATTTTGAAGTCAATAAGACTTCGTTTAGAATTTGATTTTGGGATTTAAAAGATTTTGCCCAAATTTAAGTTTGTAAAAAATATCAAAAGGTTTAAAATGCTTGATTAAGTAGGATCAGAGTTCATTTTAACCAAAGTGAGAACTAAAACATCAAAGGCAAATGCAGAGTAACATAGTTTTATATATATATATATAGAAGCTTAGCTCTTTTAATAAAGAAGATTTCACTTTCTCAAGACTTGATAAAGAATAGGAAATTATTTTTTATAAAACACAGAATCTTTGTTTTATGGGCAGATTACTTAAAAGGTAAAGAAAAGTTTTTATAATTGTATCACAAACAGGCCAATAGTCCAAAAAGCCTTCTTCCTTTTAGCAGATGAAAGAAAAAGTGAGTTTCAGTTTTATATAAGTCCATTATTGATATTAAAGCTTATTTTTTTCTTGAAGCCAATTAAATAGAGCTCTTTTATAAAATAACTTTGATAATACTTTCCATAGATAGAAAAACATCACATGTGTATAACATATACATACACACATACCTAAACATACAAACAGAGACCCCATAGCTTTCATTCCAAACCTTTAGCCATGAATTAGGCTCTCCTTCACATGGTTAAAGCTTTTATCCAGTATTTGTGAGGAAGACTTTTAAGATTTATATTTGACTAATACTGTCAAGGAAGATGTGACTAGATTTTGGGCAAGGAAGCTTCTATAGCACTCTGTTTAAAAAAAATATTTATGTTTGACTGCACTGGTAGTTGTAGGGAACAGGGGTTACTCTCTTGGTTGCTCCAGGCATGTGAGACCTTCCCCAACCAGGAATTGAACTGTTATCTCTGATACTGCAAGGCAAATTCTTTACCACTGGACTGCCAAGAAAGCCCAGCAGTCTATATTTTAAAAAACCTTTCTCCCCCTTTTTTTCTTCAGTCTTTGTAGGCAGTGACTTATTTGTCCTTTAGGGTGTTTACATTTCAAAGACGTGGTAAGATTTACAATTTCAAGGGATGGAGAAAGACTGCAAGTTTGCTCCTAGGAGTTTTGGGGTGTATTTGTCTGTTATCAGAAGTCTAGGGTAATTGCTATTTAAAATTCCCTTTGTATTAGGAGTTGGATGACTTGGGGCACTCTGTTTGTTTTATTGTCAATTACCATAGTATCCTCCCCTTCATTATCCCAGCTTCTCCAAGGATTCTACCTCTAGTGCCCTAACCAGGCTTTATCACACGTGCTCGGATATTTATCTGCGGCAGCTTGTGCCCTCCTGGCTTTGCAAAATCTTGTACTAAACTCTCCAGTTTACTAATCTTTTCTCCCACCTTATCTGCTAGCCCCCAAACTAGCAAAATAGTAGATAGTTGCTTGTTTTTGTTTTTTTTTTTTCCTAATTTCTGCTCTTCTTTCAACTCTCTCACCTAGGCTTTAGCCTGTAGTTGGGCATCAATGGCCACTGACCTGCCCATAGTAAAGGCCATTTACTGGGGCACCCATTTGCTTCTCTTTGCCATGGTGTGCTCTGCATAGTGTTCCAATCAAATGCATTAAAGCAGTGGCATTTTCAGGGTGTATTCATACTCATGCAGGGGTCCACAGTCATCTGACATATAGGGCAGCCCTCCCCACATAGAATTTTAAGGCCAATGTGGGATTTCCTTTCTAGATGCCTCTTTCTCAAAGCCCATTTCTTTAGTCTCCTGGCTGGCTCACAATTTTTGGTTTGAAAATTAGTCTTTGTATGCAGAGGGCAAGGAGAGACCATTGAAAGAGGTATATCACTCTAGGTTGATAGATGGCAGGTTTAATAAGCAAAACATAAATTAAAAAATTTATTTATAAAGCTTGTCTTGCTGCTGCTACTGCTGCTAAGTCGCTTCAGTCCGACTCTGTGCGACCCCAGAGACTACAGCCCACCAGGCTTCCCCATCCCTGGGATTCTCGAGGCAAGAACACTTGGAGTGGGTTGCCATTTCCTTCTCCAATGCATGAAAGTGAAAAGTGAAACTGAAATCACTCAGTCGTGTCCAACTCTTCGTGACCTCATGGACTGCAGCCCACCAGGCTCCTCTATCCGTGGGGTTTTCCAGGCAAGAATACTGGAGTGGGGTGCCATCACCTTCTCCAAAAGCTTGTCTTAGGTGGCTATAAAATGAGTAGATCTCTGCACCCAACCCACCAGAATCTTAAAGTTTATGTAGGGGTTCAGTCATATATACAGTCCAGATGGTCTTAACAGCAGCTTACTCTCTCAAGGCTGTAGCCTTGGTGCAGCTGCATCCTTGGTGCAGCTGCCACTATGGCAACAGGAGGCTGTGTGTATCTTGCAAGGACAGGCGAGGGAGTGAGAAGCCTTCAGGTGCTCAGATCTAGCTTCAAGGTCACCTAGTGGTCCTGTCCTTTTCATGACCTCCTCTAGTGCCTCATCCACATGTATGTGACGTGCGTGTGTCCAGGGATTTACATCTGTGAGTCCGCATTCAGTCCACATATATGACCACTTGCCCAAGGTCATATAGCCCTGATCAAGTTACTTCTCTGAGCTTCAGTTTCCTGCTCTGTAAAATGAAGCTTATAAGAGCTCCGCCTTCAGAGGTTGTTGCAAGGAATAAATGGATAAGGCAGTAAACACTTAACATAGTGGTTAGGGCTGAATGTACTGTGCTGTGCTTAGTTGCTCAGCTGTGTCCAACTGAGCATGGACTGTTAGTGTTCCCATGGACTGTCCCGCCAGGTCTTCTGTCCATGGGGATTCTCTAGGCAAGAATACTGGAGTGGATTGCCATGCCCCACTCTAGGAGATCTTCCCAACCCAGGGATCAAACCCAGGGATCAATCTCCTGCATTGCAGGTGGATTCCTTACTGTCTGAGCCACCAGGGAAACCCATGAATACTGGAGTGGGTAGCCTATCCTTTCTCCAGGGGAACTTTCCAACCCAGGAATTGCACCGAGGTCTCCTGCATTGCAGGCAGATTCTTTACCACCTGAGCTACCAGGGAAGCCCTAGAGCTGAATAAACAGTAGTTATTATTATATCAACCAGCGTATATGCTTATGGCTGGCTTTATTGAAAGGAGAAAAGTATGTGCTATTTTCTACCCAGTATGAAATCTGTCTTTTTAGTACTTTGGTCTGACTTTTGATCCTTCCATTTCAGTGTAATTTTTAGTTAGTCTGAAACACATAGCATTAATGTTGTGTTTGTTCTAAGCAGTCTCTACAGGGCCTGGGCTCCCTGAAATTAAAGCAGCCTCCAGACATCAGCTTGGGAGTCACAGACAGGATAACACCAGCCCTTATATTTTAGTCAAACATTTCCAGAGTTCTCTATCAGCACAGCTTCACAAAAATATATACTTTCCTAAGACCCCCTCATTCCTTAAACTCACTGTGAATCATCTTATTGAGACAGATTTCTTATAGGCACCAAGGAAAATGTGAAAGATAGTGACGAGTCAAGAGGAGACGTGTACTGGCCCATTTCCTTTGCTCTTTGCATGGAAGTAAACACACACAGGATGCTTACTTTGCAAGGAGTGTGGAGAGATGCCTGCTTTGCACTTCCCAGGTGGCAGAAGGATGTATTTTGAAGGATTTGTTTGTGCCTCCTACACGTTCGCTGTGTGAGGTGGTATAAGTTCTGGTTGGCCCAGGCTCTGATACAGGCTAGCCCCTGAATTATGTCTGTTGAATGAGTGGATGGAATGAATGAGCTGGCCACAATTGCAATTCCATAGAGAAGTGATTAGAGGGACTCAGGGTCACCCCATTCATCCACTCATGGATGAGTTATTATCAAACACCTACTCTAAGACACCTGGCAACACTATTCCTCAGAACTGCAGGGGCTACAGAAGAAGCACGGGCTGTCCCCAGCTTTTAAATGGATTGTCTGCATTCCACAAAGTCACCGGAAAGTTGACTGTTTGATTAAAAAAACAAACCCTTTTCCACCTGCTGTTCAGTCTTTGGGCCAATCCAGAGATTCGTGTCACTTTATATGATGAGGGATGGGATCACTATTACTGTAGAACTTGTCCATATCCATGTGAAATTTTATATCATGTGCCTTCCTGAAAACAGACAAAAAACAAAGCCCTTATCCCCATGCACCTAGCTATTGCTCTTCACCAGGCTCTTTTTCACAGTGAATGAAACGGCTGTCTCTTCCCTGTCCCCGAGTGCAGTGGGTATCTTTCCCTCCCATGATGTTCATCTTTCCCAGCAGTGTTTGGCTGCCCATTTCTCCTTCCATCTCTAACCACCAAGATCCCCTGGCTCTATGACCCTGTGCCCTCTGGTCCTCCTCCTGCCTGTCTGGTTGCCCTTCGTTATTAGCCTTCTTGGCCTGCTCACCCCTTGAATATTGGTGAACCTAAGGACTTTAACCTGGACTTTGTTCTTGACCTCATCTCACTCTGCACTCTCCTACCAGGTAATCCTAATTTCGTTTACCATCAGTGTATCTATAACCTCCAAGTCCTTCTTCTGAGGACCAATCCTCCACACTCAACTCTCCTACAGACTTCTCAAACACTGGCCAGTTACCCCCTGCAAAACATTTCCTCTTCCAATGCTATTCATCTCAATAAATTTCATCACCTAGCTGTTGAAGATTTCTGAGAGTAATCCTCTCCTCTCTTCTCTCATCTATTCATCTAACACCTCAACTGGCTCCCAGCTTGAGTATTCTGCTTTTCCTCATACAGCTAATCTTCTAAATCTCAATTCAGAGGCCATCCTCTTCCAGGAAGCCCTCCTTCAACTCCTCATTCAGGTGGATGTTTCTTCTTCCCTTTCTTCCTTCCTCGTGCTGTTTCCATGCTGCCTGTATGCCTCAGCTCTCATTTGTTGTGCTGGAGAATCCGTGGTTTCCATGCTCACTTGCACGCCAGGCCAGTCTCCCGCAACTAGACTGCTTTGCATTCACTGCCTAGTAAGGGCTTATGGGCTTCCCAGGTGGCGCTAGTCGTGAAGAACCCATCCGCCAGTACAGGAGACATAAGAGACGCAGGTTTGATCCCTGGGTCAGGAAGATCCCCTGGAGGAGGGCTTGACAACCCACTCCAGTATTCTTGCCCGGAGAATCCCGTGGACAGAAGAGCCTGATGGGCTACAGTCCATAGTATCACAGAGTTGGACACCACTGAAGTGACTTAGCATGCATCCAAGGGCTTATAATAAATATTTACTGACTGAGTGCATAAGTGGGTCTCTTCAGCTCTGGAAGGCTTGTCAATCACTTAGCCCTCTGCCCTTTTCATTCTGGAACTTTCCCTTCTGTTTGTCTCTCTCCTCGCAAACAATCTGAACTTTTGCCTAATCACTCCCTGTATTCTGAACACGACAATTCCCACTCTTCTCATCCCTGGCTTAGAGAAAGAAAGAAAGGAGTGGGTAGCTACAAGTGTTAGCTTAAGATGTCTTTGAATTGCCAGCTAGTTGTAGGAGAATTTTGTCCCTTTAAAAATATGGCATTATTTGAGAGCGTGCTTTTATTCTCACCTCCTCCTTGAGTGGGCTCATAGGTAGTTTAGTAATTTAACAAGTATGTGAGGAAACTGGCAGAGAGGCTTTTGAAATTCAAGTGTGTCTTGAAGCTGCATGAAAATGGTGATAAAGGCAGGCTGGGAGGTGTGGGCAGGGCAGGACTGAAACCCCAAAGGTTTGGTCCTAAAACAAACCAGTCATCTCCCAGGTCTAGAAAGTCCACTGAGACCCAAGGAAGGCCATAGATGGGCAGGAGGAGATTGTGTGTGACATTGACGGTCAGGGGATCACCTGCTGGGGACAGAGAGAGATGGTGGGAAATAGAGGCTGCAAGGTTCTGGAGGGGAGAGGAGGCTGGAGAGATGACCTCCATCCCTGGAAGATGCCAAGGCTAACCCTTCAAGGTTAGACACCACGGCCCTGGTTTCTCAGGGAGCCCCATGAGGATTCTCCCACTTGGCAGTGGCTTGGAGAGCCGGGAGCCAGACACTACCACCCTTGTCTGCATATACTACCTGTGCAGACTCAAGTCCATGAGCAGTAGTTAGTAAGCATTACTCTGTGAGCGCTGGACTGTCACTGCCCTGCTGGGAGACTGGAACCCAGGGTCTTGAAAATGGAAGCCTCTGCCCTTTGTGTTCTTCAAACTCCAGTGTCTAAGAACATCACCTGGGATGCTTCTGAAAATTGCAGATTCTTGGCTAGAGAGTTTATCTGAGCAAGTAGATGGGTGTAGAACTCAGAAATCTGCATTTTAAACAAGTGTCCCAGGTGTTCTGCTGCAGGTGGCTGGAGGGCCCTCTTTTGGGAATCAGTGGTAAGCAGCCATTTCTCAGACTTTACTGTGCATACGAATCCCCTGGGGATCTTGTTAGACTTCACCAAGTTCTTATTCAGCGGTCTGGATGCAGCCTAAATTCTGTGTTTCTAACAAGCTCCCAGGTGGTGCTGATGATGGTCCTATGACCACACTCTGAGGCCCGAGGTTCTCAGTGGCTCACCTGGGAGCTAGTTAGAAAGGCAGATTCTTAAGCCTCACCCAGACCTACTGAATCTGAAACGCGAGGTGTGGGGCCCGGCCACCTGCATTTAGTAAAACCCTCAGGTGATTCAGAAGTACCATACCATTTGGAAATCACTGTCCAGGCCCTGGGTCACTCAGGCAGAGTCTCCTCCTCTTACTGTCTCCCCTTATTTCCCCTGTATTCCTGCAAAACAGGCTCATGGGGAAAATGATCGGTGCCTGGCTCCCTTGAGGCCTGGCTCTGTCTCCTGGGATTGGATGTGAGGGTCTGATCCTGACTCTGACAAGGGCAGAGAAACACTTGGCCAGGCAATTGGGAGACATGCTGGCAGCAAAGGGCACAGGGCCACGCCTGCAGTTCCTGGTGTGCATACAGTCGACATCTGTCAGATTGATTTTATGGCGACTTTTTCTTTTTCTTTTTTTGCAGTGTTGTCTTAGTTTCTGGTGTACAGCAAAGTGATTCAGTTTCAGTTCAGTTCAGTTGCTCAGTCGTGTCCGACTCTTTGCAACCCCATGGACTGCAGCATGCCAGGCCTCCCTGTCCATCACCAACTCCCAGAGCTTGCTCAAACTCAAGTCCACTGAATCAGTGATGCCACCCAACCATCTCATCCTCTGTATCCCCTTCTCCTCCTGACTTCAATCTTTGCCAGCATGAGAGTCTTTTCAAATGAATCAGTTCTTCGCATCAGGTGGCCAAAGTTTTGGAGTTTCAGCTTCAGCATCAGTCCTTCCAATGAATATTCGGAATTGATTTCCTTTAGGATTGACTAGTTTGATCTCCTTGCAGTCCAAGGGACTCTCAAGGGTCTTCTCCAACACCACAGTTCAAAAGGATCTATTCTTTGGTGCTCAGCTTTCTTTATAGTCAAATTCTCACATCTATACATAATTACTGGAAAAACCATAGCTTTGACTAGACGGACCTCGGTCAGCAAAGTAATGTCTCTGCTTTTTAGTACGTTGTCTAGGTTGGTCATAGCTTTTCTTCCAAGGAGCAAGCGTCTTTTTCTTTCATGGCTGCAGTCACCATCTGCAGTGATTTTGGAGCCCAAGAAAATAAAATCTCTCGCTGTTTCCACTGTTTCCCAATCTATTTGCCACGAATTGATGGAACTGGATGCTGTGATCTTAGTTTTCTGAATGCTGAGTTTTAAGCTAGTTTTTTCACTCTCCTCTTTCACCTTCATCAAGAGGCTGTTTTGTTCCTTTTCACTTTCTGCCAGAAGTGTGTCCTCTGTGTATATGAGGTTATCGATATTTCTCCTGGAAATCTTGATTCCAGCTTGTGCTTTATCCAGCCCAGCATTTCACATGATATACTTGCATAGAAGTTAAATATGCAGGATGACAGTATACAGCCTTGACGTACTCCTTTCCAAATTTGGAATCAGCCTGTTGTTCCATGTCTGGTTCTAACTGTTGCTTTGTGACCTGCATACATATTTCTCAGGAGGCAGATTGGGTGGCCTGGTATTCCCATCTCTTGAAGAATTTTCCACAGTTTGTTGTGATCTACACAGTCAAAAGCTTTGGCGTAATGAATCAAGCAGAAGTAGATGGTTTTCTGGAACTTTCTTGCTTTTTCTATGATCCAGTGGATGTTGGCAATTTGATCTCTGGTTCCTCTGGCTTTTCTAAATCCAGCTTGAACATCTGGCAATTCATGGTTCACGTACTGTTGAAGCCTGACTTGGAGAATTTTGAGCATTACTTTGTGAGCATTTGAGATGTGTGCAATTGTGCAGTAGTTTGAAAATTTTGGGGCATTACCTTTTTCTGAGATTGGAATGAAAAGTGACCTTGAAACTGACTTTTCCAGTCCAGTGACCACTGCTGAGTTTTCCAAATGTGCTGGCATATTGAGTGCAGCACTTTCACAGGATTTGAAAGTGCAGCACTTTTCACAGGATCTTTTAGGATTTGAAAAAGCTCAACTGGAATTCCATCACCTCCACTAGCTTTGTTCATAGTGATGCTTCCTAAGGCCCACTTGACTTCACATTCCAGGATGTTTGGCTCTAGGTGAGTGATCACACCATCGTGATTATCTGGATGATGAAGATCTTTTTTGTATAGCACAGGAATACAATTTACATATAGATGCTGCTGCTGCTGCGTCACTTCAGTTGTGTCCGACTCTGTGTGACCCCATAGATGGCAGCCCACCAAGCTCCCCTGTCCCTGGGATTCTCCAGGCAAGAACACTGGAGTGGGTTGCCATTTCCTTCTCCAGTGCATGAAAGTAAAAAGTGAAAGTGAAGTCATTCAGTCGTGTCCGACTTTTTGCGACCCCATGGACTGTAGCCCAGCAGGCTCCTCAGTCCATGGAATTTTCCAGGCAAGAGACTGGAGTGGGGTGCCATTGCCTTCTTCAACATATAGATGCAGTTTATAAATATATATATGTTTCCCAGGTGGTGCTAGTAGTAAAGAATCCACCTGCATGCAAGTCAGGAGATGTGAGAGATGCAGGTTTGATCCCTGGCTCGGAAAGACCCCTGGAGGGGGGGATGGCAACCCACTCCAGTGTTCTTGCCTGGAGAATCCCACGGACAAAGGAGCCTGGCAGACTACAGTCCACAGAATCACAAAGAATTGGACATGACGGAGATCCAGCCAGTCCATTCTGAAGACCATCCCTGGGATTTCTTTGGAAGGAATGACGCTAAAGCTGAAACTCCAGTACTTTGGCCACCTCACGCGAAGAGTTGACTCATTGGAAAAGACTCTGATGCTGAGAGGGATTGAGGGCAGGAGGAGAAGGGGACGACAGAGGATGAGGTGGCTGGATGGCATCACCGACTCGATGGACGTGAGTCTGAGTGAACCCCGGGAGTTGGTGATGGACAGGGAGGCCTGGCGTGCTGCGATTCATGGGGTCGCAAAGAGTCAGACAGGACTGAGCGACTGAACTGAACTGAGCTGAAATGACTTAGCACAGCACAGCACATATACGTGTGTGTGTGTGTGTAATGTATATATGTAACATATATGTTATATATATAACACATATACTCTTTTCAGATTATTTTTCCATTCTAGGTTATTACAAGATATTGAATATAATTCCCTGTGCCATCCAGTCTTTGTTGTTTACTTTATATATAGCAGTATATATCTGTTAATCTTAACCTCCTAATTTATCATCCCCTCCCCCCAACTTTATGGTGACTTTAAATTACAATTCTAACTGCATTTTTATTTGGCTAAGTTGCATATGTACCAGAGTCATCTGCTTTCCCCGTAAAAATACTGGATAAACATTGATGCAGAATCCAGGAGGTCAAACAGTTTCACGTGCCAGGATCATCATATAGGCAACACTCCAGCTGGCCCAACCCAAGTCTGAGCTGTTGGGATGTTCTTCTTAATTATGCCATCTGTGGTTGGGATGCCAGCCCTCCACCGGAGGGAGCAGAGGCTGCAGGGAAGCCTTGCCTCTGGGGAGGCTGACTGGCGAGTCTGGGCGGCCCTCATCAGCCCCAGTCTGGTGCAGGCCCTTGCCTCCCTGCTGCGGGGCAGCGCCTTCTCCAGGAGAGCTTTGTTGTTCAGTCACTAAGGCTGCCTGCCTCTTTGTGACCCCGTGGACTGCAGCATGCCAGGAGAGCTTTACCCAGAGCAGCTAAAGAGAAAGTGACTTCCTTTGCGCAAAGGGACTAAAACAGAATAAGGTTTCCTGACAGTGCCTAGATGCCGTTTTATAGTCTTCCAGTTTAGCAAAATCCCAGGCTCCTGAGCTGCCATCGTATGCCTCTTATCCTGCTGTCTCCTCCTTCTCATGTGAATTATGTGCACGACGGTTCATTTGGGGACACTTGGAGAATACAGTCCCATGCTGGATATCTATGAGGAGACTGCCTCTGCCCTGCTCATCCCAGAAGGGCATTTCTGTTTTAGGGCCAGTCTGGTGTGGGCTGGGCGATCAAATGAAAGAGACATTATCTTTTCTTCCTCTTCATAGTCACTGGCTCCTGGGGCAGATAAACCTCAGGACAGACACACAGGGAACTGGGTTGTTGTTGAAAACAGGCAAGGACTAGGGCAGGCTGTTTAATAGCTGTGGGTTTTTCTTCCCATTTGGTGAAGCTGGAAGCCTGGTTTAATCACAGTGGGGGAAGGTCAGAAGAGATCGGATGGAGACTCAAGCTCATATGTAACTGTTAACAAAGATGACCACATTTGTGTCCACAACAACATCTTTCTTTCTTTGATGCTTCTTCCGCCTTGAGAGCACTGTCACAGGACACCGAGTCCCTTCTAGCAACTTTGTTGGTAGGCCGCACACGTTGGCATTTACAGATGAGGGAAATAAGTTTTTCTCAGTGTCACACCATTGATCATTATGTAACTGGCCAGAATTTATATAACACGTTGAGATAGTGGGCTAATTTTTTAGCCCAATGTGATCACAGCAGAAAAGCTTGTTGTCTGAGTCAACAGGGTTCATTGAGAGATGGGTGATCTCACAGCTGACACTCCCTTCAAGCTACACACAGCCCTAGGACCTTCCCCTTGGCTTCGATGGCTTGGCTCTTGGGGTGTTTGGCCCCAGCCAGGCTTATCCCAGCCCCTCAGAAATCCTGTCCCACTAGGATGCTGGTGGGATCCAGGAGTGCATCCCTACCACTAGGGACGCTTGGTACCATCTCTCCACCTTTGCCATCTCCTCCTCCCCAGTCTTAGGGAATCCACTCTCTCCCTAGGGAGCTTGATTCATTTGCTTCAACTCCAAGCATTCCCTCTCTCTTTTCTCTCCTTTTAAGGGTTAGAAGAGCTTCTCCTCCTGCCCCCAGGCCCTTCTCCACCACAATGAAATAAGACAGACATCGATACTTTATTACAGTATTCTCCCATCATGAGTAAAGGTTTTTCAGTTCAGTTCAGTTCAGTCGTTCAGTCGTGTCCGACTCTTTGTGACCCCATGAATTGCAGCACACCAGGCCTCCCTGCCCATCACCAACTCCCGGAGTTCACCCAAACTCATGTCCATCGAGTCAGTGATGCCATTCAGCCATCTCATCCTCTGTCATCCCCTTCTCCTCCTGCCCTCAATCCCTCCCAGCATCAGAGTCTTTTCCAATGAGTCAACTCTTCGCGTGAGGTGGCCAAAGTACTGGAGTTTCAGCTTTAGCATCAGTCCTTCCAATGAACACCCAGGATTGATCTCCTTTAGAATGGACAGGTTGGATCTCCTTGCAGTCCAAGGGACTCTCAAGAGTCTTCTCCAACACCACAGTTCAAAGGCATCAATTGTTCGGTGCTCAGCTTTCTTCAGTTGCAAATCACTTGTGGGCTAAAGCAGCTAATGAATGGATATATGAATGAATGAGATAATGCTTAAGTAGAAAGAAAATAAAATTCCTGGGGTAAACAGGTGGTGGATGAAAGTTTAGAGCTGAGCTGAGTGTGGCCATATAGGAGAGAAGAAGTAGCTGCTTTGCTGGACAGAGCGGTGTCCAGGGACAGAAACCTGCTAGAAGGTTCTTGCACCAGCCTTGGGAGAATGTGCTGGGGCCCATTCTCCAGTAGGGGACGTAGACCAGTAGGGGGCAATAGAAATTAAAAAAGGGAAAGCAAATACAAGTGGCTGTGAAGAAGAAATGGCAAAATTTGGAAACAGTGGGGTGAGAAATGGATGAGACAGAGAAGCCAGAGATGGCTATTGTTAGCAGAAATTGGACATTTAGGAGATAAAGTTTACAGGTGCTGGGAGGAGACTGAGCTTTTGGCACCAGGTGGTTGCAAACTATCTGGATGGAAGCATCTGCCAGGAACTGGAAATTGAGGACTAGAATCTGTACAGGGAGTCAGGATAGGTGGTCCTCACCAGACACCACATCCATCCTCTTAGAGACCATGGAAGAAGCTGGGGAGCGGAGGGGAAGGTGGGGTAGGGGTGTGAACCCTTTGAGGTCTTCACTGACAAGTGTCTGAGCTTTGCTAGTATGCTCTGAGAACTTCACCTGATCCTGGCCTCTGCGAGCATCAGGGCAGGATGGAGTGGCAGGAGGCTGTGTTGCCATTGTACTCTCATGACCAGCCCATATTCTGCAGTTTATGATGGTGACACACAAAGGCTGCAGCCCTGGGGGATGAGAAAGCTGGGTCCCAGCAGGAGGGGAATAAAATGAACATTTACCCAGAGCTTGGCTCGCGTCAGGCCTGGCCTTAATCCACTCAGTGGTGACTAAGTAACCTTTTAGGTGGGCTTGTGAAGAACCCACCCAGGTGGTGACTGTCACCTCTTTCTTTTGTCCCATCGTTTCCTGTTCCTGGAGGGCTGACTTCTAGCTTCCTCGTGTGGTTAGGTTTTACTCATCCTTTCAAGTTTCCTGGATTCTGCCTTATGACGAAACCTTCTATGAGCCCCCGTGGTTGGAGTGAATTGCAGTCTTTTCAGCACTCTCACAAGACCTATATCGAGACCACTTGTTAGTACTTATGACTCTGTAAAGCAAGGCGTAATGAGACACAGGAATTCAATAGACTGGGGCCTGTGTGAAGCAGTTCCTCTGTTTGTTGTATGAAAGAATGAGACTGGCACCATTGAACAGCTCGTCTTATTAAGGAAACAATATTTTCCATTGAAGGGGATGACTCAGGATGGTGGGAGGACAGTCAGTGCTCCCCTCAGTGTTCCTGTAGTTGGCTCAGGAGATCCAGGGACAGTCTTTGTAGAAGAGTGAGATAAGCAGGGTTGGGAAGGGACAGCTAGTCCAAACAGCCCACATGGAAAATAAGCATTATGCTCACTTGGTGATCATTCAGCCCCTGCCTCAGTGTACCCAATGCTGGTGAAAGCAAGGGCGGGCTGCTCATCAGGAGGAGTCACCACTTTGCTCTTGCCACTGATTACTCATTCCGTACCAGACAAGATGGGTTAAATGATGCTATGGTAAGAAACAGCTCCCAAATCTCAGTAGCATAGAATGCGGTGCAGTGGTTAAGCCTGCAGGTGGATTGGAATCCTGATCAGGGAACTAAGATCCTGCATGCTGCATGGCTTGGCCAAACAAACAAACCAAACAACCATAAAAAAAAACAAAACACCCAACAACAACAAAAACACAAACCAAACCAAACCCTCCAAACCGCATTTCTTCCCTGTTCATGCTGGGTGTCCGTCCCCGGCTGCCCCAGCACCTCTCTCCTCACTTATGGCTTCAGGATGATGGAGGACCCTCCACACTAAGTGTGCTTTGCTGTGTCATAGGGGAGAGAAAGAGACCTGGTAGAGCTTTGTCTTGGCTGGTAAATCCTCCAGCTGATTCTGCTCACAGCCCTTTGGCCCCACCCAGTGACATC
>SJXQ01001004.1:59259-94091 GCA_006408695.1 Aepyceros melampus
GCAGCAGTAACGCCCACTGGGCAGGCCCAGAGCATGTGGCCTGGCGGAGGTTCACTGGGTCCAGGAGGAACAGTCCCCGCCACAGAACAGGGACCTCCTGGGGAAGAGAGAAAAGCAATGCGTGGACATAAAGGGCACCCTTGCTGTCCCACCTGCAAGGGTGCTGCTCAGTGTTAGGCAGAGGCAGCCAGGAGAAGCCACCCCAAGAGCAGCACGGATTCTCAGCTTTTATCCCCTGTGGACCCAGGTGGCCTCCATTAAGCAGTTTTCCTCGGTGTGATGACAGTGACGAATCCTCCCTGCTCAGAAGGTTGCAGCTTCCACTATAAATCAAGCTCCGAAGAGAGAAGCAGTGATGGTGATGAATGGGGGACCTGTAATCAGTCGGAGATTTGTCACTGGAGCTGCAGACGGGGATGATCCAGGCCCGTGGTGGCTGTCTCTTAACATGTTAATTACCTCGGCCTAAGTGTCTGAAATTGATGATTAAAAAATGAAGAGATGTAAGTAGTAGAGGTCACAGCCACTGCCTCCTGGAGCTGGCAGGCTGAGAACTGGAGAAGGGAGGAGGGGGATTTTCTCTTTAAGCAGGAGGAGGTGCCTTGGCTGGGCCCAGATGGGGTTGGTAAAGATGGCTGCAGGATCCTGGGAGGAGAAATGATGGGACATACCCCCTCCTACCAGGTGGTCCAGGCTCGTAGGGGCTGGCTGTGCGCAGTTCCCCCACTGAGGTCACTGCTGGCTCTTGTATGCTGATTCTAGGATTACACCTAGAGAATTGTAAGATGTGGGTCAATGCAGTTCATTCTTCACTGGACTTGAGAAGAAAGAAGATGCCACTTAGTTACAAAATGGATTTCTTCCATGTGCGCCTCTGCATGCATTTATTTCAAATGAGTGTCCCTCACTGTATCTGTCATCTGGGGCAGTTGGCTGATCTGACTAAAGTGAGAGACGAAAGAGACCGAGGTCGTGCTCTTTCCCCCAGATGGGACAGTTAGAGGCAGTTTGTTTCCCATCCAAGGAATTTTGGTTTGTGGCCACTGGCTGCATCCCTGATGCCAGCCGGCCACGCTCCAGCCATGAGCACATGGTCAGTTCAATTGATTTTGTCAAATACTTGCTAAGTCTCTACTAAGTGCAAAAAAGCACTTTGCAGATGGAGATGAGGAAAAAATAGAAAACAGAGTTTGGCCAGGACAGTTTATAGACTTGTGGAGTAGACCCTAGAAAAGATCTAGGTGTGTTGAGAGGCGGGAGGAAGGTTATGACTCCATCATGAACACGGAGAATCCCCCTGGGTGAGGGTCAGAAGGCATCCTGTGGGGCTGAGACCTTTAGGCTGGGGGGCGGTGTGTGGGATGGGCAGAGCTTCCATTAGAAAGTGGTGTTTGAGACCAGGTCTTGAAGGATGGTTAGAATATGCTAGCTGGACCAAAGCATTCATCATGGTCTAAACAACGCACAGACTAACCACCTCCCAACCCCGATATAGAGGTATACATTCCTTAGCTACCCATTCATTAAGTATTTATTCCTCTATGAGTGAGAAAGATGGTACATTTATATCTCTGCTTTAGGGTTTCCTTGCTACTTGCCTGGGTACCAGATTTCTCTTTTATAGTCACTTTGATTTCTGTTTCAACTTTACTCTCTGTTAAGATGGAACCACCCTTAGGAGGGGGTGGTTCATAGTCGTTGAGCTCTTTTTACCATTTACACCAGTGTGGGTGGATTGGGGTTGGGAGGTTTAGTCTTCCTGCTGGTCACCTTCTACCGTCTGACCCTTCTTGATCTGGACCAGACTCTTTTCCCTCTGGAGGTTAAAGTTTCCCTCTTTTATCATTACATGTCATTCCTCTCAGGTTCCTCTGGATCCATCCACCATCGAGCAAAATGCCGTTTCCCCAGCTCTCCTTTATTTGAACTAAACAGTTGGATACAACCCAAGTGACTTAGGATGCCTGCACACATATTAATATTTGCTTTAGGTCTATGCGTCTCTATGTGCATGCATAGCGGCTAGGAAAACAGGAGCAGCACATTGTTGAATCACTGAAAACCCTATCAGTGTTTCTTCCAGTGCCTCCCGCCCAGGGTCAGACATCACAGGGGCTGGATGGCCTCTTCTGCTTCTCCCAGGGGGTCATCCATGGGTGACCCTCTGAAGCAAGTGCCCTGTTCTGGTCTGTAGTGTGCTGAGGGCCTCTGTCCATTTAGGGTTGGGTATAAAGCATGGCTCTGGTCACATAAAGAGGAGAACTTATCAGAAATGGCCGGGGGCAGTGACTCTGTGATGCTATGCGGGGGTAGGGGCTGTATGTCATCAGCATGTTGGAGGCAGGATCCAGGCAGCTGCTGTAGAGGCTGGAGTGACTTCTCCTCCCTCTCACTCAGGCCTGTGTCTCTGCTTCCTCTTCAGCTGGTGCTACCAGAATACTCCATCCACAGCCTCTTCTGCATCATGTTCCTGTGTGCACAGGAGTGGCTCACCCTGGGGCTGAATGTCCCTCTGCTCTTCTATCACTTCTGGAGGTAAGTCTGCTTGGGACTGCTCCGTCCTTCCCTTTCCTGCTCGGGCAGCCTGCCCTGTAGAGATGACATCCCCCACATGGACCAGCCAGCTAGTGCCTTCCTCTTGCCCCTTCCTGGGTGACCCTTACCCCAAAGCCTTCTCTGCAAGCTGCTCTCAGATAGCAGTCCAGTAAGTCCAGTAAGGGAAGGTCCTTCCTATAGATTCCACTAACCACAGCCTCAGCCCTCACGATCAGTGTTAAAGGCAGCTATAGCATTCTTCACAGTAGCCACAGAGTAGACAAAACCGAGGCTTCCCTGGTGGCTCAGCAATCTAGAATCTGCCTGCCAGTGCTGGAGACATAAGAAGTGTGGGTTTAAAAAAAAAAGAGAAGTGTGGGTTTGATCGGGAAGATCCCCTGGAGAAGGAAATGGCAACTCACTCGGTTTTCTTGCCTGGAAGACCCCATGGACAGGGGAGTCTGGCTGGCTACAGTCCATGGAGTTGCAAAGAGTTAGACACAACTTAGTGACTAAACAACAACAACAACAAGACACAACCCAAGTGTCCATCAGAAGATGAATGAAGAAACTAAATGTGATATATCCTTACATTGGAGTGTTACTGAGCAATAAAACCCAATAAAGTACTGATACATGCAACACCATGGACAAAGCCTGAAAATATTACGAGTGAAAGAAGTGAAGTGAAAGTCGCTCCGTCACGTCTGACTCTTTGCAACCTCATTGGAATTCTCCAGGCCAGAATACTCTTTTTGACCTCATGGAATTCTCCAGGAGTGGGTACCCTTTCCCCTCTCCTAGGGATCTTCCTAACTCAGGGATTGAACCCAGGTCTTCCACATTGCAGGCGGATTCTTTACCAGCTGAGCCACAGGGAAAGAAGCCAATCACAAAAAGCCATTTATAAGAAATGTCCGAAATAGGCAGATCTATAGAGATGGAAAGTAGAGTGGTGATTGCCAGGGGCTGGAAGGGAGTGGGAGTGAGGAGTGACTGCTGATGGGTACACTGCTTTCTTTTGAAATTGATAAAAATGTTCTGAAATTAGATACTGGTGATGTTGTACAATGCTGTGAGTATATTAAAAACCACTGAACTGTATACTTTTAAAAGGTGAATTTTTTGGCATATGAATTATATATTAATAAAAATAACCCACCTACCAGATGGGCTGCATTTTCTGGGACAGTTCTGATTTTAAATGATCTATTCGCTGCTAAGACCATACATCAGATCATATGATTTGGGCTTTTTATAAAAGAGAATCACCATATGGGTATAGAAGGTGGGTTGGGGGTGGGGGAAGCATATACCAAAGTTGTAAAAGATGCAATTGTACAGATAAATGAGCCACACTTTTGGTGCCCCACAAACATTTAATCATTGTCATTATACCATACAGTATAGCCTGTATTTAGTCACGTCTAGAACATTCACTCCTTCATTTAGCAAACATATGGAAGACATACTATAGGCCAGACATTGTGGGGGATTCCAAGATGAATGTAAAATATAATATTACCTTCAAGGAATATTATATTTCTCCACCCAGTGGTGGAGGGAAATATATTCTTACCAGGTGTATGAGGAGCCTGGGTAGAATGTAGAGGAATTGGAGGGGCAGCACTGGGGAATCTGGAAAAGCACATTTGAGGTTAAGGGACTAGACTGTGCAAAGGCTCAGAGGTAAGAGAGCTCCTGGTGTTCTGGGGAGCAGCGGTTGTTCAGTGTGGTTGGCTGTGGGGTTCTGAGATGAAAGGGAGCAGAGATGGGGTTGACAGCTGGGGATCAGGTGTGGAGGGTCTGAAATGACTTGGTAGGAAGTTGGAAATGTTTCTTCTGTAGGGAATGGCTCACTCTCAGGAGCTTACCAGGAGGAAAATGACATTGCCGGATCCAATTTTTAGGATGGTGACCCTGAGAGCAGTGGGAAGGCTGGGTAGGAGGGTGAAATGTTAAGGACGAAATCTAATTAGGAGGTTCTGGTGAAATTCCAGGTGGAAAGAAGGAAGGCTTGTCCCAGGTAATGGAAGTTGGGATGGAGAGAAAAGAGGAGGAGAGGTCTGGAGAGGTAAACGGGACATAATTTGGCCAATAATCGGAAACAGGAGATGAGGAAGAGGGGGCATGTCAAGGCTGTGTGGCTAGGAGGTGACCAAGAGCAGGATGCAGGTTTAGGGAGGAATGAAGATGATTCAGTTACATACGAAAGTCCTTTCATGTAAAGGTAACCTACTAAAATCTGAATTTAAAGAGAAGTCAAATGGAAACATTATGATGTTGAAATGGATTGCGTACCCACTCAGAGACTTTCCATGTCTGCCTCCTCCAATATCCACAACAGAAGCGTGGGTGGTACACACAGGTCACAAAGACTAACCAAGGTTAAGTCACAGCCCAGCATCACTCGGCTGGGACATGGCAGGGCCATTTCTGCAGGGAACACAGGTCATGTCCTTGTCACCTGAGGGCTGCTTCTTCTCCCTCTAAAAGTCATTTGTCCCAAAGTTCTTCAAACAATGCATTGTTAATCCAGGGTATCAAAAATGTGGCTTATTTACCAAAGTTTGGTAGTGCATTGATTCTTAGGGCTATCACCCCTCCAAAAGGGAGGGAGGGAGAGCCAGCCATGCCGTTACACTTGGAACGTTTCCGTGTATAAGGGAGTGACTGCAATTTTCTTGCCAGTAGGAAGTTAGCCTTATGTTTTTGAATCCTTGACAGATCTAGCCTAGTTCTGGCAGTTTGTAAGTACCCAGAAAATGAAAGAAAAAGGATTGAGGAGGGGAAGTGTCCTTTACAAATCAGAGTCCTTGAACCTTGTCTCTTTCCTTTCTGCCCACCTCTCCTCTCCAAAGGTCCAGCCCAGTGATGTTTCTAAAACAGTTAAAGGCCCCTCTGCCTTAGCTCTGATTGCTTAATTGCAAGTAGAATGGCAGTAATTTTGTTCAGCATCTGTTCCTTGAGGTTATTTGGACCCATCACTTCACACAGTTTTCACAACAGCCCTTTGGAGTAGGCAGTTTCAGCCCCATTTTACAGATGTGGAAGTTGGGTTCAGAGAGGTTAATGGCTGACCCGAAGAAGCTCAGTCCCTGAGCCACTCAGCCACCCTGCCACCCTTGCCTCCACTTAATGATGTCACCTGGGAACAAGGCCACAGCAAAAGCAAATAGGTTTTGAAATGTGCTCCCAGAAAGAGGAGCGGTGAGTGGCCTGGAGGGCTGTGAGCTGGCAGATGTCATTGAATCTGGCTTGTGATTTCCTCTCGGCACAGCGTAGATGACAGATAATGTCAGCGCAGTCCTCTGAAGGGGATGAAGAGGGAACTGAAATACCAGCTCCGGGAGTTGCTGCGTTACAGGGATGCTCTTCAAAGCCGGTGTGATTAAGCCCGTCACACCCCTCGCCTGGTCCTCCGTTTCCCTCGAGGACCACGGCGGGACCCAGAGCCTCACAGGAGCCATTAATTTGCACCCGGCTTCCTGATTCCCTCACCAGACTGACAAAAAAGCAGCTGCAGAGCGATTTCAGCTGCACTTTGTTCTCTGGCTTTGAATGAGGTGCTTGGTGGCTGAGACCTTGGGGGCAGTGCTTTGTAAGGGCCAGACAGATGGACAGCCTGAGGGGCAGGACTCACCTCCTGCCTGACCACTTCCCGAGGTCTCACCCAGCACAGCAGGAGTCTCTTGCCTCCTGTGAGCACAGCTGGTTCAGGCTGCGCCAAGGCGATGTTTTGAAGCTGACACCAGGTCTGCGTTTGCCCCCTCCTCCCAGTGCTCTCTGGGTTGACCCCATTTCCCTCTGGAGCAGCTCTCTCCCTGCAGTGGGCAATGTTCTTTTCATTGTTCTCGTCCTTCTTTCAAGGAGAAAATTACCTGTAAACTCCTCCACACTCAAGTGGGAATGTGATGTCCCTTCCAGAGTACCCGGGATTTTAAAAGAGGGTCTGGAGAAGGATAATCCAAAATGAATTAATGTTTAATCCAAAGTAATGAATGTTTATGGTAGAATTGTGGTGCAGCAACACTGGGAGGCAGAGACGCAACTGACGTCCACACACACCTGTGCCCCTAGTGATGCCCTGATCTGTACACATAGCAGACCCCCACCACCACCTGCCCACAACACAGACCACCCCTCACCCACCCATATCCCTGGAGATAGGAGGCTCTTCCTGGTACCTCCCAGGTGACACGGTTTCCTTCTACCGGAGCACCTGCTTGTGGGGCGAATGTGACGCTGGTGGATCCGCGTATCCGGGTGTTACCACCTGCTGGAGGACAGTGGCTGAGCCCCTGTTTAGTGATTCCTGGGCTGTATTTTGGGCAGTGATTCTGGCAGAATGCAGATGACTGCTTGGCAGCGCTTCCTCAGAGGAAAGCCAGGCATCAGGAAGGCTCAGCCTGGATGACTTCCCATGTCCCTCCCAGGCCTCAGAGCCAGTGACGGCGTGTCTGCTCTCCCTGCAGGTATTTCCACTGTCCGGCAGACAGCTCCGAGCTCGCCTATGACCCACCGGCGGTCATGAACGCAGACACCTTGAGCTACTGTCAGAAGGAGGCGTGGTGTAAGCTGGCCTTCTATCTCCTCTCCTCCTTCTACTACCTTTACTGTGAGTTTCTGCTCCTCTTGGTGGATTTGACTCCTGTAGCAAGCGAAGGGGATATCAGGCCTTTGAGCACTGGAGTCCTGGCCTTTCAGGGACGGTTGGAGCCATCTAACGGTTTCTGTATGAAGCAGAGGAAGGGGCACAAGGTCCTACGTTGCCAGCTGTGCAGCCTTTGAGCTACCCAGTGAAAACACATTCTGCCAACCTCTCTTAGGAGACTGTTGGTAAAGTGCACTTGGTTACTCCTCCGCAGGGCTCCCTGCCCCCAGCAGCTCCACAGCTCAGACAGTCAGGTCACCAGTGGCTGCGGATGCATAGCCTTATCGCCCCTTGCCCCCTCGTTTCATGTGAAAGCATTCTTGGGGACCATAACAGAGACCCCCTGGGGCAGTCACACTTCACAAATGGGCATTTTGGGTCCTTAAATGCTTATACTCACAATTCTCCCAATATTATGCAACACCACTCTAATTAAATAAAACATGCTGACTTTGTAATTCTGTTTCGAGAGTCTCCCCTCTTTTCGCTTCACTTCTGAGTAGAACATCCTAATGAAGTGGATAGCTATAAACAGACTGTCTTGTGGTTTGACATCCCAGGAAGTGCCTTTTCTGAAAATGTCTCCTCCTCCTTCCTGTTCCTTTTTGGGCTCATCCCTGAGGTGTCTCACCTGTCACTTTGCTCTCCTGCCCCTATCTGTGCCAGGCCACAATATTTCCAGGTACCCAGCACCATCCTCAAAGTGGTCTGGTCGGCAGTAGCTGGGCAAGGAAGAGGGGCCTGCCTTGGAGTTTGGGTTAGGCTGGGGCAGGCGGAAAGCAGCTGCATTTACCCAGTATTTAAACAACCCAATCAAAAAGTGGGCAGAAGACCCAAACAGACATTTCTCCAAAGAAAACATACAGATGGCTAATAAACACACAAAAAGATGCTCAGCATCACTCATTATTAGAGAAATGCAAATCAAAACTATGATGGGATGTCACCTCACACTGGTCAGAATGGCCATCACTGAAAATCTACAAAAATAAATGGTGCAGAAGGTGTGGAGAAAAGGGAACCCTCTTGCACTGTTGGTGGGAATGTAAATTGATAAACCCACTATGGAGAACAGCATGGAAATTCCTTAAAAAACTAGCAATAAAACTATCAAATGACCCAACAATCCCACTATTGCACATATATACCCTGAGGAAACCATAACTGAAAGAGGCGCATGTACCCCAGTGTTCATTGTAGCACTATTTACAGTAGCCAGGACATGGAAGCAACCTAGACGTCCATCAACAGATGAATGGATAAAGAAGTTGTGGTATATATATATACAACGGAATATTACTCAGCCATGAAAAGGAATGCATTTGAGTCAGCTCTGATGAGGTGAACGAACCTGGAGCCTACTATACCATGTGAAGTAGATCAGAAAGAGAAAAACAAATATTGTATATGAATGCATATATGTGGAATTTAGAAAGATGGTTCACATTTGCAGGGCGGCAGTGGGGACACAGACATAGAATAGACTTGTGGACACAATGAGGGAAGGAGAGGGAGAGACGAAAGAGCAAAATTGAAACACGTACATTATCATATATAAAATAGAAAGCCAGTGGGAATTTGCTATATGGCACATGGGGTTCAAACCCAGTGCTCTCTGACAACTTCAAGGGGTAGAATGGGGTAGGAGGGGAGTTCAAAGGGGAGGGGACATATGTATACCTATGACTGATTCATTCATGTTGATATACAGCAGAAACTAACGCAACATTGTAAAGCAATTATCCTCCAATTAAAATTTTAAAAAAGCCAAGCCATGCTCGAGCTAAGAGCTTGATGTGTATTGCCTAGTGTATGAGCAAAATGTTATCATTGCCCTCATGCTGACAATGAGGAAACTTGAGTCTGAGACATTAGATCATTTTCCCATGGTCACAGCTCGTAGTGACAAAGCTGGAAGTCCCTCTCAAGTTGAGTCCCAAAGACCGAGCTCTTAACTGGTGGCTCTTAGAAAATCTTTGTTGTTGTTGTTTAGTTGCTTACTTGTGTTCACTCTTTGCGACCCCATGGACTGCAGCATGCCAGGCTTCCCTGTCCTTCACCATCTCCTGGAGTTTGCTCATACTCATGTCCATTGAGTCAGTGATACCATCCAACCATCTCATCCTCTGTCACCCTTTTATCCTCCTTCCCTCAATCTTTCCTAGCATTAGAGTCTTTATCAATGAATTGGTTCTTCCCATCAGGTGGCCAAAGCGTTGGAGCTTCAGCATCAGTCCTTCCAGTGAATATTCAGGGTTGATTTCCTTTAGGGAAACCTTTAGAAAAGTCTTTATCGAAATGTGGTCTTTGGACCTTCTGCCTTAGGATCAGGGGGTGAGGAGGGTATGCTTTTTAACAGAGCAGATTCTTGGTCTCAGATCTGCTTATTCAGAATTGCAGGGCTACGCGTCATCCTGGAGACGCTGCTTGGTCCACCTCCTCTCCTCTCTGCATTCCCAGGGTCCAGAAGACTCAGAAGCACTGCTTCTGTAACTTCTGGAATAACTCAGCCCTGGAGGTGATTCAGAATATTCTACCACATTCTCTCTCTCTTTTTTTTAACCACATTCTTGTTGGAGTCAAGGGTTGGTTCAGGCTCAGGGTGACACTTCTGTCCTCTTCCTGGATGGAATGTCCTGGTACATTGCCTATTTCAATTTGCTAGGAGCCTAAGGGTCTCTGAAGCCTTTCTGGAGCTTTCCAAGGTGCCCAGAAGATTGTCCCAAGTGTCTTAATGAAAGCTGGCTCAGACTTCTTTTTATCGTGGGAAACCTGCAGAAGGTGACTCAAGGTTTCATGAGCTTAGCGATTTGCTCACCTTGGGCTAACAGGGAGGTTAGGTTTCCTCACTGGAGTGTGCTCAGCTTCTTTGTGGGGCTATGGGCAGTCCCTGCTCCTGAGTCATAGGTGAGGGGCCTGTCCCCAGAGGCAGTGTTGTCCCTCTTCAAAGCCAGCAGAACAAGGAAAGAACTTTCCCCCGATCCTGCCCTGTTCACTGGGGATCCGCTTTAGTCTGGATGGCAGATCAAGCCCCTCATTTCAGTTTGGTTGCAGTAACTGCTGGAATCTAAGGTGCTGGAGGGAAGAAGGCATAGGAGTCCTCATGACTTTGCTCTCTGTCTGCTGAGCTGTGGGGGCAGTCCTGGGACTCCTGCCTGTTAGACGGCTGTGATCATCCTGTAACTGACCATGTTCCAGACATTCTGTCTGACTGTCTGTCCTTTAGTTCAGTTTGACTCTGCCTTTATGTTACAATGGTTAATGACTTTGTTTTCAAAACAAAAGGGGAAACAACTGCTTCTCCCGCCTCACTGTGATCCTGGGTGGCAATCAGGGTTCTGCCTTCTTTGTTGAATCTGACTTCTTGGTGCTCTTCAGAGCTCCTCACAAATCCTGTTTCTCGTACCTTAGGGGCTCCCAGCTCCTTAGATCCAGGGCTTGTGGTGAGCACAGGACTGTCAGCCCAGGCCACTCTCACAGGGACAGAAGGGGACCCACATGCACGGAGAGCTGCTTCTGAGTCGAGCACAATGATGGACTCGAGTGACAGCTACTGGGAACCCTGTAAAGGAGGGGGTTTGGATTTTACAGTTTGAGGTTCCCGATGGGTTCCTAACGACATCATGGAGATTAAGAAATGTGTCGAAGGTCCTAACTGACAGTTAGCAGTTGACCCCAGAGCCGGACTCTGCCCCTTATGCCACGTGAACCACCCCAGCATCCAGTGCCACCCCCTCCTCAGGTTGCCTTGTGGAGCGGGAGACCTTTGCAGGTTACATGGGATGGAGGTTGTGCACGTGTGCTAAGTCACTTCCGTCGTGTCTGATTCTTTGCAAGCCTATGGACCATAACCCACCAGGCCCCTCTGTCCATGGGATTCTCCAGGCAAGAATACTGGAGTGGGTTGCCATGTCCTCCTCCAGGAGGTCTTCCTAACCCAGGGGTCAAACCAGAGTCCCTTTCATCTCCTGCATTGGTAGGTGGATTCCTTACCACTAGCGCCACCCAGGAAACCCCAGGATAGGGGCTACTTAATATTAATACTTTTTTCCTCTTTGCCTTTCACTTTCCTTCTTTTCACAGCTATTTGTAAAGTCTCCTCAGACAGCCATTTTGCTTTTTTGCATTTCTTTTTCTTGGGGATGGTCTTGATCCCTGTCTCCTGTACAGTGTCACAAACCTCAGTCCATAGTGCATCAGACACTGTGTCTATCAGATCTAATCCCTTAAATCTATTTCTCACTTATACTGTATAACTGTAAGGGATTTTGTTTAGGTCATACCTGAATGGCCTAGTGGTTTTCTCCACTTTCTTCAATTTCAGTCTGAATTTGGCAATAAGTAGTTCATGATCTGAGCCACAGTCAGCTCCTGGTCTTGTTTTTGCTGACTGTATAGAGCTTCTCCACCTTTGGCTGCAAAGAATATAATCAATCTGATTTTGGTGTCGACCATTTGGTGATGTCCATGTGTAGAGTCTTCTCTTATGTTGTTGGAAGAGGGTGTTTGCTATGACCAGTGCGTTCTCTTGGCAGAACTCTATTAGCCTTTTCCCTGCTTCATTCTATACTCCAAGGCCGAATTTGCCTGTTACTCCAGGGTTTCTTGACTTCCTACTTTTGCATTCCAGTCCCCTATAATGAAAAGGACATCTTTTTTGAGTGTTAGTTCTAGAAGATCTTGTAGATTCTGGGCTCCAAAATCACTGCAGATAATAATTGCAGCCATGAAATTAAAAGACGCTCACTCCTTGGAAGGAAAGTTATGACCAAGCTAGAGAGCATATTGAAAAGCAGAGACATTACTTTGTCAACAAAAGTCCATCTAGTCAAGGCTATGGTTTTTCCAGTGGTCATGTATGGATGTGAGAGTTGAACTATAAAGAAAGCTGAGTGCTGAAGACTTGATGCTTTTGAACTGTGGTGTTGGAGAAGACTCTTGAGAGTCCCTTGGACTGCAAGGAGATCCAACAAGTTCATCCTAGAGGAAATCAGCCCTGAATATTCATTGGAAGGACTGATGCTGAAGCTGAAAGTCCAATACTTTGGCCACCTGATGCAAACAGCTGAGTCATTGAAAAGACCCTGATGCTGGGAAAGATTGAGGCCAGGAGAAGAAGAGGACAACAGAGGATGAGATGGTTGGATGGTATCACTGACTCAATGGACATGGGTTTAGGTGAACTCCAGGAGTTGGTAATGGACAGAGAGGCCTGGCATGCTGTGGTTCATGGGGTTGCAAAGAGTTGGACACAACTGAGTGACTGAACTGACTGAATATTAATACTAATGCTAATATTAAAATCAAAATCAATAGAAACTGGTTAGGCCAGTGTGGGTCCTGCCTGTTCAGCATAAAGGCCTTTTCAAATTAAGAGTGTAAACCAGAATGGTACTAACACCTAAGTAGCACCACCCTCCTAACCATTACTCTGGGTCGTGCCTGCCTCCCCTCCTGTTCATTTCTCTCACTCTGGGTATGTTATTTATGATGTACTTGATGCCAGAGACTTCGTCTGTTCCATTCACCTCTGTATCTGCAGTGCCCTGGTTGTGCCCAGCACATAGTAGGTGCTCACTCAATCCTTCTTGTCGCTACAGCCTAACTGCACCCTCCCTCAGTGCAGTGGATGGGGCTGCGTACCCCACCATTGTTTCCCAGCACTGAGAATAGGGACTGGCACTCAGGAGACACTCAGTAAATATTGAATGAACGCAGGAAGGAAAGTGAGTGAACAGGCACTGTGAGGCTCAGTGTTATAATGGAAGGAGCACTGGCTTTGGTATTGGGACGTGGCTCCTCGCCTTGCTCTGTGACCTTGAGTGATCCACTTTTCATCCTCGTATTTCCCCGTGTCAAATAAGACTGCTCTAGCTCCAGGCCTGACTGGTGAGGCTCTGTGAGCATGAAGTGTACCAGATTCTCAAAGGCAGAACTTGAGCTCCGCAGAAGGGCCTTGTTGGGGCTTTGCAGCTGGAAAAGGTTAGAAGCAAAATTCTTCAGTTTCATTGTCTTTGGTTTTGTCTCTTAGATTTTCCTTTCTTCTCTCTATACTGTAAAAGAGTTGTTTTTCTTTCTGCCAGAGAGAGTGTATATTTGGTACAGAACCTTCTTTCTTGTTGCAGAATTAGCTTGCAGCCCTTTCTAAAGGCACAGGGATGCGTGACACCCTCCTCCGTGGTGTTGGAACACCACCATAGGACACATGCTCTTAATGCATGTTTAATGCCTGGACTTTGTTAAAAACAAGAGGGCTGGGGAATTAACCAGCTACAAATTCATTTAGTTTGTGAGCCCAGAGGGCCTGTGTTCACACACACGTCCCTACAGTCATGATGGTGAGCTTCTCCCCAGCACTGACATATTAACCAGCATAATCTGGGAGCCCCTGGACATGGCCATCACATATGCATGTGGCAGCTGGTGGCATAAAGAATCCATGGCACCCCAGATCCCTGGGGATCTGCCCTGCAATTGCAGAAAAGAGGAATAGCAGCCATAATTATCATCCTGTTGAGAATAATGAGAGACGCTCAGAGCAGTCATATCTCTCATCCAAGGGGCACAGTGTGGCCTCGTAACAATGGTTACACGAGGTGGGAAGTAGAAGAGGGAAGAGTTTGGGGAGCAGATAAGTTGCTCTAGTGACAGGAGTGAGAAAGAAGCCAGGGGTCTGGCTTACAGAAGGTGCCTCTTTTAAGGGCCCTCTAAGTCCTTTGAGGGCTCCCACTAATGCCGTCTTTTTTCCTCTTCTTTTTGCATCCAGCATGATCTACACTTTAGTGAGCTCTTAACCCGAAGACCACGCACATCCACAGAGACTGAGATGGGAGAGGCCCGAGGCTGTGCAGTCCATCCTGCTGGTGACGGGAGCAGGGACCAGTGTGGGGATGTGACAGACAGAGATGGGCAGACACTCGGAACTGGGAGCCGGAGGCAGGCAGCAGCCAGCGGCCGAGCCAGCCTGCTGTACGTGTGCTGTCGCCCTGTGTACCAGTCTTCCGCGTTCGCACCCCACACTTGGCCTGTAGATCCCTCTGGGCAGCAGGGGCTCGTGGGGTGATGAAACACGAAACCTCTTCTGAACGAGAATGGCTGCTTCCTGAATCCCCTTTATTGAAGGCTCCCTGAAGTCCATGCTGCGTTCCTGGTCTGTGGGTGTGATGGCTGGAAGGCTGGAGGGTGCCCTCTGAGGAACTGGGTGACCCAGAGTCAAGGCTGCCTCTGTGGGACCGATTGAAGATCTCAAGGATGTCATAGGCTTACCTGAGACGCTCGCGTTTCTTCCAAGCCCTGGCCACGCCCTTCACTTCGATGGGCGGGGCCTGGAAGGTGTGCAGACTTGCCTTGGACTGTAAACAGCCTTGAGTCTGCAAAGGTGTCTATTTTTCTGCTCTGCTTTGTAAGAGCCCAGTGATGTTGGGAACTGAGTTTGGGGCGATATGTTGGTAAAGAATTATGGCCAAAATCAGGAGTGGGGGCTGGGAAGTGGGAAGGGGGGAATTGTAGGAAAAAATGATTTTTTAAAATACTGATGACATGTTCAAAGTGTTAATTCTTCGCCACCACAAACTGTACTGTTTTGTTGTCATCCCAAACCATCACAGGGCCATTGAAGGCGAGTCAATTAATCAACACTAGTCAAAACTACTAACTTTTAAGGCTTCCCAAACAGTCCTGAGGCCAGAAAGAGCTGGTGTGGCAGTTCTGTGCTGTGGGCATCTGGCTGCTGAGAAGTGAGACAACATAACTATAGCTTCATTGATGATGCTGTATCATTTGTGCTGTTTGGTTCAACACGAGGACATTAGTTCATTTAGAATTTTCCATTCGACATTCTCTCCTTCTTGGGTAGGAGTTGTACTCGGGGTTGTAAATAATGACAAGGCTGAGATTTTTATTATGTTTAAATTGGGCACCATGATTTTGACCTTATTCCTCCAACTTCCCTTCTTTTCTTGTGTTTGACATACACAGGCTATTTATACATGTACCAGCTTCCATCTGAAGTCTGTGACTCAGGTTTATGAATGGTGTTTGTGTAACATGTATTCTGTGTTTAAAACGCTGCGATTGCTTGAGTGTCTCGCCTACCTGGCTGTCTCATTTTAAACCCATTACAGGCTGGCTTCATCTCTATAAGATGGTAAACTGGTAGGTGGAGAAAGCAAAGTTTCAAAAAGACATGTTGCTTCTAAAAATTCTACAGAAAACAAAATGCAGATTTCTGCTTTGAGGTTGAAGGTATGAAACCAGAGGATTCAAGGCAATATTTTTGGGCTCAGGCTTCCCCTTGCCTGAGTAACTGTGGTTGGGGTGGAGACTTCCCTTTAGGGCTGGTTAGTATCATTTCTGATTCGATTCCTGAGATAACTGCCTACCTTCAACCAGAGAAACCAGTCCTGGGTTCCAGGCTGCAGACAGCAAATCTGACCCTACTGCCATCTTGCAAATGCAACTGAGAGCAGAGGATAAATGGTCCAGGAGCTGTTGTTTGTTTTTGTACTTTGCCTCTTTCCAAAACAATTTGAAATGACATAATAGCAGATACAAATGTGAAAAGACTGTTGAAATGTAAATAGCAACGTCCAACTTAAAAAGGAGGAGGACACAGTGATACGGGGGTTCCTGAGGGACTCGGTTTACTGGGATTGAGCATTAAATATGATATCGTTTCTCTTAACAGTAAATAATAGCAATTCACATTTTCATAGTGTTTTGCATTTTACAGACTGTTTTTACATCTCATTTGACTTTTCCTCACATTCCTATGAAGTTGACATGATTCTTTTTCCCATTTTCTAAGTGGGGAGACTGAGGTTCAGAGAAAGTAACTGTCTTACCTATAGTCACACAACAGTCCCAGACCTGCCTCTGACCCCAGGTTGTCTGACCTTAAACCCCATGTTCTTTTCATCACACCTGAGAGCTGGGAAAGTAGCTAGGATCCTATTAAAGTTTGATTAACATTAACTTTCTGAGAGAAGGAGAAGATTTTTAAAACAGAGTTATAGAGGAAGCACCTGATTTTCTTTTTTTTCATGGGCCAGCCTCAGACTTGCTTTATTGTGGGCAGTTCTTCTCTAAGGTGGTTGTCTAAAAGCTTTTGAAGGCTTCAAATGTCTCTTGGGCAGTTCTTATGTTTATGAAAGAGAAATATCCAATATTCCCTCCCCCCCGAGTTGTGACTGGGAAGAAATTCCAGTGGTTGTTGGGAGTTTGAGCCAATTTTTAATTCCTGGGAGAATTATGATAAGAATCAGAGTAAAGTACACAGTTGGTGGAGCCGTTTTGTGTACTGAGCTTTATGCAAGACCTCTCCCAACTCTCACAGTGATTTTACAAGGCAGATTGCATGTTCTCCCAGTTTACAGGTCAGGAAAACAGGGAGGCTCAGGGCAAATGACTCCTGGGTGAACAGCCAGACCAGAGCTTAAGGCTACGAATAAATGGCCAGATAATAGCAACAGCTTAGTAATTGAGGAGTTGGGCATTGTACTATAAATTTCATGTGCTTCTGTCTGATCTTCATGAGAAAACCATGATGTCGATATTATCTCTGCTTTATTGATGAAAAATGTCCAGAAGATGAATCACTTGCAGAGACCCAGAGCTATTTAATAGTAAAGGGTGTGTCTATAGCTACAGCTGGAATTGAAGCCCAGGTCTGCCTCTTCTCACATAGTTTTTCCTTCTTGAGTATCTTTGTCACTTGTCATTTATCCCACAGAAATGACTGAAAGGAGGAAGGAGGGTGAAGCGGGAGAAGCAGCACCCTGGATCAGTCACAAAGGAAATGTCACCCTTGGGTGATGGAGAGCTCTTCCTACCAAGCATGTGTCTGAGCATCAAGGAGAGGGGGCACAGACATCACAGAGGGGCATCCATGCTAACCTGGTGCCCGTTGCCTTAGGGAGGCAGGGCTGTAGGCTTGGTGTGGCTGTGCCCTAAGGGTCAGAGTGGGACCTAGCTGGGGAGGGGGGTCATTTAAGTTTACTTTTCACTTTCATTAATGAAGGGAACAGTGGCACCCTCTGCACTGACATTATAAAGATTAAATGAGTTCACATCTGCAGAGAATCTAGAAGAATGCCCGGCGCATGGTAAACACAGCTCTTTGTAGGAGGTGGGTCTTGCTTGCCATCCTTTTCTCTGCCTGGTGCCCACCTAGGCCAAGGTCCTCCATGGGAGGGAAGTAACCTGGCCATGGGAAGAAGTGGAGATTCTGGTGTTCTTCTACCCAGCAGCTACCCCCATAGATGTTTCCATCTGTAGTACCCTAAGTTGAGGTCAGGCTGGGACCTGACACCTCTTTTCAATGCCATGTTCTCTGGCCAATCATGATAACAACTGCTGTCGAGTATTTGCCCTGTGCCAGGCATTGTGCAAAGCATTTGACCTGCAAGGTGTCACTGAATCCTTACCACAGCGCTGTGTGGCAGGAGCTCTTCCTGTCCCCAGTGTATAGTTGAAACACTAAAGCTCATAGAGGTTAAACAAATGAGCAAGTGTCACAGTTACTAGGAAGTCATAGAGTGTAGACTCCAGCCCAAGTCTAGCTTCTACCAGTTTTTTTCCAAGCACTCAATTTATCAACACAAAAATCCAAGTTGAAAAACATGGCTTTTACAAATTGTGCAACAAAGGAAAAGTTTTTGCCCTTGGGCTCCAAATTCTAATACTTACCTGACTGGATGACCTCTCTGAACCTCAGTTTCCTCCTTTGCAAAACTGCTATGATCCCTTCCATCTTAGGGGAGCTGTGAGAGTGAGACAATGGACAGAAAGTGCCTGGTTCAGTGCCCACGCATCACAGATGCCCGATGAGTTGCAGCCATAATAATACAGTTTATTAGGCAAGTGATCTGGACAGTCCCCTCTGTTCCTCTGCTTTTCTGTAAAATGGGGACAATTAAGCTTTCTCAGAAGACAATAGAAGGAGTTAAATGAGGAAACGCAGGTAGATACCTCAGGTGGTTCTGGACCTCGGCAAGAGCTCCACCAACTATCATGGGATTCACCTGAAAAGATACATAAGATACTGTGACTGGTATCTCTTCATTAAAAAGAGGACCTCACAAGAGCTGCCAAAACTACCAACAAGAAGTCACATCAGATTGGATCTTTAGTGCCAAAACAACAGCTGAAAGTTTCGATTCAGCTGCACTCGGCCAGACTCTGGCCAGAGTCGACGGAGCCGCGGCTCCAAGCTATGGCAGTGCCTGGCCCTCCGAATTGGGCTGGTTCCTCCTTTTCAGAGATGTGGGGCAGAAATATCCAGCTTCTCTTCCTACCTCTTCTTCTGCTTCTCTGCCTGCTTCTTGGGCAAGCTGAAACCTCTCTCCAGCTTGTCGGGCACAGTCTGAGGACACATGCTTAGGGGGTTCAGACGGATCTGGCTAGTAGTCAAGGATCTGCCACTGCTGTGTGGCTTTGTAGCCTCGGCCATTTTTGTCTTCCTGCAAGAGATGGCAAGGGAATGAGAGAAAGAGTAGAAAAGGGGATGAAGAAGGGAGAAGAGAGGAGGCGTTATCCTCAAGTGTGGCTCTGCTCACCTCACAGGTTTCATGGTGAACAAATCCCCTTAGATGACTGTTCTTTGTTTTAATCTTTATTTTTATTTATTTGGCTGTGCTGAGTCTTAGTTGCATTGTGCAGAATCTAGTTCCCCAACCAGGGATCAAACTTGGGCCTCCTGCATTGGGAGCTCAGATTCTTAGCCGTTGGACTACCAAGGAAGTCCCTAAATTACTTTGGGTGTGTGTTGGTCACTCAGTCATGTCCAACTCTTTGCAATCTTGTGGACTGTAGCCCACAAGGCTCCTCTGTCCATGGAATTCTCGAGGCAAGAATACTGGAATGGGTATCTTTTCCCTTTTCCAGGGGATCTTCCCAACCCAGGGATCGAACCCATGTTGCCTGCATTTCAGGCAGAGTCTTTACCATCGGAGCCTTCAGGGAAGCCCAAATAAATGACTTTGTAATAGAAAGTGTTGAGCATGGGATCTTGCAAGAGCTTCTTAATCTTTCTGAGACTCAGTTTTCCCATCTGTAAAGTGGGGATAATACCTCCTTTTGAGAGAAGTTATGGTAAAGTGATTATGTATGTAGAGTGTGTACAGAGAGCCTATCTCATACTGGGTGCTCAGCAGATCTTGCTCCTCAGAGCTCTGCTCCACTCCTCCTCGCTTCACAGAGTTGAAAGGAGGATTATGTCACATAAGACAGTAAATGTTTCTCATAGTAGCACATGGCAACATTCAATGAATCTAAGCTTCCTTCCTCTCCACCCTCCATCCTGGGAGCAGAACTGTCTCAGGCATGGGTAACAGAGCTCAGCTCTCTCAAGCAAATCTCCCCTCTGCTTCCTATTTTTAGGCTTCGTAATTGCACCAGTGTTGAATAAAGTTGTCACCGTTATGACAGTTTTGTTCTCCTACATAAGAGATGAATGCAGCCAGCAAAATGCTTTGACAACAATTAATTGCGCTCACGCTGTGTCACTGCACAGATCTGTTTCATAACCTCTTCTTTTCTTGGACTTGGGCTGCTCTGTTCTAAACCGTGTGCCGGCAAATGAAGTTTAGATCTCAGGGCTGCCTCTGCTGCAGAGGACTAGGCAGAATGCTGTCATTGCTGTAGGTGTTTGAGGAGGCATCCTGGAACATGCCCTCATCCAGGCAGAGGGAAGCATGAGCTGAGAGGAGAGGTGATTCTTCAGGACAGAGCCAGGTGTTTTTGGGGAAAGATGGGACGGGCTTTAGTGTCTTCTTGACTAGGAACCAGGAGCTGTCTTGTTGCCAGGAGCTCTGCATGTGATGCGGTTATTTTGCATAGTTGCATTTGCAGAGGAGAAAGAATTCATACTGACATCTCTGATTGGGTTTCAATTACCGCTCCACTCACAACTGGGAAATAGATACAGGGTCAATACAGCCACAGAACAGTATCATCCATGCTTTGCTCCACCCTCACTATGATCTTCTCTACTCCTGTTAAATTCTGCTGAGACAGCTCTGGCTGCCCCAGGAGTGTCTTCCTGTTCTGTGAACTTGACTACTTGGACACCTTGTGATGCCCACCTTTTCTTCCTCCCCAGCTAGTAGTGTGCTTGAGCTGGCTCGTACAGGGTTATGAGAACCGATCACTATATTTTTAGGGATTTTGCTAAATGGTTGTTAAACACAGCTATCATTAACACTGATTGTGTAAGCTTAGAGTTAAATTCATTAAATTAAAACAAAGGTAGACCTAATCAAAACTCTTTACCTCCTCTTATTTTATTACGTTTTGCTGTGATCTGTGCTTTTGAGATGATGTCAATTGCATCTGTGGTGAAAACACTGTGTAAAAGCACACTAGTTTGCACCTCCTCCCATTTTTGTGTTCAGTGATATCCCAGGAATAGCTTTCAATCAGCCATGCTGGGAGGATTTACACCACAAAATTTGGCAGGCGCTACAGATGAGGCCCAAAATTGAGGAAATTGAGGAAATTTTCTAGACTCTTATGAGGTACAGACATCCCTCTCCATTGGCTGGAAATCACAGCATAATCCAATGCCTGGCATATGGACCAGATACCTAAGAGATGGCTTAGAGCCCTGCAGCCTGGGCAACCAGTCTTTAAAATTAGCAGTTCTTTGTATTGATTAATATTTCACAATTAGATTAAAAATGGGGCTTCCCCAGTGGCTCAGTGGTAAAGAACCCACCTGCCAATGCAGGAGACAAAGATTCAGTCCTGGAGAAGTAAATGGAAACTCACTCCAGTATTCTTGCCTTGGGAAATCCCATGGAGAGAGGAGCTTGGTGGGCTATAGTCCATGGTGTTGCAAAAGAGTTGGACACAACTGAGGGGCTAAACAGCAGCAACAAATTAGATTAAAATAACTGCCCTAACTAGATGACATGGTTACAAGTGCAGTGGAAAACTCGGCACTGAAGAGCCAGCGGTGGCTGTAGCACTTACCTCTTCTAGTTAAAAATAAGAAACTGAGCCCTGATCACGTTCTTCATTTGAGACACGTGCCACCTAGGTATGGGTTACAGGGGGAGAAGCCCCATCACAAGTTTCAACTTCACAGCTCAGAGAAACCCAGTGCCTTCTAGACCCAAGTGTTCAGCACCCCTTGGATGATGATACTTTCTAGGGAGCTAAACAGAGGGGACCCAAGGGTGCTGGTTCATGGATCAGCATCAGCCTGGAAGGTGGAAGGTCATCCTGAAACAGGTGTTGTGGGGCTTTGCACTCGGCTCTGTCCTGTGTGACATTGTTGCCAATGAACTTCCCGTGAAGGCACCAGATCCGTTCCGGAATGCGTGTGTCCAGAGCAGGGTGTCTAGAATCCATTCATAGGACAGGGCGCAGAAGCTTCAAGGATACTCTCTTCAAAGAACCGAAGGCTCCAGGAGGGCAGATGGTAGGACTTGGGTCGGGGGCAGTCTTTCCCCACCCCTTATTCTTCATTTGGGGCTGCAGCAGTTCCTTCTCAGTGAGGACTCGGAAGAGGTGTCGCGTGGAAGGGGTGTTCTGTGGTACCTGTGGGAACTGGGCTGAGCGCATCAGCAGGCTTTCCTAGACCTACCTGGGCAGAGCCTGCAGTTATGAGCATCACAAGGGATGACGGTCTCTGAAATGCAGCAGGAGAGACTCAGAGAGAGGTGTGGGAGCTCTCTGGGCTTGATGGTGACAGAGCAATGAGTATGTATTATGGGATGGAATGGGTTCCACATATGGAACTAAACATTCCAGGTCATGTGAAAAGTTTGGGCTTGCTCCAAACTGGACAATGACACGAATGATAACCCAAATAATTTGAATGTAGGAATACATTGAAAGGGCTGAATTGAGGATCACATAGGTTATAAACTCTTTGAGGGTAAGTATTTATTTCACTAGTTCCAGAGTTAGGCTTAGTCCTAAAAGTGTGCTCAGTCGCTCAGTCTTATCCAACTCTTTGCAACCTTTAGGACTGTAGCCTGCCAGCCTCCTCTGTTCATGGAATTTTCCAGGCAAGAATACTGGACTGGGTTGCTACTTCCTACTCCAGGGGATTTTCCTGACCCAGAGATCCAAGCTGTGTCTCTTGGGTCTCCTGCATCGACAGGCGGATTCTCACCACTGAGCCACCTGGGAAACCCTCAGTCCTAAACAGGCCACAGTAAATATATGTTGAGGTTAATTGAATTTTGGATTGCTTTTGGAATCAGCAGGAGGCAGAGATAAGTCCTACAGTCAGTAGGAATCCTGGGAGGAATGTGGGAGGGAAGAGTGTTAAAACAACAGGGAGGCCGTGTCCTGGAGAGGTCTTGCTGGTTCAGTTACAGGAAAACAGGCAAAGACCCAGACAGAGCGTCTGCAGGTTGTTTACCCCTGCAGAGCTCCCTGGGCTCATTCTCCTCCAAATCACTGAAAAAACACAGACTCAGGAAGAGAGACAGCTGGGTCTCCAGAGTAACAGAGTGACTAACACTGAACTCCATCACCTTCTGTACCTGTAACAGTTGAGAAACCTTGAGGGGAAAAAAGCCAGGTCTTTCTCTGACTGCTGTTTTTTGGCTTGTGAGACTCTGGGTCATTGAAGCAGCTGTGGGGAGGAACATACAGAAAGCCAAGCACAGTCTCCTGGGTACCGGGCAGGTGTCGGAAAGCCATCATCAGCTCAGCCCTTGTGTAGTGCTCCTGGCAGAAACAGGGCCCTCATGGTTCCTGCTCTGCCCTCAATCTCTGGGAAATTCTCCCAGCTGGGGCTGTGAGGGGACGGGAGCAGGTGGGAGCAGAGTGAGTGCTCAGGGAGTGTGGCTTTCATGCCAATCACTTCTCCAAGGTTGTCCTTTGTTCAGTGTCCAACTTTTGGGATGTTGGTCAGTCTGGTCTCAAGGGAAACAGAACAGAATGCAGGAATGAGCTGGGTGATGGATGAGAATGCATTCAGTTTTGATGCTGTGTAAGTCAAGGTGATTCCAGCTATGGTGCAATAGAGTCTGGTTCTGTTTTTGATGTTTAATTGCTGACAGCTGTCTTCCCCTTTTTCCCATATCTGAGCAAGCTGATAAGAATGTCAGAATGACATTCCCAGTCACATAATACCTGGCTTGTTTGGGAGCCTTCCCTAGTTTCATCCACTAATCACAGTAAAAGCCTGAGTCAATCACCCTTCCTCACTCTCCTAAGCCATCTTTAGACCTTCTTGGGAGCCTGTCCTGCTTTCTCCTGAAAGATTCATCCTGTGACTAATAGCTCTCTTCATGCCCTCTTGTGCACATGTGGCATCATCAGTGTTAACATCCAAACCACCTTTGGAGTTGGAGGTTGTCACCCCCCACCCCCCAACATCTACCCAGGGAACCAAAGCATGGTAACAGATAAATCCTGAATACGATGGAAGTTTATTTCCAGTTCACATCCTAGTTCAATGCAGGAGTTCCCAGCCAGAGAGCCTCCCACGAGCTCATCCAGAGGCCCAGGCTCCTTCCATCTTGTGGCTCCTCAACCTACTCAAGGTCTTTAGACTTCTTTCCATGCAGTCAACAGATGGGCAAAGAACAGGCAGTGTCACATGACAGGTTCTGCAAAGGGTCAGTCAGGCTTGGTACTGATCCACATCACTTCTCAACTTTCCTTTGCTTAGAACTTGGTCATATAGCCACACCCACCCACATGGAACACTGGGAAATGTAGTTGAGGTGGGTTTTGGTGAATGTGTAGCAGTCCCCAGCACAGAAATGTTGACTCTGAAGATCAATTGGTCATTGAGGTGAGATATTTAAAAGGAAATAGGACAGAGGGGTCTGAGGCAAAAGTTCTGGGCTAGAGTTAAGCAATGATAAGTCTAATTTCTAGGCAATGAAAGGGAAAGGGGAAAGAAGGGAAAAGAGTTTAATTCTATTTATAATTTTCATTTCATTTGATTTTCATCTTTGAGGATTGCCTTCTAGAACCTCACTAGCATTAAGTGAGGTGTTGACAGGGGGAGAAATAGAGCAGGAAGATGTAAAATGCCATCTTTTGAAATTAGAATCAGCAGCTTGTCTACACACACACACACACATGAATGAACACCTTTTTTTTTTTTTTAATGATCTGGCCCCTCCAGTTTCCTGCCCTTCTAAGACTCCAAATGAGATGATGAAGGAAGTGGCAGGCAAATTGGAGAGAAAAGTGAAGGAAAGGCAGAGTAAGTAAAGGAGAGAGGAAATCAGTTTGCTATTTTAAGGCTTAGAATGTCTTCCTATAAGTCATTATGGTCTCCTTGCCAGTTAATTTCATTTCAAATGAAGTTAAAAGGTGATCTGATAGGTGTCATTATCTCTGCAAATAATGCATAAATTCAGATGATGCAGAACCATGATATAGCATGTAGGAGGATTCCAAGGTCTGACAAGGTGATAATTACCAGGACTGCACTGAGGCTGACAGCTGGTATTGGAGTGATTTCTTTTTTATTGAAATTATCTGTGTGATTAGGAAAAAAGATGCCTAAATAAAATTAGTCTGCAGCAGTTGGCAAATCCATATTGCTCCAGTGCAGACCAAGAGAGCTGTGTGTGGATATGTGTAGAGACGGCAGAGTCCATGCCTGATTTAGAACTTCACAGTCGGGAGACTCTCACATATAGATGATGATGAGAGCTGTTCAGATATGTAGAGCTGAATGGTATGTTCAGTTCCAGAAATCTGGAGAAACCTGAGATAGAGAATCAGAATACACTTCACAGGCCAAGTCAGCCCCTTTGTAGTAGCTCCTGCCTTGCTCAGGCTGGTGATGTATTGCTGCATTAGCTGGTTACATCATTCTGCAATCTCCTCTCCCACTGCCTTGTCCCCAGATGGATGGCAGAAAATGAAGATGGAACATAAGTGTTTGTCTGGTGGACCAGAAGGAAAGATGTCTTACAAAAGACATCTTTTGTAAGCACTAAATGATTGCTTTATGGTAAGTATACTTAAGCTGATGGAGTATCTTCTTCAACCTTGAAATATATGTAAGCTTATAAAATAAACATATGTTTCAGCATAACAATAACAGTGAATGGATAGATAGAATGTATATTAAAAGATTAGCACTTGCAAGTTAATTTATCTATTTATTCATTTGTTTGCTGCTGCTGCTGCTGCTAAGTCGCTTCAGTTGTGTCCGACTCTGTGAGACCCCATAGACGGCAGCCCAGCAGGCTCCCGCGTCCCTGGGATTCTCCAGGCAAGAACACTGGAGTGGGTTGCCATTTCCTTCTCCAATGCATGAAAGTGAAAAGGGAAAGGGAAGTCACTCAGCCGTGTCCAACCCTTAGCGACCCCGTGGACTGCAGCCTACCAGGCTCCTCCGTCCATTGGATTTTCCAGGCAAGACTACTGGAGTGGGTGCTATCACTCATCTATTCAATAAGAATTTAGAAAATATCTGCCCTGTATAACACTGAATATACAAAAATGAATAAGGTGAAGCTGTTGCTCTCAGCCTTCAAGGAATTCACACATTTCTCTACCTCTGTCTTCATCCATGCATCTTCCCATGCATGCATGGATCCATCAGTCCATCTGTCCATCCATCCATCAATCCAAGATGCCTATCGGGTCTTCAGTGGCTCAGAGATTCAGCTGTGCCCCAAGCCTCAGTGTTACAGCTCTTTGAGACTCTGAAAGTCCTTCCCACAGTTTATTTGTGTACTTGATGTTTGTTGTTCCTCCTGCTCTCTGCTTCTGTGCTTTCAGGCTACCTGGACAGCCCTTATCCCAATACTTTAGTATGAAAATAAATCCTTGCCCCATCACTGGTTTCCAACTCTCCAATTCACGTGTCTTGATTATTTTGAGTTTAGTAATTTTACGTAAGATGGAGGAGAAGCAAAAGGAAGAGACATATCATGGAAACTTTGACCTTCACCCCTTCCCTCTGTCTTTCTCTCACCCTTTTTGTGTTTCTCCTAAAGATATAAAAATGCATGACTTCCAACCCTTTCTGCCCCAACACACACAAACACACACACAACTGCAACAATCTCACACTGAATAAGTCTTTGCTGGGGGCTCAACTTTTACCCCAAGTCAGTTGGTCAAAAGGCACTGACTTCCACAGGGCATGTACTTAAAGGCAGCAGATTCAATTTAATGAATATCTGAGAGCAAGAAACCAGAGGAAGCCGAAATAGAAAGGTAGGAAGCAGTGATCTCTTTCCTCCTCGCTTCTTTCTAGTTCCTTTCTTTCTGCAAGTGTTTGAGGCCTAATATGGTCATCTCAGGCTCTCCAGTCCCACAAACTTTTCCCTTCAGCATCAGCAGCAACAATAATAACAACATAAATATATAACAAAATATATTTCTTAATATATTTATTACAATGGCTAACATTTCTTGAGCAATTGTAGTCTATGTTCAAGGTTAGTGCACTGCATACGATTACATTTAATTGCAAAATCATATGCTTATTTTGGCTTCCCAGGTGGCTCAGTGGTGAAAGAATGTGCCTGCCAATGCAGGAGACTCAGAAGATGCAGGTTCAGTTCCTGGGGTGGGAAGATCCCCTGGAGAAGGAAACGGCAACCTCCTCCAGTATTCTTGGCTGGAGAATCCCATGGACAGGAGGAGCTGGGTGGCTATAATCCATGGAGTCCCAAAAGAGTCAGACATGACTCAATGACTGAGCATGCATGCATGCTTGCTTATTTTATAAATTAAGAGACTTAGAACAGTGATGTTGAAGGTTACCCGGCTAGAAATTTCCTGTCATTCTTTTCACTTTCTCAGCAGAATCTCTCTGTTATTGCCAATTAGGTTTTCATATATGGCCAGGAAGATTGGTATCATAGTACAGAGGCTGTTCCTTCTGAGACTATGGGAACCACATAACAGACTAGATGGAAAAATTAAACATGACAGGAAAATTGATTCACTTATCTGCTGGAGTAAGCAATCATTTGGTTAAGCTTAAGACTTTGCCTTAATTACCACCATTAGTAAATAGAAATCTATTTGTGCAATGTGCAGACAGCAGCTAACAGAATGAAAAGTATTATGAAAGATGTTTTCTCAGAATATCAGCAGTTTAAATGTATGCCACTATTTTTTCACATTAAAATTTGCCATCCTGTGGCTTGTCTTATAGCTACTGAGGAAGCAGGGTGTTTTTGAAAGTTGACACAAGGAAAAATACCAGAGGATGGGTGGATGTGTAGTTCAAATATACATTCGGCTCCCGTTGCCAATGAATGAGAAGATAATGAGCCAGAATCTCCCCATAAAAAGTAGAGAAATCATTTAACTACCAACGGCTATATCCCACTGTATTATATTATTGTCTCATTCCATACATTTATATTTGTATTGTTTCTGGTGAATTCTTATTCACCAAGCCAGTGAATAGCAAATTTGGATAAGTTGGATCCATTTCCAAGATATAGGAGTGTCATTCTTTCTTTCAACAAACACTTGTTGAGTTTTGGTCTGTGAGGTGTCATGCTAGGGCCATGGTATATTCAGAATTCTTTCAACATCCTCTGATTGTATTTATTGAGTCCTTTTTAGCTTTCTGACACCTAGATAGATGCTGTGAAGGTTTAAAAAAAATAGAGAGTACGATAAATAAGACAAGCTTCTTGTTCCTGAATGAACTTGAAACAGTATTGAGAAAACAAAATTAACATGAAATAATTAAGGAACAAAACAAGAAAGTCTTTTTTAATTTTCCCTACATAATGGGACTTTCTCTGGATTCTACATGTTCAGACAAACGTCTTTGAAAATGAACTACACCAATGATCCCTGAAAGGGTAGTCTTAAGACAGTCATTCAGTTCAGTTCAGTTCATTTCAGCTGCCCGGTCATGTCCGACTCTTTGTGACCCCATGGACTGCAGGATGCTAGGCTTCCCTGTCCATCACCAACTGCCGTAGCTTATTCAAACTCATGTCCATCAAGTCGGTGAGGCCATCCAACCATCTCATCCTCTGTCATCCCCTTCTCCTCCTGCCTTCAATCTTTCCCAGCATCAGGATCTTTTCAGATGAGTCAGTTCTTCGCCAAAGTATTAAAGCTTTAGCTTCAGCATCAGTCCTTCCAATGAATATTCAGGACTGATTTCCTTTAGGATGGACTGGGTGGATCTCCTTGCAGTCCAAAGGACTCTCAAGAGTCTTTTCCAACATCACATTTCAAAAGCATCCATTCTTCAGTGCTCAGCTTTATTTATGGTCCAACTCTTTCCACACATGACTGCTGGAAAAATCTAGCTTTGACTAGATGGACCTTTGTTGGGCCAAGTAATGTCTCTGCTTTTTAATATGCTGTTTAGATTTGTCATAACTTTTTTTCCAAGGAGAATCTTTTAATTTCATGGCTGCAGTCACCATCTGCAGTGATTTTGGAGCCCAAGAAAATAAAGCCTGTGGCTGTTTCCACTGTATCCCCATCTATTTGCCTTGAAGTGATGGACCAGATGCCATGATCTTTGTTTTCTGAATGTTGAGTTTTAAGCCAGGTTTTTCTTTCTCCTCTTTCACTTTCATCAAGAGGCTCTTTAGTTCTTCTTCACTTTCTGCCTAAGGGTGGTGTCATCTGCATATCTGAGGTTATTGATATTTCTCCCAGCAATTTTGATTCCTGATTGTGCTTGGTCCCACCTGGCATTTCACATGATGTGCTCTGCATAGAAGTTAAATAAGCAGAGTGACAATATATAGCTTTGACGTACTCTTTTCCCAATTTGGAACCAGTCTGTTGCTCCACATCCAATTCTAACTGTTACTTCTTGACCTGCATACATATTTCTCAGGAGGCAGGTAAGGTGATGTGGTATTCCCATCCCTTGAAGAATTTTCCACAGTCTGTGGTGATCCACACATTCAAAGGCTTTGGCATAGTCAATAAAGCAGAAGTACATGTTTTTCTGGAACTCTCTTGCTTTTTCTATGATCAAACAGATATTGGCAATTTGATCTCTGGTTCATCTGCCTTTTCTAAATCCGGCTTGAACTTCTGAAAGTTCTCAGTTCATGTACTGTTGAAGCCTGGCTTGGAGAATTTTGAGCATTACTTTGCTAGAGTGTGAGATGAGTGTGATTGTGTTGTAGTTTGAACATTCTTTGGCATTGCCTTTCTTTGGGATTGGAATGAAAACTGACCTTTTCCAGTCCTGTGGCCACTGCTGAGTTTTCCAAATTTGCTGGCATATTGAGTGTAGCACTTTGACAGCATCATCTTTCAGGATTTGAAAAAGCTCAACTGGAAATCCATCCCCTCCACTAGCTTTGTTCGTAGTGATGCTTCCTAACACCCATTTGACTTCACATTCCAGGATGTCTGGCTCTAGCTGAGTGATCACAGCATCGTGGTTATCTGGGTCATTAATATCTTTTTTGTATAGTTCTTCTGTGTATTCCTGCCACCTCTTCTTAATATCTTCTGCTTCTGTTAGGTCCATACCATTTCTGTCCTTTACTGAGCCCATCTTTGATGAAATGTTCCCTTGGTATCTCTAATTTTCTTGAAATGATCTCTACTCTTTCTCATTCTATTGTTTTCCTCTAATTCTTTGCATTGATCACTGAGGAAAGCTTTCTTATCTCTCCTTGCTATTCTTTGTAACTCTGCATTTAGATGGGTTTATCTGTACTTTTCTCCTTTGCCTTTCACTTCTCCTCTTTTCTCAGCTATTTGTAAGACCTCCTCAGAAAACCATTTTGCCTTTTTGCATTTCATTTTCTTGGGGATGGTCTTGGTCACTGCCTCTTGTACAATGTCACGAACCTCCATCCATAGTTCAGGCACTCTGTCTACCAGATATAATCCCTTGAATTTATTTGTCACTTCCACTGTATAATTGTAAGGGATTTGATTTAGGTCATATCTGAATGTTCTAGTGGTTTTCCCCTACTTTCTTCGTTTAAGTCTGAATTTTGAAATACAGAGTTCATGATCTGAGCCACAATCAGCTCCCGGTCTTGTCTTTGTTGACTGTATAGAGCTTCTCCATCTTTGGCTGCAAAGAATATAATCAATCTGATTTCAGTGTTGACCATCTGGTGATGTCCATGTGTACAGTCTTCTCTTGTGTTGTTGGAAGAGGGTGTTTGCTATGACCAGTGCATTTTCTTGGCAAAACTCTATTAGTCTTTGCCCTGCTTCATTCCGCATTCCAAGGCCAAATTTGCCTGTTACTCCAGGTGTTTCTTGACTTCCTACTTTTGCATTCCAGTCCCCTATAATAAAAAGGACATCTTTTTTGGGTGTGAGTTCTAAAAGATCTTGTAGGTCTTTATAAAACTGTTCAGCTTCAGTTTCTTCAGCGTTACTGGTTGGGGCATAGATTTGGATAATTGTGATATTGAATGGTTTGCCTTGGAGATGAACAGAGATCATTCTGTTGTTTTTCGAGATTGCATCCAAGTACTTCATTTCAGACTCTTTTGTTGACCATGATGGCTACTCCATTTCTTCTGAGGGATTCCTGCCTGCAGTAGCAGATATAATGGTCACTGAGTTAAATTCACCCATTCCAGTCCATTTAGTATGCTGAGTCCTACAATGTCGACATTCACTCTTGCCATCTCCTGTTTGACCACTTCCAATTTGCCTTGATTCATGGACCTGACATTCCAGGTTCCTAGGCAATATTGCTCTTTACAGCATTGGACCTTGCTTCTATCACCAGTCACATCCATAACTGGGTATTGTTTTTGCTTTGGCTCCATCCCTTCATTCTTTCTGGAGTTATTTCTCCACTGATCTCCAGTAGCATATTGGGCACCTAATGACCTGGGGAGTTCCTCTTTTGGTATCCTATCATTTTGCCTTTTCATACTGTTCATGGGGTTCTCAAGGCAAGAATACTGAAGTGGCTTGCCATTCCCTTCTTCAGTGGACCACATTCTGTCAGACCTCTCCACCATGACCCGCCCGTCTTGGGTTGCCCCGCAGGCATGGCTTAATTTCTTTGAGTTAGACAAAGGTGTGGTCCTAGTGTGATTAGATTGACTAGTTTTCTGAAAGAAGGTTAAAATCAAGAGTAGTAAAATCATCTATATCCACAATAAGCAGTTAAGGCCCACATAAAACAATTAAATGTAAAATATGATATCAAAACTATTATAAGGAGCGAGAGCACAAAAGCACATTTTTTTCTATCATTTTGCCTTTTCATACTGTTCATGGGGTTCTCAAGGCAAGAATACTGAAGTGGCTTGCCATTCCCTTCTTCACCTGAGATTAAGGGCATGTGAGCCCTGTTCACACCCTAATCTTGTCAGGTGGTTTAGTCCAAAATCTTGCCCCAAGAACTATAGCCTGCCAGGCTCCTCTGTCAGTAGGATTTCCCAGGCAAGAATACTGGAGTGGGTAGCTATATCCCTCTTCAGGGGATCTTCCAGATCCAGGGATCAAACCCTCATCTCCTGCACTATAGGCGGATTCTTTGCTGCTGAGCCACCAGGGAAGCCTATAATCTTGTCAGAGACTGGGCGGGAGGTGGAGCAGGGGCACACGGAGCGGGGGGTTTAATATTTATTTGGCTGTATTAGGTCTTAGTTGCAGCATGCGGGATCTTGACATCATGCATCATTGTCATGTGGGATCTCTAGTTGTGGCAGGTGAGATCCAGAGTGAGCAGGCTTAGTTGCTTCAAGGCATGTGGTATCTTAGTTCCCCAATCAGGGATTGAGCCCATGTCTCCTGCGTTGCCAGGCAGATTCTTAACCACTGGAACACCAGGGAAGTCTCGAGACCCCCACCTTTGACCCACTGTTATAAAAAGCCTCATTAAGTTCTCTGGGGTTGAAACATAGTTTTTCGAATCAAAATCATGGGGTATCTCCCTTTGCCTGCAAAGTAATAAAGCTATCCTTTTCTTCTTGGGCTTTTCTGGTGGCTCAGATGGTAAAGAATCTGCCTGCAGTGCAGGAGACCCAGGTTCGATCCCTGAATCAGGAAGATCCCTGGAGAAGGAAATAGCAGCCCACTCTAGGATTCTTGCCTGGAGGATTCCATGGACAGAGGAGTGACCTACTACAGTTCATGGGGTTGCAAAGATTCAGAAACAACTGAGCAGCTATAACTTTCTACTTCACCCCAAACTGTCCTCCAAGATTTGATTCAGCATCAGTGTACAGAGAGGCCAAGCTTTCAGTAAGAGATCTGTGGGTGCATTAATGTGTTTATGTATATAAAGAGGCTACTTCAATGCCCAACATAGCTAAGTGCTTACTATTAATAATCTCTTCCCTCTTTTTTTTTCTTTCTGATAACTAATAAGTCATTTAACTTGCCAGTTCTGCACCCTATATTTCCTACACATCTGCCCCTTCCCCTCTCCAAATGTTACCAAGGCTGTTAGCCTTCAGCTATAATCCTCCCGCTTCACTGAGAGAACTAAGCTGCAGGGAAGTGTTATCTTACAGGAAGTCACCAGAAAAGAAAAACAAGAGCCCACCAAAATCTGTTAGAACCAACTAGGTCCAAGATGGTAGAAAGCCTCCAGGAGACCCTCCTTATTATGTTCATGGTAATATATTTGCGTGATAACACATTCGACAGGTGACAGTTGCTGTGGCAACAGCCAAACAAGCCCACTGAAGGACTGAAGTCCAGTGTTATAAAAAGCCTGCTGTCTTCCCAAGCATAGCACATCCCTGTTCTTAGATACGTCGTAAATATTCCTCCCTCTTTTTTTTTTTTTTTTTTCTGGCCATGCTTGCAGGACCTTATATCCAAATAACCCATACCCAATGCAGTGTAAGGGGGGAGTCTTAACCACAAGCCCACCAGCGAAATCCTCCTCTTCCTCTTTACTCAGTCCCCTCCTTTGACCTCAAGCCTCCTATATATATGGTATCTCAGGTAGATTGAGAAGCTGAGTCTCAAGCCAAGTTCCGATTTCTCATTCTCTGGCCATTGATTAAAGCGTGTTCTGTTTCAGTCTCAGCATCGGTTTTGTTATTAGTCATGTGAATCCAAATAGAAAAGGAACCCTCCCCACTAAGGCAAGGGACTTTGGCTGGGCCAGAGCGCAAGTTGAGGTCTATAGGACCAATTTGGGAATGTTCAGTTCAGTTCAGTCGCTCAGTCGTGTCTGACTCTTTGCAACCCCATGAGTCACAGCACGCCAGGCCTCCCTGTCCATCACCATCTCCCGGAGTTCACTCAGACTCAAGTCCATCGAGTCCGTGATGCATCCAGCCATCTCATCCTCAGTCATCCCCTTCTCCTCCTGCCCCCAATCCCTCCCAGCATCAGGGTCTTTTCAAATGAGTCAACTCTTTGCATGAGGTGGCCAAAGTACTGGAGTTTCACCTTTAGCATCATTCCTTCCAAAGAAATCCCAGGGTTGATCTCCTTCAGAATGGACTGCTTGGATCTCCCTGCACTCCAAGGGACTTTTAAGAGTCTTCTCCAACACCACAGTTCAAAAGCATCAATTCTTTGGTGCTCAGCCTTCTTTACAGTCCAACTCTCACATCCATACATGACCACAGGAAAAACCATAGCCTTGACTAGATGGACCTTAGTCGGCAAAGTAATGTCTCTGCTTTTGAATATGCTATCTAGGTTGGTCATAACTTTTCTTCCAAGGAGTAAGCGTCTTTTAATTTCATGGCTGCAGTCACCATCTGCAGTGATTTTGGAGCCCAAAAAAACAAAGTCTGACACTGTTTCTACTGTTTCCCCATCTATTTCCCATNTTGCAGTCCAAGGGATGGCATCTGGTCCCATCACTTCATGGGAAATAGATGGGGAAACAGTAGAAACAGTGTCAGACTTATTTTTTTGAGTTCCAAAATCACTGCAGATGGTGACTGCAGCCATGAAATTAAAAGATGCTTACTCCTTGGACGAAAAGTTATGACCAACCTAGATAGTATATTCAAAAGCAGAGACATTACTTTGCCGACTAAGGTCCGTCTAGTCAAGGCTATGGTTTTTCCTGTGGTCATGTATGGATGTGAGAGTTGGACTGTGAAGAAGGCTAAGTGCCGAAGAATTGATGCTTTTGAACTGTGGTGTTGGAGAAGACTCTTGAGAGCAGCTAAGTTATGAGGTATGGAGCCGATAACTCCCGTTTCTTTGACCTCTGATCTCTGTCCACTTTCATGTTCCCCACCCTACATTCCATAGTGAAGTACATACCTGCTTTCTGGGTGCCGGCCTTCTTGTTTCCTCTTCTCAACAAAGCTGCTTTCTTCTTTCCTAGACCCTCAGTCTCCACTCAGCACGGAATATTCTGAGCATGAAGTTTAATCAAGGTCTTGTTAGTGTTCCGTGGAAACTGAAGGTGCTAACCTTCCAAGGGTAGCACACTTTAACTCAGACCCTGGTCCCAGACAAACGGAACATCTCTAGTTTGGAACTTTCAACATGGAGATTGGTGGGTGGGCGAGCATCAGCTCTCAGAAGGTATTTCTGGAAGATTTTAAGTTTCCCAGAGTAGCAGTTTCCCCAAGGAACTGCAGTCTGGAGTCAGTAGTCTGAGTTCTGCCTGGGGCAAGTCACTGCTGGGAGCCTCATTTCTGCTATTTGTAAGATGGAGAGGAAACTTGCTAAGTCAAGTCACCCAAATTGTTCCCAGTGAAAATGAGATGGGAAAGTGTTTGTGAACCAAGAGGCATGCTTTTCTTGCAATGTGGGGATGCTGGCAATAGCTGTGAAGTGCAAGGCG